>BCKL01000042.1:0-148478 GCA_001600635.1 Leucosporidium creatinivorum | reverse complement strand
GGTGCTGTCCTTGCCTGGATAGAAGTCACTGCAAGCGAACGCCGAAGTCACGGTCAGCTCGGAAAGCGAGACTGAAGACGGGTGATGAAGACTCACTTGCGGATCATCAGATCCTTGCTGTGCATGGCAACAATACGAAGCTTGGAGCGGTCCATGAACTTGTACTCGTCCTCCGTGAGCCTGCCCTCGGCTTCGGGGCGGTACAGCACTTTCCAGTAAGCGAGGTTGTGCTCCTCGTTCTCAAACACCAGCTCCGCAACGGCGTCGTAGTCAATTCCATCGCCACACTCGGAAGGCTGCACCATGCGCTCCTTGAGTTCCGGTCCAGTGCGGGCGACATGAAGGCGGTTGTGAGAGATGGGGATCGTGTCGCCGGCGAGGTCGCGGATGAGGGGCATGTGTACGTTCTCGTAGTGGTCGTAGAAGTCCTCCATGGACATGCCGGGCTTGCGCCAGACGGTGATGAGGACGACAAAGGTCATGCTTGAAGGCGATGGAGGTTGGGTTCGGCGAAGGGTTTGGAGGGGGGCTGAGGGCTAGTCGGGTGTGTGTGAGGCAGAGAGGTGGAAGATGGGATCTGTGTGAAGTGGAGGAGAGAGAGAGAGTGTGGTCGTGGGGGAGCCGCGAGAAAGATAGCAGGGCAAGACGGAGCCGGGCGAGTCCAACTCCGAGCTCGGAGGCCGGCTCTCGAGCCCCGCCTTCACTTGAGCTTTCCCCTCCGTCGTCGCCTCTTGCTCTCCTCCCACATACATCTCCCAACATGCCTCACGCACTCAACACTCGTACCATCAACTCTGCCTTTGACCTCACTGGCCGCACTGCCATCATCACCGGCTCGTCGACTGGAAACGGCCGGGCCATTGCCATCTCTCTCGCCCAAGCTGGTGCTGATAGTGAGTAGCTCTCTCGAGCTGTACAACTTTTGGAGGATCCTAACTCTCGCTCTCGCCTCAGTCGTCGGCGTAGACTTGCACGCTGGTCAGCCAAAGGTACAGCTCTCCTCTCTCCGAGTCCCTTCGCTTCCAACTCGCCTCGCTGACCAACTCGCGCTACAGGGATTCGAGGAGGGAGAGCCACACACGCATGACCTCGTCCGCGAGAACTACAGAGTCAAGTCGACCTTCATCCAGGGAGATGTCACTCGCGAGGAGACTTGGGAGGAGGTCAAAGCCGCTGCTCTGCAGCTGACCGGTCGCATCGACATGTAAGTCTACCGCAATTCGGCTCAAGAGCTATTACCGACGACTCCGAGTACACCTGCAGCCTCGTCAACAACGCGGGGATCCTCGGCAAGGTCGGCCCTCTGCACGAAGCGACGTGAGTTCTGTAGTCCTCTCGGCGGCTCAGTCAGCAGCTGACTGTTCTCCTCAATATCACAGCCTCGCCCAATGGCAGCTCGTCATGAATGTCAACGTCAACTCTGTCTTCCTCGGTTCGTCCCATTCCCGCTCCATCGCCGGAGCTCGGTTGAAGCTGACCTTTCGCTTCCTCTCACCAGGTGTTCGCGCTGTCATCCCTACCATGCTCGCACAAGGAGCTCGAGAGGGTGGCTGCCGAGGTAGCATCATCACCATTGCCTCCAACGCTGCTCATCACGGCGCGCCCGAGAAGGCTGTGAGTCTTTCCCATCTCAAGTTGAGACTTTGAGGGGGTCGGCTCTCTCGCCCGGAGCCTGAGTGCTTACTTTTCACTCCTCTGCAGCCTTACTGCGCCTCCAAGGGTGCCCTCGTCGCCATGAACCGAGCTCTCGCTGTGGTAAGTCTCGGCGCTTGTCTGCTCGGCCTCATCCTTCTCCAGCTGACCCTTCGCCACCATCCCCGTAGGACTACGGACGTCAAGGCATCAAGTGTGTCACTGTATCTCCCGGCATCATCGCCACAGCACTCAACGCCATCGAGCTGTAGGTGTTCCCTCCTCCCTCTCCGTTCTCGCCGCTTGCTCACTGCCGACTCTTCCACTCCGACCGACACACAGCGCCGACCCCACCAAATGCACCAACTACCGTTCCCAAACTCCCTGGCCTCGATTCGGTCGCGTGGACGAGGTCGGCTCGGCGGTCCTCTTCCTCGCGAGCGACGCTTCGGACTACTGCAACGGCAGTGACTTCAGCATGGACGCGGGGTACAATGTGGCTTGAGCAGAGAGTATGGATGTAAAGATACCTGTAACATCATTGAGGATCAAAAGCGGTTGAGAAGCGGGGACGAGAGGGGCAGATGCTCCGGCCATCACCGAAGCAGGCAGGCCGTGCTCGACAACCTTCGATCGCTCGCTCGCTCGCCAAGAGTCGCTCATCCAGAAAGAAAGGGTGAATATTGGGCTACAGGTTTTTTGCATCAGGAGAGGAAGAGAGAGAGAAAAGAGAGAGTGGAAGGGAGAACGACGCTGCTTGCTGGGATGCTGCTTGCGAAGGAGGGGGTAACGGAAGGGGAAAAGGGAAGGGAAGGGGGGAACCAAGTCTATATCTACACCTTCTTGCTCGCCACTCCGGGCTCGATGCCTCGGGGTTCTGGTACTGGGACCTGCGAGGAGGAGAAGGAAGGGTCAGCTCGTCGCCCACTGCTCGCTCGCCTCGTTCGCAGACGAGGGAGGCTCAGGAAAGAAAGTCAAACTCACTCCACCGCCAGCCTCGATCCCCTCGCCCAACGGTGCCCTCTCCTTCTCCGCCTGCGTCTCCTCGGCCGTCTTGGGCTGGCGCTTATCGAGTGGCAGGGGTGCGCTTCCTCCTCCGAGCTGGCCGTTGAGCATCGCTTCGTCGTAAGGATCGTGCTTCTCGAAGGGTCGGGGTCCGAGGAGAGCGATCATGTCGTCGCTGTTGTCGTCGAAAGCGAGAGGGTCAGCTTGTGTTCGGCGGATGCTCGGCGACGGCGGGACGGGAGAGAAGAAGGAGAGGAAATTAAAACGCACCGACTCAACACCTCCCTAGCCAACAACAACTGCGCGACCTTCTCTACCTCCTCCTTCTTCTCGGTCAGGAGCTCGGTCGTCCTCTTATGCGCGAGGTTGACCATCTTCCTGACCTCACTGTCGAGCAGTTCGGCCGTCTTCTCCGAGAAGGGCTTCTGGAAGCCATCTTGGTCTTGGCGGTAGGAGAGGGGGCCGACCGTCGAGTTCATGCCGTCTGTTGAGGGAGAAGAGGGAGGGCGGGTCAGCCGAGAACAGGGGGGAGAGAGTAGATGACGAGGAGAGGGAGAGACGTACAGTTGGCGCAGACCTCGAATGCCATCCTGGTGATTTTCTGCGTGCGAGACACGAGAGTCGAGTCAGCTCAACTCGGCTCATCTCATCTCGTTTGAGCTCGGCGTCATTTCTTCTGCCTCAAACTCACCTGCAAATCATCCTGCGCGCCAGTCGTGATCCTTCCAAAGAAGATCTCCTCGGCCACACGTCCGCCGAGGGTCATGCACATGCGGTCGGAGAGCTGTTCGGTGGTGTAGAGGTAGCGCTCCTTGGGGAGGTATTGCGCGTAGCCGAGCGCGCCGACGCCGCGGGGGATGATGGAGACCTATTTGTTATAGAGCGAGCGGAGGGAGGGAGAGAAGGAGAGAAGGAGAGATGAGCGAGCGCTCGGCGAAAACGAAAGAGAGCAAGCGCACCTTCAACAACGGATCGGCAAACTCGAGGAACCATCCACAGACGGCATGACCGGCCTCATGATACGCCACGGTCCTCTTCTCCTCCTTATCCAACACCCTACTCTTCCTCTCCATCCCGGCAATAACCCTCTCAATCGCCATCTCAAAGTGCTGCTCCGTCACGAAATCGGCTCCCAACCTCGCGGCGATCAGCGCGGCCTCGTTACAGACGTTGGCGATGTCCGCTCCGCTGAACCCAGGGGTGTGGGCGGCCAGTTTGCGAGCGAGGAGAGAGCGGGGGGTGTTGTCCTCGACGTCGTCGGCGAAGGTGTACATCGAGGTGAAGTTGGAGCCTTCTTTCTTGGGCTTGGGGGCGGCGGGGGCCGAGAGCTCGGGGTCCGAGTTGGAGGAGGCGGTGGAGGGAGTGGACGAGGAGGAGGAGGTAGAAGCGAGGGGAGTAGCGGCGGCGGCGGCGGCCTTGACGATGGGCTCGGCGGCGGTCGATGGGGAGGAGGAGGAGGAGGATTCGAGGATCGGGTTGGTGGCGTCTGGTGTAGTCGAGGCGTCCGAATCGGGGAGGGGGTCGGCTCCCTCGGCGGGCAGCTCGAGGACGAGGTTCTTGAGATGAACCTTGAAGATCTGCCTCCTTCCACTGACATCGGGGTTGGAGACGGCGATATGTCGATCGAAGCGACCTGGACGCATGAGAGCGGGATCGAGGACGTCGGCGCGGTTCGTTCCAGCGAGCATGACAATGTGCTCCTTGGTGCCAAAGCCGTCCATCTCGACCAGGAGCTGGTTGAGCGTCGACTCCCTCTCGTCGTTGCCGCCGAATTGTCCGCCCTTGCCTCGACTCTTGCCGATCGCGTCAATCTCGTCGATGAAGAGGATGCAGGGAGCGTTCTTCTTGGCCGTGGCGAACAGGTCGCGGACTCGGGACGAGCCGACTCCGACGAACATCTCGACGAACTCGGATCCCGAGACCGAGAAGAAGGGCACGCCGGCCTCTCCTGCTGTAGCCTTGGCGAGGAGCGTCTTTCCCGTCCCCGGCGGGCCCGAGAGGATGGCTCCACGAGGGATCTTGGCGCCCAACCGCTCGTACTTGAGCGGCTCCTTGAGGAACTTGACAAACTCCATAATCTCCTCCTTGGCCTCGTCCATGCCCGCGACGTCGGCAAACTTGACCTTGATGTCCGTCTCCGAGTTGAACATCTTGGCCTTGCTCTTGCCGACGCCGAAGATGCCTCCGGGGCCTCCTCCGCCTCCTCCTCCGCCGCCGAGACCCGACATGCCTCCGGCAGCGCGTTTGGAGATGTAGAAGAGAAGACCGGCGAGGAGGAGGGTCGGAGCGAAGTGCATGACGGTTTGGAGGAAGGGGATCTCGTCGTGGTAGGCGACGGGGACTCGTTCGGACGAGGGGATGCCGAGCTCCTTTTGCGCGTCGTCCAACTTGCGCTCGAAAGCCTCGACCGAGCCGATGGAGAAGTAGTAGGAACCTCCTGCGCCGGGAGCCGTCGTCGCTACGGTGGTGGAAGCCGAGCCGGCGTCGTTGGGAGAAGGGTACATGGTGCCCGTGGCGTTGGAATGGAGGGAGACGCGGACCTTAGTGCGGTTGATGACGGTGAGCTTGTCGACCAAGCCTTTGGAGAGGAAGGCCGAGTGGAACTCTTGCCAGGTAATCTCGCGCGAGGTCGGGTCGTAAGACGAAGAGAGGCGGTACAGGAGGTAGAAGACTAAGGTGGTGGCGAGGATTGAAGTGGATGATAGAGTAGGAGGAGGAGGTTCGTCGCCCTTCTTGCCGCCGCCGTTGTCCTTGCCATCCTTGCTAGGCTTGTTGTCGCCTGAGCCTCCTCCTGTAGCCCTATCGAAGAGAGCCTTGAGAGGATCCTTGGGAGCGACGTCGACTGCTCCAGCTTCTTTAGGTCCTGTAGGTGATTTCCCCTTGCCCTTGCCTAGTAATCCGCCAAAGAAGTCGTCCAAGCCGGGAGGGAGTTGAGCTGCTTTCGAGTCGTTGGAAGGTGCTGGTTGTTGGCCATTACGTTTGTTGCGTACGTCTTGGGGAGTAGGCTTTGGTGTAGTAGAAGGGGGAGGATTTGAATCGCCTGCTTCGGTTGCCCAGAGCCACGATGACTGAGGACTCAAGGGGGAGAAGTGGCGATGGCGAGGAGTAGGAGTAGTCTTCGAGCTCAGAGTTGTAGTAGGAGATAGACGACGACTAATGAGGCAAGTAGTGGGAGTTGTACTCCATCTTGACCGGAGTAACATACTCTTCTAATGAGGTGATTAGTCGAGAGATTTAAAGACGAGGTAAAGGCGGGAGTAAGAGGAGCGCTTCGTCAGTCGCAGCCGGGACTTGGTCGACTCGAGGACTTAGAAATTGAACGGCGCGACTCGGCTTGCACTCCGCCCGTTCGCATCGTCTCGACTCGACGACAGACTTACAACATCATGGTGAGCTCCTTGACACTTCTACTGCCTACACTCACCACAACTAACCCTCTGCCGCTCTTTCCACCGCTTCCGCTCCTTCTTTCGCCCTCTCGGCTCGCTTTCCTCCAGGCTGAATCCCGCTCAAGCCTGCTAGCATGGTCGAACGAGCTACTTTGCCAAACATTCACGAAGGTCGAGCAGTTCGGTGTGTACCACGTTAACCTCGCCGTTTTTGTATCCCCTACAACAGCCTCCAAACGAGCGCGACACGAACGCTCGCTGAACATTGCTCTTTCTGCAGGTACCGGAGCGGCCTACTGCCAGATTATCGACTCCATCTACGGCGATGTACCCATGAACAAGGTCAAGATGAACACCAAGTCAGTAGCCCACTCCAGTGCAGCTCCAGCCCGTTCCGCCCTTCTGCTCGGACGCGTGTTTGCTAGAGCTCTGCGCTGGGAGTTAGAGTGCTACAAAGCGATGCTGACCGGCTGAATATGATAACAGACAACAATACGAGTACTTGGCCAACTTCAAGGTGTTGCAGAACACGTTCAAGCAGCATTCGATTGACAAGGTGCGTGCGGCCGCTCAGGTTTGAGCTGCAGGAGCTGCTTGAGAAGCATGGGCGGCTCCCTGCAGCTAGCAGCTACATCACCGTACATTTCACTAACCCTCTGCCTCCCCTGCCCCTCTCCACCGACTTCCGCCCGAAACAGCCCATCCCAGTGGACCGCCTCGTCAACTGTAAGATGCAGGACAATCTCGAGTTCCTCCAGTGGTTAAAGAAGTACTGGGATTTGAACTTCCCTGGGGGAGCTTATGATGCTGTTGGAAGGAGGGGAGGGAAGGGCATTGGAGGGGGGCCGAGTGATGGTGAGTTGTCTTCTATGGGCGTGAGGTGAGATTCAGAGAGAGAGAGAGGATGGAGCTGACCTACTTGTTCTACCCTTACCACCCTCTCCCTCGCTGCCTCTTCGCCTTGCTTCCAATCGCATCTCCCCTCCTCGGCGCCGAATCGCTCCCTCCCCTCCTCCACCCTCAACTCAACACAGGCCGCCCCACTTCCGCCGCCGCTCGTCCCGCTCGCGCCTCTACCAGCACCGCCAGCAGTACCACAGCAGCTCGTCGGCCACTCGGCGTCGGTTCCGGTTCGTCCTGTCCCATCCCGCCTTCCCCTCCTCGCTGCTAACCTTGTCCCTCTCCCCCCTTCCCGCTCCCTCTCCCTCCCCACCATACTCTCGACACGGCTCTATCTCGCTCACTCTGTTCGCCACTTTAACAGCCGCCCGCGCCCCCTCTCTCACCTCCGCCCGTCCTTCCTCCCGCTCGGCCGGCTCCGATGCCGCCCTCCAGCAGCTGACGAGCCAGATGAACGAGATGAAGCTCAGTGTCGAGGGGTTGGAGAAGGAGAGGGATTTCTACTTCAACAAGGTGCGTTGCGTCTTAGGGGCGTGCTGTCGAGGACGAGGAGAAGGACAAGGAGGGAGCTGACTCGTTCTCGTCCTCCTGCCACCTCTCCCCTCTTCCATTGCCTCACCAAACCTCACCAAACCTCACCTCGCACCACCTACTCAAACTCGCTATCTTCGAACTACAACACCACAGCTTCGCGACATCGAGATCCTGATCGGCGCCCGCTTGGAGACGGCCGAGACGGACCCCGAGGGCACGCAGATGACCGAGGACGAGAGGGAGCAACTGTTGGCGATGCAGCAGATTCTGTACAGTACTGAGGTGAGTTCTTGGCTGTGTTGAGGTGATGGCGACGCGGTTCCAGCTGGGCGGTGGGCGGAGAGGCAGGGGAAGAAGGGAAGGAGGAACGGAGGGAGCTGAGGAGGCAGAGCGTGGGGGAAAGCAGCAGCGGGTGTGGAGATGGCGCTGGAGCCGAGACTTGAGCTCGCGACGCATGTCAAGGAGAGAAGCGCCCGAAGCTGACCCTCCCCGTGTTTTCCTTATCGCCTTCCCGACCATCTTCTGCCCCCTCACTCGTTTCGCCGACCTCTTGTCATCTCCCACTCGCCTGCACCTCGCCCTCGTACACGAACTACACGAACAGGACGGCTTCGAAGTGCCCGAAGGAGAGGAAGGCGACGATTCGCACGGTGGGCTTGAGGGCGAGGAGCTGCCGCTGGAGGACGAGGAGGAGACTTTCTGAGCGCGCATTTGACGCTGGCTCGATGGACACTTTCTTCGGTCTACGATTATATCGCCGCAGAGCGACTTATGTCCCACTCCCCCTCCCCTTTCGACCCCCTTCTGGCCCCTTCTTTCACCTCTATACGCTACGCGACGCTCCCTTGCAAAACATCACCAACCCAATCGTTTTCATTCCCCCCGCGTTGGTGAACATACAGCGCGAAGACAGTCGAGCGCAAGGGAGGAAGAGAGCGGCCGAGATTTCCCTCCCTCGGGGGGACCGCCTCCTCCTCGCTCATCACCCCACACACCACACCCACATCCCAGCTACGTCGGTGTCTTCCCTCCATGCACCGCCACCGTCGCTCCGTTCATATAGCTCGACTTGTCGCTCGCGAGGAAGAGCATCACCTCGGCGATCTCTCGAGGGTCGGCTACGCGCTTGAGAGGGATGCCGTCCTTGACTGCGGTTTTTGTATCGGGTGGGAAGGAAGCGAACATAGGCGTGGAGGTTGCCCCCGGCTGGAGGCAGTTGGAGCGGATGCCTGGTGCCAAGAGGGGAGGGGGGGGGGGGGGGGCCCCGGGGGGGGGGGGGGGGGGGGGGGGAGGAAGTGAGTGAGTGAAGAAAGAGGGAGAGCAGCAGAGGAGAGGTATGTACCATAGGGCGCGAACTCTTGTGCTGCGCAGAGGGAGAGACCCCGTACGGCCCATTTCGAGGCAGAGTAGCCGCTAGCGGAGGAGGGGGCTCAGCGCCGAGCTCGCTGCTGGCAAGGAGGGGAAGGGGCTCATCTCATTCCTGGTTGACCGCTGAGATACACAAGAGCGATCAGTACCTCACGGAGCTGTAGCCTTTGTCGCACACTCACTAGAGCGAAGCCACCGAAGCGACGAAAACGAGCGATCCTCCCTCGCCCTTTCCTGGCGAGTCAAGCATAGCCTGTACGGCATGCTTGGCGGTGAGCCACGACCCTTTGACGTTCACTTCATTCATCTTGTCGACATCGGAGGCTTTGCCTGCAGGTGTGGGATGCGTCAGATCGGCGGGAAAAGCCAGCTCGGCGATACGCTGGCACTGACTCTCGAGCCACGGGATGATGGGGGAGAGGATGCCGGCGTTCATGATAGCAGCGTCAACTTGTCCGAATTGCTTGAGTGCGGCCTGTGCGATATCAACCTGTGAGTAAGCGCAGCAGAGCCAATAGCGAAGCGCTCGCCTTTGCCATCGCCGAGACCTGCTCCTCCTTCGTCACGTCCGTCTCGAGAAATCCGACGTTGCTGTCGTCCTTGAACACTGCTCGTACTTCTG
Source organism: Leucosporidium creatinivorum (assembly GCA_001600635.1). Taxonomy (NCBI): domain Eukaryota; kingdom Fungi; phylum Basidiomycota; class Microbotryomycetes; order Leucosporidiales; family Leucosporidiaceae; genus Leucosporidium; species Leucosporidium creatinivorum. The sequence goes on along the minus strand of BCKL01000042.1, from coordinate 139,028 downwards.
TGAGGTCCAGGTCTGAGAGGAAGACCTTGCCCCCTTGCGCGAGGAACAGCTTCGCCTGCGAGCAAGTGAGTGGAACATCGATGAGGCGCGATTACGAGAGCCGTGACAAAGATTGAGCACTCACTGCTGCTAGTCCAATACCCCTTCCTGCGCCGGTGATGATAGAGACTCTTCCAGCGAGAGACATGGGAGCAGAGTTAAGATGTGAGCGAGAAGAATGCTCGGCGGAGGCGATGGCAAGGTCGAGCGAGCTTGGTTGGGTGCGAGTCGCTACGATCGGTTTTGCCAGGCGTCTGCCAGCTTCGAAGGCGTATGTAGAAGGTCGAGCAGGGATCACTCGCGCGAGAGAAGGCTCGGAGAACGGCGCTAAGACCTGTCGATATTTCCTGGCCATCCTCGCTCGTCTTCTGCTCTGTGGTGTTGCTCCATGTTCACCCGAATGGGCCACGTTCATCTGCACTACACGTCTACACATCCTCGGCAGCTCCAACGTCTCCGCAACCCAGCTCTTTAGTGCCGGATTGCTTTACCCGGGCCCCACCCCGGAGACGCCCTTCCACACCTGTCTGACAGCTGCAACGCCTCTTGCTCTTGTTCTTTCATTTCTACCTTGACCACGAAACACCATGGCGCCCCCCTCGAACCCCTCTGCCGCTACGGGCTTGCTCGCTCAGAAGTCCGAGAAGCATCTCGAGACTCATATCAAGGTGAGTGGTCACGGTGATAGAGTCGTTGGAATCTGAGCTGACTCTCAAGCTTCCTCCCTTGCTCCCTCGACCGATTCTCGTGAACTCGTCTGCAGATCTCCTCTGAGAAGGGACTGAGCTCCATCTCCACCCTTATCGTCGGCGCGCAAGCCTGCGTACTCATCGACCCGCCCTTCTTGATCCCCGATGCTAATGCTGTAGGTCCTTCGCCCACCCTAATCCTCTCAAACGCCCGCTCACGCCATCGCCGAGCAGGTTATCGACTTCATCAGGGAAACGACGTCCCTCCCTCTCGCTGCTGTATTCGTAACTCACCACCACCCGGACCACTTCTTCTCGGCCAACCCTATCTTGGAGGCTTGGCCCGAGGCTTCCTTTTTCGCAGCTCCGTAAGTCCCGGCCGCGAGGACATTCGAAGTATCGCCGAGCTCAGCTTCTTGCTTATCCGTACAGCTACGTCCGAGCGGGGATTGACCGCGAGTACGATGAAAAGGTCAAGTTCTGGCCGACCATCTACGGCGACGAGTGAGTCCCTCTTTCGTACTTCGAATGAGAACGACTCGAAGCTCCGAGTCGGCGCGCGCGCGGCGAGGCTGTCTAGTGGTCCGACAAAGATCTCGGACACTGATATAGCTCCTTCATCGTACACAGAGTCCCCAAGAACCCTCGCAAGCCCGACTCGTACCCCTTCTCATTCTTCATCCTGCCCGGCAACTCCAACTCGCCCGTCGTGCTGCTTGGACCCGTGCAGGGAGACTCGGTCGACCATTCGATGTTCTGGTTGCCGAGGGAGAAGGTCATCATCACTGGAGATTGCATGTGAGTAGCTGTGCTCTCTCAATTTCGCCAATTTTGGCTCGACTCCATCGCCGAACTCGCCTTACCTTACGCCGAGCTCTCAAACTCACCCTGCTTTCTCCCCGCTTCGCAGGTACGGTCGCAGCACACATCTCTGGGCAGAGGAGATTGAGACCCCAGCAATCCTCGAAGCCTGGCGCAACATCCTCGACCTCATCGAAGGGCTCGAGGTGGAGAAGATCATCCCCGGTCACCTCGAGAGCGGATGGACGCTGAGCAGGGACGAGGACCTGGCGCACAACAGGAAATACCTCGACATGTTTGCGACCAAGATCGCGTACAACGAGAAGCAGCCTGGAGTCAAGGAGGTGAGCTCGGCGATGCTTCACTCTCTGCCGGAGCTTGAAGCTCACCCCTCATCTCGCTACAGATCTACGACAACTTTGCCAAAGCCTTCCCCGACTGCACGGCCAACCTCGACTTCTTTCTCGGCAAGCTTTCAAACCAGTTTGGCGAGGGAGGCGAGAAGTGGGAGGAGAACCGACACCACAACGTCGGCGAGCGGAAGGCGGAGGATCTGGAGCGTTATGTTATTGGCAACACGGCTAAGCTGGCAAAGGGTGGCCAGTAGGAGGAATGGGCGTCTTGAGGAGGTAGGAAGGAGGAGAGCCGAGCCGAGGGAGGCCGCTCGCTTCAGGGACTCGGAGGGCATCGTGTATGAGGTCTCATTTCGTACAAAGTTCAGGAAAACTTGGTTTGCGAAAAATCGAGCTCAGGATGGCTATCCTGGAACTTCTTGAGCATCTATGAGCAAGGGGAGGTCAGCGAGAGCGCTGGAGAATCGCCGAAGCCGGAAACCCACCTCGGCCTTCTTCTGCTCCTCCGACGTCGGCTTGCCCATTTGCTGCGAATGGAGAGGGTGAGTGAGGAGTAACGTTCTGTAGGGGAACACGAGCAAACCTTCTGCTGGTTGTCGAACTGCAGGAAGGAAGGCTGAAAGTCAGCTCAAGTCGCTCCGAGGCCGTTTCGAAGCCGGTCCGAAGCTTCAGCCGACCCACCATCATCTTCTCCACCATAGCCCTCGTCTCTCCATCCAGATCGCTGAGCTTCGAGTTCTCCGGGTTGATCTTGGTCGTGTCAATCTTGGGCGCCGAGGTCACGACGTGAGGCCACCAGGTCTGCTGGTTGACCTTCTCGAGCGAGAGGGTGATCTCGCTGCCGTCGTCTATTGAGTAAAATAAGTTCAGCGTCCATGCATAGCTTCAAACAGCTTCGGCGACCGAGAACGGAGATCGGCCGCCTGGAGCGCTCGCGAAAGCACGCACCGAGAGTCCAAGTGCTGTCATCCACCTTGATCTCCTTGGGCAGCTCTCCCTCAATGATGACACCTTCTGGTCCCTTGCCCTTGAGTGCCACCTTGAGCGCCTTCTTCTTGATCTCAACGATGAGGTCGCGGGACTTGGATCCAGCAGGGACGGGAATAGTGACGGTGAGCTCGTTGAGAGTTTGAGTCCAGCGATAGGGAAGCGCTGTAGGTGTACGAGCAAAGTTGAGCGAGCTTTCTTCAGGCGACAAGAGCTACAGAAGCGACGTACCGGCCTGCTCCTCCTTCTCGCGCTGAGCGTTGACCAAGTCCAGCGCCTTCTGCTGCTCCTCGGTCAGCTCGGGCTTGTCCTCGGCAGGTGCTGGTGGTGTGAAAGAGAGCTGCTCGGACATGTCGAAAGAAGTAGCGAAGAAGGCGGAGGAGAAGCCACGAAGCAGCGAAGTCCAAGCTCGACAATCGCTTTGCAGGTCTCGCTTCTAACACAATCTTGCATTCAAAGCTCATGGCCGACCTCAATAGCTGCACCATTCTCTACAAGGTGCTCACTCCCGACGCTTTCAACGCCCTCCTCGCCGTCGCTCCTTCCACACCGTTCACCGACCCTTCCAGCTCTTCCCTCTCAGTCTGCACCTCGTCACGCCTACCCTACGTCCTCGACACATTATTCGCAACAGCAACCGACCTCTGGGTGCTCGCTATCCCTCGCAACGAGCGGATCGACCCCCTGCTTCGCTGGCAAGATGCGGAAGGCTGTGGGCTGGTGGAAGGAGGGGTGGATCCTTGGGGAGAGGTAGCTCTCAGGAGGCCGGTGAAGAGGAATGCGGACGGGCAGTGGGATCTGGGGGAGCTGGAGTGGTGAAGGAGCGCTCCGGCGATGGCTCGGAGGTGGGTTCGCTTTCGACGACGCGACGCGAAGGGGCTTAGCTTACTCTCTAGGTCGCTGCACAGTCTCGGCCATGACTGCATCAACCCTCAATCAAAGATGGGCCGAGAAGGGACCACAGGGAGGCAGAGAAGCGAGCTCGGCGGGGCTGACCTTCGCCGTCTGAAGGCGCTAGAGTCTGTCGCGATCGACCATGTTCAGTGTATTGTAGAGTCGAGGCAACTGATGTCCATTCTTCGTACGCTGCGCAGCCCCCGAATGTGCAATCGTCTGCAGGATTGAGGGAGTCCGTCTCGGCGCGAGGCGCTCCCCTCTTATTCCCTTCCTCCTCCTCGGTCTCATCTCTCGTCCAGCACGACCGCTACTGTCAAGAGCTGCATTGGACTGTTCAATGGTGCAGCCTAGTCAAGAGGATCGCGTGGAGTTGCTGCGGCCCCTCGACTCATTCGGCGGCCGTGCAGTCTCTCGGCGAAGGCAAGTTTGGGGCTTGAGAGTATGGGCAGATCGGCAGAGGTGTCTATTCATGCTGAGTACTTTAACAAGATGATTCAGAAGTTCCAGCGGAGGCTGATGGCCTATATCTGGTCCTCCCCGCCGAGGAAGCGACCGAGTCGAGGAAATCTCGGCGATGAGGAGGGCTGGGGTTGCGCCCGATGTGAAAGGGCTTGCAGTTGCCCCATGATCCTGTATCGAAGTGCAGGCGCTTCCCGAGCTCGGGGAACTAGGAAACGCGCGTTTGCTTCTTCGGCTCTGAAGTCGGTAGCCTCGATTGATGGAGCCCTGCGAGCGCGAAGGCCAGAAAAAGCTCGGAGAGGGAAATACGAACGAGGGAGAGGCTGTAGTCGAGCAGGGTGACGGCCAGGGGGTGCAGGACAATGCCAAGATCCATGCTGTGATGCACTGCACCTCGTTTCGGGGAGCCAGTCAGCAAGAGTTCCGCTGAAAGGCTGCCGTTCCGCTGGCGTGGCCCAGGCGCTCGGAGTCGACTCATCCAACTCCCCGATGAAGTGAAGCCGGCCGCGAGGATTCGTCTTCTTCCTTCTTTGTGCATCCAACCATCGTCTCGTCGTGCACAAAGCGAGCCCTCCTTGCTTCCTCAACCCATCACCGAGGCCTGCTCCCTTCCGTCGCCTTCACCACCATAAAACGCGTCCCTTTCTTCACCATGAGCGCCGTCGACAAGCTCGCCCATGATGCTGGCTCAGTGCAGGAAACTCCATCCTACGCTTCGTCCACCACCGCGCCCGTCGTGGGCCGTTCTGTCAGCGCCGAGACCGACGAGGGCAAGGGAGCAGAGGAGAAGCCCACAACGCAGGACGCCGATTCGGCAGCGGTGGCGGGATCGCCCAAGGTTTACGCGACGGAGCAGGAGCGAGAGGAAGCAGAGAGAGAGGCGAAGTACCTCACCGGCAGTGAGTAATCCCCCTCGAGCTCGGCGTTTCGTCTCGCAGCCCTTTCGTGGAGGCCGAGCGCGGGGAAATCTCGCCCAGCGTCACGCCAGCAGCCTTGCAGGGAAGGAGAGCCCTTGGCATTGGTGTAGAATGATATTCTACATCGGAGCACATTGTTAGCAGGCTCGAAGCTACCTCGATCTCGGCGCTGACTTCCGTTTCCCCTCCCTCCCCGAAAACAGAGAAGCTGGCGATCGTGTTCGTTGGCATGCTCATGAGCGTGTGGTTGATTGCTCTGGATCAGACCATCCTCGCACCCGCTCTCCCCGTCATCGCCTCTCAAGTAGGTCCCCGGGCAGCCATCGCCGAAATGCTCGCTGACCGCTCTCCTTTCTCACAGTTTGAGGCTCTCGACCAGCTCGCTTGGATTGCCTCGGGCTACTTCCTCACTCAAACCGCCTTCCTGCTCCTCTACGGGCAGGTCCTCACCGTCTTCGACCGCAAGTGGACCTTCATCTTCGCCATCGGCGCCTTTGAGGTCGGATCCATCATCTGCGCCGCTGCTCCCACCGTCAACGTCCTCATCTTTGGCCGTGCTTTCGCTGGTGTCGGCGCCGCCGGGTGAGTCTTTCTAGCGACGAGAAAGACGTGCCGAAGCTCGTACTGACGCTCTCCGACTCTACGCTTCCCTCATCTGTCTCCCTTCCTCTTCGCCGCGTGCAGTATTTTCGTTGCCGTCCTGTCCATCATCGCCGACGTGACTCGCCTCGAGCAGCGTCCCAAGCTTCTCGGTGAGTGTCTCCAGCAAGGAATCGAGCCGTTCGGCGCTGACCGGATTTCGTTCGCGCTTCACAGGTCTATTCGGTGCTGTCTTCGCTGTCTCCTCGGTCGTCGGACCCCTTCTCGGCGGCGCTTTCACCGATCATGTCACTTGGCGGTCCGTCGCTCTTCTCTCCACGAGCTCCACTTGACGAAAGCTGACCTTCTCTCCCACAGATTATGCTTCTGGATCAACCTCGTAAGCGCCGACGGCTCCCGCTGTCCCCCTCCATCACAAGCTGACTCGTCTCGCCTCTCGCAGCCCTTCGGAGTGATCACCATCGTCACCGTCCTCTTCATCGTAAGCCTCGCAAACCATCTCGCCGATGCACACAGCTCATCTTGTTATCTCTCCACAGCTCGGTCCCCAACCTCCTCCACCTATGCGCGAGGACGTCGCCCTCTACACCGAGGCGAAGCTCCGCCGGTGGACGTTCGGCTCGCTCTCTCCTGCCAGGCAGTCGATTCTCTTCCGCCTCGCCTCGCTCGACTGGTGGGGAACTGCCCTCATGCTCGCGACCATCACCTGCCTCCTGCTCCCCCTCCAGTGGGGTGGCAACAAGTAGTGAGTGATCGCCGAGCCTCCCCCCTCCTTCCCGATCGAAGCTGATTCGTCCCCCCTGCTCTCCCTCCGCCTCACTCGATCCGTTCTTTCTCCTTGTCCCTACCTCACCTACAGCGCCTGGTCTTCTGGCGTCATCATCGGAACTTTCGTCGCGTTCGGCGCCCTCGTCGTGATCTTCGTGATCGTGGAGTGGAAGTTTGCTGGACCTACTAGCATTCTTCCCCTTCGCTACCTCAAGAACCGCTCACAAGTCGGAGCCTGCCTCGAGGCCTTCTTCATCATGTTCAGTGAGTCGACCGGAGCTCGGCGCTGCCCTCCGGCTTACGCTGACCGGCCTCGCTGTACCTATAGCCATGCTCGTCGGAACCTACTACCTTCCCATCTACTTGTGAGTCTCGGATGTATGCTTGCCGAGCTCAGAGCGCTGACATCCTCCCCTCACAGCCAAGCCACCAAGGGAGTCTCTGCGACCAAGTCTGGTATCGACATCCTCGCCTTCATGCTTTCGGTCGTCGTCGGAGCCGGTATCGGAGGAGGTGTCATCTCGGCGCTCGGCTACTACTGGCCCTTCCTCGTCGGCGGTCCTGTCTTTATCTGCATCGGCTCTGGTCTTCTCTACACCGTCCGCGCCGACTCGAGTTCTGCCACTCTCATCGGATATCAGATCCTTCTTGGTCTGGGAGTAGGTGTCGTCCTACAAAATACGCTTAGTACGTTGTTGTATCTTACGCCGAGCTGGCGGTAATGCGCCAGCCGCCGGCCATCAACCAGCTCAGAAGGCTCTTCGGAAGCTCACCCTCGACTCTCTTCCTGCAGTTGCTGTTCAAGCCGACTGCGACGACGAGCGTGACATTCCTCAAAAGACTGGACTGGTCACCTTCACTCGTGAGTTCTGGCTCGTCGTCCATGCTCGGCGATCGCTCACTGACCTTCTCACGCCCTATCCCTCCTCTTCAGAGCTCGTCGGAGGTACTATCGGTATCGCTGTACGTCTCTCACACGCTACCATGCTCACGAGTACCGCTCTGACCCTTGTTCTCTACAGATCGCCAGCACCATCTTCTACAACCGCCTCTACTCGGCGCTCGACGAGTTCGCGCCCGACGCTCCCGCCATCATCCGCACCTCGGTTTCAGCCATCAAGGATCTTGCTCCCGAGCTCCAACCTGGTATGTCGTGCGCCGCTGCGCCGCCTCTGCAGAAGCTAACCCGCCTTTCCCCTCCAGGCGTCAAGAAGGCTTACGTCGCTGCCCTCAACAACGTTTTCATCGTAAGCTGCTCGTTCGCAGATCTCTCTCGTACATGAGCAGCTGATAACCCTCGCTTCCCTACCGCCTCACAGATCGGTGTCGCCGCTGGAGGACTCGCGTCGCTCTCGGGCATGCTGGTTCGCAACCTCAGGTTAGTCCTCTGCTCGTCTGCCTTCCCGCAAACTTGTTGGCTGACCCTTCGCCTCGTCTGCAGTGTCAAAGGCAAGGATCTTATGGCCGGAGGAGCATGAGCGGGCGGCGAGGTATTCGGTCGCGCGGTAGAAGGAGGGCTTCAGAGTCGGGCATCAAGTTACAGGGTCACTTAGTAGAGAACATTCGCTTTCGTTGCTTCATAGCTTCCTCATTTTTAATTACATTCACGCTCATTCTCACCTCGGCGATGGGTTGAGGTCGGCGATGGGTTGAGGAGATCAGCTTTGTTTGCGCCTACTGTACCAGCCGTTCAGTGGAGCCGAGGCAGCGAGATATCTTCGCCGGCCCGCTCCCACCCTCGACACTCCAAGCTTGCCAGCAGCAGCTCCTGAACGGCGCTCAGTCTCGCTAAGACCTTCGCAACGAAGGAAGCACGCTCGGATGCACACATGTGTTCATCTATCATGATTTAAAGGCCCATCAACCTCAGCGCATGCGCCGTTTCGTGATCAACCTGCACCATCCGCTCGGTCGTCTCGAATCCCTTGGCCTGCTCGGCGCTCTTCCACTCCTGCACCTGCCGTTCCCATTCTCCCGCATGACGCATCTCTGCCTCTTCAGGCAGCTCGATGTATCCCAGTGCGCCATTCGCTGCCATAGAGTCCGACCCCACCAAGTCCTGCGTAGCCCCTTGAGCCCTCCCTGCCTCACCTCCGAGCTGCTCCTTTTCCTTTCTTGGTCGCAGGACGGCCGAGCTGAGGCGTCGAAGGGTTTGACCGCCATGGGAGTTGTGTCTGCCGCTCTTCTTCGCGCAGCTCAACAGTGCACTGCCGCTGGTGGTAGAGGGGAGGTAGATCGGCGAAGATGGCCACTTCCATGGCTGAGCGAGGAAGGGGTAGTCGGCGGGGAAGGACTCGATGGATGGTGCATGGGACGAGGTGGCCGAGTTGAGGGTGGTGGTGGAGTGGTGCTCGGCGAGGTAGGGGAGTGCGGAAGGGCTTGAGGGAGCGATGAAATGCACGTGTGAAGGAGAGGGCAGCGCCGAGGTGGTGTAGGCAGGCTCCGAGACGAGTGAAGGTGGTGCAGCAGCGGTGAAGGGGATCCACTCGAATGTGAAAGGTGTGGGCACGGCGCCTGGGGGAGTGAGGAGGTCGGAGAAGGGAGCTGGCGGTAGAGCCGGGACGACCTTGCTCGGCGAGCCGGCAACGGAGGGATGAGTGCTGGTCGCGGTCGACATGAGTGTGAGGTGTTTCTGGTCAGGATGGAGCTGAGGGAGCCAAACTGCAACCCTCTGAGCTCTTGTACCACGGCCTGTGAGCCTCGTAGCGCAATCAACGTCGCCCGGCTCCTCCTCTCCCTTTGTAGCGTCGAGCAAGAGCCAGCAAGGGATAGAGATGAAACGCGAGAAAGAGTTCAGAAGTGGCCATGCAGAATTWGAAGAGGACAAGGGCTGAGACAGAGGCCGTTCGAAGTTGGGCGTAAGGAGTGAAGGAGTGAGCAGGAGCCGCTTCGAGTTGCGCCGAGCTGGAYCGAGCAAGGCAAGAGAGGTGCACGAAGCCGTGCGCGAAGTGTCGTGGCGTAGGCCGCTCAGAGCCTTACACGCCCTCTGAATATACTTGTCGTTCAGTAAGCATCATCATCATGCCAAGCCGCCGAGAATCGCTGCTTCGGCGAAGGCGCCGCCGTCGCTGACACCCTTCACCTCGCAAAGGTGAGCACCTTGCAAAGTACATAGCACAGCGCAGCAAGTCACATCTTTTCGATTCTTCCAACCTTGTACGACTGTTGGTAGGCGGGCGGGAGCGACTTGCCTTCCCAGCTTTCGCTCTTCCCTCGGCACAAGGGGTCCGGCGAGACTGCGAGACTGTAAGCCTTAGAGGATGCACAGCGCATGTAGGTCTCCATGTATATCGCTCCTTGAAGACTCGCGACGATCTCAGACAGCTCGCCTCAAGCGCAGAGGTCCCACGGCCGTGCTCGGCGCTCGCCCAGTGCTCGCAGGCCCTCTCGGGAACGGACGAAGGGGATTTTGGAACAAACGGATTGACTGGAAATTGACACAAAGAATAGAAACTCTCTATGCCGAACCTCCGCTCTGCAGAAACGAAAGAACCAGGTCAGCTTGATGAACTTGGAGGCGAGGGAGAGCTCGCCGAGCAGGCCGGGCGATCCCCTTCTTGTTCGGTCATACGCTCAAGAGAAGAAGACCACATCTTGGACTAGTACATCCGAGCTGCCCGTTTGTAGCGCGTGTGACCTGCAAAGCAGCAGAGCATCTCAACGAGGCTGGCGCCGACCGAGCGCCGAAGTTCTGCCCAATGATTCTCCTTGCTCTGAGCTGCAAAGCGGTTGCACGAGATCGGTCCGTGAGGCTCCAGAAACCCGAGAAAAGCACGATGTAGCGCATCGAGCGTGTAGATTCGAACAACACTGCTCGACGAGATAACAACGCCCCTTTCCAGGAAGAAGAGGTCCGAGCGCTCGGTTATCGAGCGTTGCAGAGCTGGAAGGAGGACATTCATCGCAGCTGCTATTGCTGGACATGGTACAGCCTTGGTGGCGTCGAAGAGAGAGAGCCGTTCTGTTCCGAACTCAGCAGCGCGGTCTGGAGGCCAAGTCGAAGATTTCCGACCATTCGCCTTTCTTCCTCCTCCGCTCCAGTGCGTCTCAAGTGGGCCTCGTGTACAACAGCAGCAGCTAACACGTCTGTACCTATAGATCCATTTCAGATATGTCGAAGCCCAGCAAGACCCCCCGTACGTTACCTTGGTCGAAACTTCTCCTGCTCGCCGGCGCTAGGCTCGCCCGGCCTGCTGCAGCGCGTCCGAGCATCGTGCTGACCTTGGCGTTGCTCTACAGAGGAATTCTTCCAGGACTTCATGATGGGAGGAGTGTCGTAAGTATCTACATGCAGCACCAAGGTCATCAATCGCCAGGAGAAGCGACTTGGGCCTGACGACCATCGCTTTTTTACAGGGCCGCCGTCGCTAAGACTGCTGCCGCTCCCATCGAGCGCATCAAGCGTGAGTACATGATCCTACATCTATCTATGCCGCTGTTGGCGTTGCACCGGAGGCGTTGGCGCGTCGAGAATCGCGAGCCGAGCTGACCCTTCCGCCCTCCGTTCCACAGTCTTGGTTCAGAACCAGGGTGAGATGCTCAAGTCGGGACGTCTCGAGACCCCCTACAAGGGAATCGTTGACTGCGCTACCCGCACCTACGCCGATGAGGGAGTCGTTTCCTGTACGTTCAATCGCCAGTCTTGGTCACCGACGTGGAGACCGAAAAGGCGCGAGTGGGTTCGCTGACCTCGCCTTCTCTCTCCCTCCCACCATCTTCACCATCATGTAGTCTGGCGTGGAAACACCGCCAACGTCATCCGTTACTTCCCTACCCAGGCCCTCAACTTGTTCGTCGCATCCCTTATCGGCAGCGGCCTTTCGCTCAGCCTCGGTTCTATCGCTGACCTTCGCCGTCATCTCCCTACAGCGCCTTCAAGGACTACTACAAGTCCCTGTTCTCGTACACCCAGGCCAAGGATGGATACGCCATGTGGATGGCCGGTAACCTCGCCTCGGGAGGAGCCGCTGGAGCCACCTCCCTCCTCTTCGTCTACTCCCTCGACTACGCCCGTACCCGTCTCGCCGCCGACAACAAGTCCTCCAAGAAGGGATCCACCGGAGAGCGCCAGTTCAACGGTCTCCTCGACGTGTGAGTTTTGCCGCCTTCCCCTCGGCGCTGCTCGGCGCTGACCATCGTTCTCCGCTCTCAACAGCTACAAGAAGACCATCGCCACCGATGGTGTTGCCGGTCTCTACCGTGGATTCCTCCCCTCGGTCGTTGGAATCGTTGTTTACCGTGGACTCTGTGCGTCGACCGTATCTGAATGCTCCTCGACCCGACGCTGACCCTTCCACTCCTTCACAGACTTCGGAATGTACGACTCGCTCAAGCCCGTCGTCCTCACCGGTACCCTCAAGGGATCCTTCCTGGCCTCCTTCCTTCTCGGATGGGGAGTCACCACCGGAGCCGGAATCGCCTCGTACCCCCTCGACACCATCCGTCGTCGCATGATGATGACCTCGGGAGAGAAGGTCCACTACAACGGCATGCTCGGTGCGTTTTCACTCTGCGCTCTCGCCCCGGCCTTCGCTGACCTCCGCTTCCTCCTGGAGATGCCGGTCGCCAGATCGTCAAGGCCGAGGGAGTTGCCTCGCTCTTCAAGGGAGCCGGAGCCAACATCCTCCGTGGTGTTGCCGGAGCCGGAGTTCTTTCCATGTACGACAAGCTCCAGGAGCTTCTCTTCGGAAAGGTCTACGTGAGTATTCTCTCGTTCCGGCGTCTTCGAGTCGCAACAGCGGGCCATTTCATCATTGGCGACATCGCTCTGGCTGTCACTGAAGCCAGCAGCATCGCCATTGCCGTCGCCGCTGTGCTCGGCGAGCTCTCCCTCGCCTCCAAGTTCACCAAGCTGACCCTATTTCTGTTCCTTTCTAGTCGGGAGGATCCGCATAGATGCCTCTATTCTTTGTGTCAATTCCCAGTCAATCCGTTTGTTCCAAATCCCCTTGGTCCGTTCCCGAGAGGGTCTGCGAGCACTGAGCGAGCGTCGAGCACGCTCGAGGAGCCTCTGCGCTCGAAGCGAACTGTCTTGAATCGTCGCGAGTCTTCAGAGAGCTTGATGTATGTGTGCACCTACAGCCGCTGTGCTCCTCTACGGCTTACAGTCTCGCGGTCTCGCCGGACCCCTTGGGCCGAGGGCAGAGCGAAAGCTGGGAAGGCAAGTCGCTCCCGCCCGCCTACCAACAGTCGTACAGGGTTGGAGAAATCGAAAAGATATGACTTGCTGCGCTGTGCTATGTACTTTGCAAGTCGCTCACCTTTGCGAGGTGAAGGGTTTCAGCGACGGCGGCGCCTTCGCCGAAGCAGCGATTCTCGGCGGCTTGGCATGATGATGATGCTTACTGAACGACAAGTATATTCAGAGGGCGTGTAAGGCTCTGAGCGGCCTACGCCACGACACTTCGCGCACGGCTTCGTGCACCTCTCTTGCCTTGCTCGRTCCAGCTCGGCGCAACTCGAAGCGGCTCCTGCTCACTCCTTCACTCCTTACGCCCAACTTCGAACGGCCTCTGTCTCAGCCCTTGTCCTCTTCWAATTCTGCATGGCCACTTCTGAACTCTTTCTCGCGTTTCATCTCTATCCCTTGCTGGCTCTTGCTCGACGCTACAAAGGGAGAGGAGGAGCCGGGCGACGTTGATTGCGCTACGAGGCTCACAGGCCGTGGTACAAGAGCTCAGAGGGTTGCAGCTTAGCTTCTTCACACCCTCATCTCACTTGAAGCACCCCACCTCCATGTCGACCGCGACCAGCACTCTTCCCTCCGTCGCCGACTCGCCGAGCAAGGTCTCCTCCGCTCCACCAGCTCCCTTCTCCGACCTCCTCACTCCCCGAGGCGCCGTACCCACACCTTTCCCTTTCGAGTGGATCCCGTTCACCACTGCTGTACCATCTCCACTCGTCTCGGAGCCCGCCTATACCACCTCGGCGCTGCCCTCTCCTTCACCCGTGCATTTCATCGCTCCCTCAAGCCCTTCCGCACTCCCCTACCTCGCCGAGCACCACTCCACCACCACCCTCAACTCGGCCACCTCGTCCCATGCACCATCCATCGGGTCCTTCCCCCCCACCTACCCCTTCCTCGCGCAGCCTTGGGAGGGGTCACCTGCGCCGATCCACGTCCCCTCTAACACCAGCGGCCAGGAGGGCAGTGCAGCCTTGGACAGCACGAAGAGCAATAGTGCGCGCAACTCCCACGGTGCTCAAACCCTTCGACGCCTCAGCTCGGCCCTACTGCGACCAAGGAAGGAGCGAGAGCAGCTCGGCGGTGCGGCACGGAGGGCTCAAGGGGCTACGCAGGACTTGGTGGGGTCGGACTCTATGACAGAGAGTGGTGCGCTAGGATACATCGAGCTCCCTGAAGAGGCAGGGATGCGTGGTGCGGGAGAATGGGAGCGGCAGGTGCAGGAGTGGAAGCGCGCCGAGCAGGCCAAGGGATTCGAGACGACTGAGCGGATGGTGCAGGTGGAGCAAAAGACGGCGGATGCGTTGAGGCTGATGGGACTTTAGGTCTTGGTAGACTTGTCACCCTGAGACGCTCGCTTTACGAAACGCGAAGTCAGCCAGCGCTCGGCGAACTCGAGCAACTGAGCAAAATAGAGCAGACGACGTACTGAGCGTGCTCAGCAAAACGACACCTACTCCTAATCCCAGACGGCTGAGGCAGTCGATGAGTGTGGCTGAACTCGACTCGGCGCAAACGGTGTAGAGCAGGCAGGACCTCCGACGAGGAAGGGCCGGTAGTAGGCAAGCTTGCTGCTTTCGACCAGCAGTCCGACTCGATAAAAGAGCTTCTATAGCTCACTAGTTACCCTCGTGGAGGCCTATGTACCGTAATATGCTAAGTAGTGGTCTCGCCTGTCGAATGCTATCTCCCTCTCCATCGGCCCGCTCTCCTCCTCGCCACGTTACTCCCCTTCAGTCGAGCTATCCTCCTCGGCGTCCTCCCATCCTCTGTAACCCTTCCACCCACCCGCACCAAGCGTAAACCGATGATCGCACACCAGCCCCGCCGACGGTCGGTTGGAAGGCTCAATCTCGAGACAGCGCATTACGAGGTCGATGGCGTCGTCCAGCAGCTCTGTCTCGCTACGAGTCTCGATGGCGCCGTTTGGAGGGGTGGAAGCGTCGGTGGAGGAGGTGGAGGAGGGCGAGGAGGGGAATTTGGCGCGGAGGGATTGGAGGGCGCGAGAGCCTTCGACGAGGCCGGTCATGGCTTCTTCGGGAGACCAGAAGGGACATTCGCCTGTCGATGGGGAGAAGAGTCGGTGAAGCTCTTATGATCAGAAGATGAGGTCACGCACCGCAGATGAGGACGTAGAGAAGAACGCCGAGCGCCCAAAGATCTTGCTCCTTGCCTCCGTATCGAGCCCCGCGAAGGACCTCGGGTGCAGCGAAGCTACGTGAAGCGAATAGCGAAAGTCAGCGACACGCCTCGACTAAGTCCCGAGCCGATCAAACGCACTCGAGAGTCCCCGAAAACGTATCAAACTTCTTCCCATCCTTGACATACGCCGCCGAGCCAAAGTCGATGAGCTGCACATTCCCATCATGATCGAGGACGACATTCTCGTCCTTGATATCACGGTGGACGATGCCATGCTCGTGGAGGAAGAAGATGGCGTCCGAGATTTGCGAGAAGATGCGGCGAATGGTGAGAGGGGAGAGGCCGTCCGGATGGATGTCGACGAAATCGAAGAGGTCCTGACCGCCGGGGGAGGAGGGGTTGTCGGGGTCGGCGCCGGCTTGGGGCATGACCTGCGCAAGGGACAAGAAGGTTAGCGCGAAAGCCGAGAGAAGGCGAAGAACCTGCGCCGAACTCACGAGGTAGTAGAACTCCCCATCCTCGAAGAAGTCGAGCATGCCGCAGATATTAGGATGGCCCGTAATCGTCCCCTCCTTGATGGACGGCGCGCTATCTCTCCTCGGCATCAGCCCCACGGGTCGCATGAAGCCTCCTCCTGGTCTCCTCCTCCCTGGCGGCCGAGGCATGTAGGGTACACGACGAAGATGGTCGAGAACGTGTACCTCAATGGGGATGGGACCGAGGATCTTGTGCTTCTTCCAGCAGTCGGCGAGGATGCGCTGCTTGATGATGTACTTGATGATGAGCTCGGGCTGTTGAGAGTTGAGCGTTAGCGCAGCCTTCGTCATTGAGCAAACCTGAACTACTCACACCAACGGCTTGACCATCCTCGCCCTTCTCCCTCGCCTTGACGACCGTTCCATAAGCTCCCTTGCCCGCCTCACTCTCAATGACAAAGTGCGAGATGTCTCTCAGCCCCGTAACAGCGCTGTACGATCTCGGATCCACCGGACCAAGGTTATGCATCCGATCGAGCTTGACGGGGCTGACTGGTCTTTGATGGATCAGTTGCTCGAGGGGGACCGAGTCGAAAGGGTTGCCCGTGTCGGTCGAAGTTGAGGCAGGGGTACCTTCGACGGGTGTGCCGGTCGGTGTGGAGAGAGAGCCTCGAGAGAGGTTCGGGCGGAGGGAGGACTCGGAGAGCTGAGGACGGTGGCCGGGGGTGAAGGTCGAGGTGGAGGGGATGGGGGCGGTGGCGGGTGCTGATGGGGTGTTGATTTGGATACTGACGGGAGGTTGGTGGGTGTGGGTGTGGTGCGAGAACCCAGAGCGAGAGGTCTGGTACGAGAAGGAGGATTTGACCTGCTCTGGTGGTGGTGTTGGAGGGTCGGCGAGGGAGAGGGAGCCGGCCTGTGGCGGTGTGCTGGGGAGAGGTTGCGAGGCGTGGATGGAGGGTTGGATCGCAGGGATGTCGTGTGTGAGGTCGATGGAGGAGGAGGAAGAGGATGTAGAAACCGAGTTGAGGCCGCTCGAGTGGCCCGAGGTTGGCGTACGAGTGCCGTTGCGCTTCTCGGAGGCGTCGCGAGCTTCTCGTGCTCGAGAGTCGGCGAGGGCGGTGAGCTGACCACCGAGTTGTCGCCATTCCTGTTGCGGTGAAGAGCATCAGCGCTGCCTAGCCAGAGTGCGGCAAGACCTCACCTCGGTCGTCGGAGTCATGACCATCCCTGCCTCCTCGAACGACTCGGGCACAGTCAATCCACCGAGATGCAAACCGCTAACTGTTCCTCGTCGACTAGCGACCCGACTCCTCGCCCGTCGCTCCTCGCCCGGCGCCGCCGAGCCCCATCCTCCAACCCAACCGGTCCTCCCTTCACCGCTATGCGTAGCGCTGCTTGGCCCCGTAAAGCCAAAGCCTGCGCCTGGCGAGAAGGGCGAGTTACTCCGTGCGCTGGCGAAGTACGGTGCCGATGCCTGGCGCCGCTTCTGCTGGATGAGCTGAGCGAGGCCGGTCGAGGTGTCGGGGAAGGAAATGGTCGCGGGAGTGGAAGGGTCGGTGGGAGGGAGGAGTGCCGCCTCGCGGGTGTCGAGTCGAGCAAGTGATGGTGATGTTGCTCGACGAGTACCGAGGCTGCTGCTCGACCGACCGTTGTGGATCTGCAGCCCATTCCTCGTCGAAATCTCCTCATCCGAATCGTCGCTGCTTGAGCCCTCCTTCCCACCCTCGCCCTCCGACGAGCCCATCACCAACATGGGTTCGCTCTTGAGCTGTAGTCCTCCATCCCTCCGCTCAGGGCTGCCCGTCAGACTCCTAGCAGTGTAGCGAGGCGAGCGAGTCCCTGCTCCAGGCGGTGGGGTGGCCGCTCCTCCGCCTGTCCGCCGCGACGGCGATAGCGAAGAAGTGAGGCCGAGGGAGCCGAAGGTGGCGAGCTGGGAGGAGGAGCGCGAGTGCTGGCGAGTGATGGGCGGAAAGGAAGGCCGCTGGTCGGGCGAGGGAGGCGCCATCGAAGGACGCGGGGGAGGAGGCAGAAAGGGTGCGGGGAGGGAGGTCAGCTGATAGGGAGTGGGAAGACAGTCAGCTATCGTGACTTTGCAGCTCGATATTGCTACTCAACAGCCAGTGAGTCCTTCGCCGAGGTCCGTTGTCCGCTAGGAGCGAGAATCAAGGCTACCCCAGCCGCGTCTGCCAGACCAAGTCGAAGCGGGCTGCAGAGCTACAGAAGCTGCTGTACCACATATGACACGCCAAGAAACCCCCCTACCTCCCCTCAGCCCTTCTGTACGCCTAGCGATCCCCCGCGAAGCCAACCATTCGACGGCAATCGAGCTCACCTCTGAAAGAGCAGCGGAACGCTCTGTAGCTCGCTCAGCAGCTTGTGGTAATCTCTCGTAGTCCTTCGAGTCGTCTTCTTGCTCCTAGGAGCTCTGTGCTGCACTCGATTGCGCCGAGGCCGAGTTGAAGAGGTGGGTCGACGAAGAGGGAGTCTCGTTGAGAGTGCTGAAATGTGGGAGATCGACTCTAGAGTCGGTAAGACGGTGGATATACGCTTGAGCTACTTCTATAGGTCGATGGAGCTGCTATGCGTCCTCCTTGAGCGCGATTCGAGAGAGGCGCTGCTGTGAGGCTGAGTCGCTGCTGGTCTGGACTTCCCTTCGGCGAACAGGCGAGTGACTCGAGACGGAGACGGGAGGAGCGTAGGCTGCCTGATGTAGGCGAATCCGACAAGTTGCCGCTGCAGCAAAGTGGTCGGCTGTCGACAAGCGAAGAAGGCGCGGTGAGGGGCGGAAGGCAAGGAGCGGCGCGACCTGTTTGCCTTCCCTGAGCTAACAGACTGCTGGCAGGGTCGACTCTAGAATACGCTGTCGGCGAGGGCAGGAGCCCTGGATGTATCTGCTGTACACTGCTCGATGCTTCCCGTAATCAGACTTGCACTTCCGAGCACGAGCACGAGCATTGAGCGTGCGAAGCCCGCGAAGGGTCGGCTGCGAAGGCGGTTGTTCTTGGGAAGCTCGGTCAGGAGCACAAGCTGCAGGGAAGGCTTGAGATGCTAGATAGCGTACTGTGTTGGCAGCGCAACGTCCACCGCACGCATCTGCGCGGCGAATCGGCCTTCCTATCGCATCTCTCGGCGCCGAGCTGGTCGCTAATCCTCTTTGTGAGTCCGAAGGGGAATAGTAGGACCTCTAGTCGTCTACCGAACATGATCTATAGCTTTCCACCGGCGGAAGGTTCGACGGTCTTGTAGTTGTCGGACAGCGTAGGCAGCTCGGTGCCGTCCTCGAGCACTCCATCCTCCTCGTAGGCCTCGACGTACGAGAAGTCCCAGTGGCGCTGTGGTATTTGGAGGGATCAACATCGGATAAGCTAGCTTCGAGCATACTACTCACCTCCTCGCCCCGAGACAAGAAGCTCGTATCGCCATTGAGCAGCCTCTCCCAACTCCCGAGCCCCTCCCGCTCGTTCTCCCCCCCTCCAATCCTCTTGAACTTGCTGACGGAGCAAGTCGCGCTTCTGACCTCCTTCTCCCTATCCCCAATCAAAGCCCTGCCCATCGCAATCCCCGTAGCAGCATGCGAATACAGCACCACGCTCTTGACCTTGCCCTCCTCATCCAGCTTCTTCAACAACAGCCTTAGGATCTCTTCCGCCCGATCATGCACTTCGGATTCCGTCTCTCCTCGTTGGGTGGGGTAGAGAAGGGATTGATGCGAGGTGGAGATGAGAGGGAACCATTCGGTCAGGCGCTCGGCGGGGAGGGAGCGAGGGTGTAGACCGCGCCCGACGGGGAGGTACCATTCCGAGATGCCGTGTTCGACGTTGATGGGGAGGTTGAGCGCTTCGGAGGCGGGTGTAGCGGTCTGCAGGCAGCGGTACAGCGGTCTGGCGAAGGTCGGTCAGGTCAGCTCGAGGCTTCAAGCTCGTTCGAAGCGCTGAACGCACGAGGAGAAGATAGCCTCGGGAGCGTCTGGTTGAGTCTTGAGCCATGCTGCTAGCTCTTTGGCCTGGTCGACGCCGTGCGAAGCGAGAGGAGGATCGCGAGGGGTGCCGGTGTAGTTGGGCCAGATGGGGTTCTCCCACGACATGCGGAAGCCGTGCCGAGCGAGGTACATCGTCTCAATCATGCTGATGGGCTGTAGGTGATTTCGAGACGGCGGAAAGCGAGGTGCAGCTGCTGGAACGAGGGAGTGCGTTTGGGCGGCCGACGGCGAGGGAGCTGTAGTCCGTGAAGAGCTGTCAGCAGGTTCGCCAGAAGTCTGCAGTCGTGCAGAGCACTCACTGTAAGCAGCCGGTGCGAAAGCGAGCAGACGAGGCGAAGAGCAGGAGACGAAGAGGTGAGCGAGTCGAAGCGCGCTTCAAAGTCGCGGCCTCCTGCTTGGCAACAGCTCGCTCCGAGCAGCATAGAGCAGGATGAGATCTTGATCGCTCCTCACGAGCTGGTGCACTTGTCTCCGACAGCCTTGGTCGACTGTAAGCGCCTTGAGACTCGGCCGACTCAACAGCAAGGGGAGAACAACGCCACGATCAAGTGAGTTGAGCCGTTTGCCTCGCTACGCTAGCAGAGCTATACACATCCCTGCATCTCTTTTGAGCTACCCCGAGTGCACCATGACTCGGCTGGAGTCCAGTTGGGCGGCTCTCTCTTCATCTCGGCGTTCGGCGCTGAGCCTTCTCTCCCTTCTGCTTCCCTCCCTCTTCTTTTCTCTCCTCTCCTCACTCACAGGACTGACCCCAAGGCCAAGCTCGAGTACTTCAAGGAGCAGAAGTGAGTGCAAGTCGAACGCTCAGAGGTGACTCTCAGCCCGCCGGAAGGACGAACTCGCCTTCGCCGACTCACGATGGCCGCTTTCTGACGCGTAGAAAGGTACATCAAGCGTTACGAATCATCCCACACCTCGATCGTTATTATAGCTCCCCTACGCTCGAAAAGCAAGCAAACCGACTATTCCCTCATCGCCTCGGCATCACCATCCATCACCTGCGAAGCGAATCCCACATGTCCGAAGTCAGCTCCCCTACTCTCTTCTCACGCTGCTCCTTCCTCCACTCATCAGACGACGACCCACCTTCCCAGGACGGCCTCCCCGCCCCACTCCCTCCATTCCTCGCCTGCTCCTCTCTCCTCCTCCGAATATCGTCCAACTGCCTCCTCTGCGCCTGCTCGGCCAACTGCTTCCTCAACGTCTCTTGCGCCTGGAAATCCGAGGCGCCGTACCCTGCTCCTGCAGCTCCGTTCGAAGAGCTAGCGGAGGAGGCGGGTCGAGGGACAGGTGGTGGGGGGACGTAGGCCGAGTGAGCGGCGGGTGGTGGTCGAGCGGCAGCAGCGGGAGGAGGGGGAGGGGGAGCATCATCGTCGCTGTCGCTGAGGGTGAGGTCGATCGTCTCCATCCTCCTTGGTGGTGGTGGCGCTCCTCCTGCGCCGTTGGGAGCGGGCGAGCTATTGATCGAAAGCGTCCCTCCCAAGCTCATGCGGTATCCTCCCGCTCCATTCAGCCTCGGCCTCTTAGCCAACGGCATATCATCATCGTCGTCGTCCGAGTCCAACGTCAACGCTTCGGTGACGATCGCCTTGCCTTTGCCCTTGCCTTCGGGGGCGGCCGAGCCGTCGGCGCTGTTGAGGGCGCTGATGTCGGGCTTGACGGAGCCAGCGCGGGAAGGGACGACCGACTTGGGCGTGGCGGTGCCAAACTTGTCGTTGTCCGAGCGCCAGGTGCCGTCGGGCTCGACGCTAATGGCGTCGACTTCGGCGGGTCCGATCGTCTTGAGCACGTCGGCGAAGAAGCTGGAAGAGATGAGAGGTCAGCGGACGAGCGATGAGACGTTTCGAAGGCTGAGCTCACTTGTCGTGCACGAGGTCGTCGACTCGGAGGACCTTGCTGCAGATGGGGCAGTTCCACGTCGGCGTCTGCTCGTTGATCATGAACCAGACCTCGGCGTCGAAGCAAGAGACGTGAGTGCAGACGTTGGAGCGAATGGGCGTCTTGATGCGAGCGAGGGTGAGCTGCGAAGTGAAAGGCGACGGGTCAGCGATAGCGTATGAGCTGGCATCGATTCGGCGAGCAACGCACAGGATCCTTTAGTGATACGGTGAGCGCCGAAGCCTCCATGTCGGGGTCGGAGTTCATCCTGACGACTGTGGCAGCGAGCGAGAGCAGGTCAGCGGCGTTCCTTCAACCGAGCCGGCTAGCTAAGACTCACTGCTCTGGATGACTTCCTCCGAGGTCTTTTGCTTTCCCGTCCTAACGCGGTCCACGAGCTGCTTGATCGTCGTCACCTCGACGAGGTAGACGACCATGAAGTATCGCTGGTAGACAGGCGGGTCCGACGACAAGAGGGGGGCGCAAAGGCAAAAGAACGGCGTTAGTTCGGTCATTCGCAGGGGCAGCGAACTCGAACGAGATGCTTACCCTCGTCTGCGCCTTCTCGGTGTTGACGTAGATGACCTCGAGACGGTTGATGGCGCCGGCGGTGATGTCGAGCTTGCCTCCCTTGGCGAGATCGACGGGCGAGGCGGTACCGACTTGCTTCTTGATACCCTTGGTGTTGGCCGGGACGTTGATGTAATTGAGCTTGATCTCGCAGGTGGCGGGAAAGTCGATGGGAGCGGGCGGTTGGCTACTCGAAGCTCGGTGAGGGTTGAAGTAGTCCTCGTTGGTGCAGTATAGGCGGACTTGGAATTGAGGATTGGCGGCCGAAGCTCTGATGAGGAGAAAAGGAGGTCAGCGACCATGCTCGGCGATGAAGAGATCCTCAAAGTCGACGACGAGGGCTGAACTCACTTGGACTTGGCCAACGCCGTCCTCTGCGGCTCGGTGAGGGCGAAGTTGCACACCACGCTTTTCCTATCCCCCTGGCCCGCCTTGGGAAGCGTCGTCACTCCGCACAAGCTCCTCTCGACCTTGTAGAAGGGATTCGGTCGGAAGAGCAAGGGGACCTCCTCGCTCCTCGCCGGCACCACAGGAGCGACCGCCGGCGTTCCGTTCGTTCCCGCTCCATAGCCGTAGTCGCCGTTGGCTCCAGAGCCTGAGGCGTAGGCGTTGGCGGCGCCGGCGCCGAAGCGAGGCGCAGGGAGAGCTGGCTTGGCGGGGAGAGCGGCGCCTCCGTAGCCTGTGTAGCTGGCAGCTCCTCCGTAGGCAGGGGCAGCGGGACGAGCGGGTTGAGCAGGGGCTTGATACTGGTAGCCGTAGGAGGCGGAGGACGAGGACGGCGAGTAGCCTCCGTGGCTGCGAGTGGGAGGGTGAGAGTTAGCTACTCTGCAGACGACGGAGACAACGGTGACGAGGCTCACTAGTTGCTGGCTTCGGTAATGATACGCTTGGCTTGGTTGAAGCGAGTCTTGTCGGGCTGAGCAGCGAGCTCGTAGACAGCAGTTCGGCATCGGCCGTACTGAGCGAGGGGGCGCCGATCAGCGACCGCACTGAACGAAGATGTCAGCTGCAAGTTACTCACGAGATCAGACTTGACGCCGCTGATGCGAAGGTGCATCATGCACGTCTCGTTGAAGCGCCGAATGGTGAGCTTGAGCTGGTCGACCTTCATGCCCTGAAGCTCGGCGATCATGGTCTGCGAAGAGGCCGAGAGAGAAGTATGAGGTCAACACACAGCTTCTGAATCGCTCTCAACAATACTCACGTTCGTATCGGCCGACATGTTGAGTTTGTCGAGTTGCTCGGAGAAAGTCTCGGTGAAAGGAGGAGGGGTAGGAGAGCGAGGCCGAGGAGGGAGGGGGTAAACGGGACGAGGTGTAGTCGACTCGGTGCTGTACGAGTAGATCAGAGGAGGAGGAGCAGGGTTGGTTGAGTGCTGGTCGACGATGGGCGAGTTGCTGAGAGTCGGCGACCAAGTCGGGGTCGCGAGGTGGGTTGGGTCGGCCGAAGCGACGCGAAGAGGTGCAGGCGCGACGATGGACGCCGGGCAGTAGATGGGACTGAGTCTGATGGGACTCAGAGGACGAGAAGGCAGAGGATGGAGGAGTTGGCCTTGCGAGTTGATCGAAGCTACGAGCGCCGGAGCGGGCTGAAGGGGGAGTGTCGAAGGGCCGGGGGTTGGTAAAGGGTTCGGAGGAGCTTCTGGTGAGTAGAAGAAGACTGGCGGAGTGTAGCCTGTCGAGTTCTGAGGTGCGCCGAGGAGAGGCGGCTGTTGGTAGGCGGCCGGAGCGAAGTGCTGAGGTTGCTGAAGCTGCTGGACGTAGGGCGGCCACTGACTAGCAAGAGCTTGTTGTTGAGCGATGAAGGAGCTGTAGGCTGGATCCGGGTAGTGAGGTGCAGCCTGGTACTGAGCGGCGGCGGCAGAAGGGTAGGGGTTCGAGGCCGACGGGTTTGGAAGCTGTTCTTGAGGGTATTGGGAGGTCTGAGTCCAGTAAAGGTTCGGCTGCATTCACAGTCGTGAAGACGAAGAGCGCGCGGGCGAGCTGCTTAGGTGCAGAAACGAAAGGGTCAGCTCGCGTTCTGATCGCCACCGGCTGAGAGGCCTGCAGCGGCACACGACCTGCTCTTGTACAACTGCAGAGCAGCAGCGACGTGCTCCTAGCTATCTGCTAAGCTACAGCTTGTTTCTTTTGCAGCAGAGCACCTCCCACGAGCCCTTTAAGAGCGAAAGGCAGTCCCGTCGCCTCCACTCTGCGCTCGCTGCTCCTTTACAGCTCGTGCCTACTTCTGTACCAACTTGTGCAGACTATGAGACGACTCACCTGGAGTACCCTGAGCTCGAGACTACGGCTGCTGGCCTACAGAGACCGAGAGCGCGAGGATCCGAGGAGCGAGTCGCGCTGTTGTGCTGGCTAGCCTCGATGAGAGTGGCGAAAGAAGGCGAGGGGGGTCGAGTTGAGCGCGTGTAGCTCTCTAGTTCGGCCTGTAGCCCACGCTGAGCGAGGCGGGCGAAGTCGAGAATGTGGTTGTAAGCGAGGCGGCGTGCGCGAGCGCGAAGATTGTGAAGGGCGAGGCCGATGCACCTTGTTCTGTCAGCCTACAGCTCGAGCTGGGGGCTTCGGCGGTCAGATTTTGAGCTCTCAGACTCCTCTGCAGCTCTACAGCGCTGGTCCAGACTCTCAGCCCTCGACCGAAGTTGCTCCGAACCCTTCACGCGCCACTGCTGCTGCACACCACTGCAAACTTAATACGAGAGGCTTATAGAGCGCATTGGCTGTGCTACAATACATCATTACGGCGCGCCAGCACCTCGCGAGCGTGCCGGGAGAGCCAATTGAGCAACCTCGGCGCCGAGCAGCCCCGCTCCTTCGCAATCTTCCACTAGCTCATGGAAGTTGCGAAGTGTTGATACAGTACCGCTCTAATGATATAGCTACAGGTATTGTGACTGCTCTTCCTCTTCCTCCTGAACCTCCTGCCGCTCCTCCCTCACCTCGGCGGCATCAACCTCCTTCCACTCCCTAACCAACCCTCTCTCCTCCATCCACCCCATATACCTCCTCCACACATCCCCATCCGCCTCCTCATCAGCCATCATCCACTCGCTCATCGTAGCCCTCTTCAACGTCCTCTGATCCCCCACCACAAACAGCGCATCCTTGGCCCTCGTCAACGCGACGTTCAACCGCCGTTGGTCGGTCAGAAAACCGATGGACCCTCGTGCGTTGGAGCGTACGGTGGAGAGGATGATGATCCCCTTCTCGCGGCCTTGGAAGCCGTCGACGGTGTTGACTTCCACTCGTTCGACCTCGGCTGCTCGTTTCCAGCCGAGTAGAGGGCGGAGTGTCCTCCCCGCCTCGCCCTTGGAGAACATCTCCTGCAGCAGCCTCGTTTGCGCAAAGTAGGGCGAGATGATGCCAATCTCCTCTGGGTCCAGCGAAGGGTTGCGAAGAAGGAGGTCGCCGACGATTTGGACGATAATCTCGGCTTCCGGGACGTTGCGAGTAGAGTAGCGGTATGTCGTTTCGGGATGGGAGTGCGAGATGAAGATGGAGGGGGCGGAGGGGTCGAGGTAGGCGGAGACGGGCGCGGGTGGTCGCTTGGAGACGGTGGTCGAGTCTTCGAGGGCGGACTTGTAGAAGGCGTGGTTTGGGAAGGCCGAGATGGCCGGGCGCATGCGATATTGTGTGTCGAGGAGGACGCTCTTGACGGCTGTGATGTAGGAGAGCGAGTGAGTTTGGGTTCCGAAGACGAGAGACAGCGAACAGCTCACATCGTTGCGCCATGAGCCGTTCGAAGAGGGAGACGTGCAGTCGCTCCTTGACGGCCTCGCGGGACTGTTGGAGTTCAGAGTTAGTTCTTGGGCGGCGTTCGATACGAAGCAGACTCAAGGTCACCTTGACGACGGCTGGCAGCTGCTTGTGATCGCCAATCAGGCAGACGTGCTCGGCGCCCTTCATCAGCGGGACAAGAGTGACGGGCTGCCACGAGAGCGAGGTCAGCCTTCGGTAAAGTTGGAGCAGCTTAGCTCAAGACTCACCTCGGTGCACATAGCCGCCTCGTCGAGGAAGACGATGGGGAAGTCGACCATCTGCGAAGGCTCAAAGCCGAGTCAGCTCGGCGCTCGCAGACCTCAACACGGGGACGACTTACGCTCATGACCTTGCTCGCACCTGATCCGAGGGCTGTTCCGCAGAAGACGTCGGCGGTGGCGAAGAGGCTCGAGTACAGCCGCTGCTCGAGGGCGATGTACTTGCGCCACGACTTGCGGTAGGCAGCTTCGAGGTCGACTGCAGAACGGAAGGACGAGTGAGCGGTCGGCCGAGATCAGAGGTAGAGATCGAAGACTCACGTTCCTGCTGCACCAGCTCCGGCGTATCCTTCTTCCCACCCCTCTCCTTCAGCTCCTGCAGCCTAACCCTGCACTCCTCGCTCTCCTCCCTAACCCTCTCAAACCTCGGCCACAAAGGGTGTTGTTCTCTCCTCTTCTCCACCGTCCATGCCTGTAGCTCCTCCCGAACCTTGGAGGCCTTGCCCGAGCGAAGGGGGTTGAGACCGGCGTTGATCATAAGGGAGAGGAGATGGTCGACTGAGACGTGCGTTGGGGCGGCGAGGAGGATGGGTTGTGGGATGCGGAAGTGCAGTTTGAGGAGTGCGATGATGGAGACGATGGTTTGGGATTTGCCGGTTCCGGGGGGCTGAGGAGGGAGAGGTCAGCCAGCGCCGAGACAGACGAGGAGAAGCAGAACTCACCCCCTGGATCAAACTCAGTCGCTCGCCCATGGCCATAGCTACAGCTTTCGTCTGACTGGCGTTGAGACGAAGGATCGGATCACCCGTCATGCTCATTGGGTTGTCCCTCTGATGCCTCTTGATCCACGAGTTGATGAGCTGGTTGTCTGTGAACAAGCTAGAGGGGTTGCGCTCGAGCTGCTCGTTCGGTCGTCCAGGCATGGGAAGGATCGGTAGCGGTAGATGAGCGAGCTCCGCAGCCGGAGACTTGTCGTCCACTTCGAACAGTTCGGCGGAGGGGTCGTCGGCTTTAAACCTCGCTGCTTCGGCCTCGGCGGCGGCGTCCAAGTCGGGGACGATGAGCTCGCGGACTCCAGTGCCGACAAGTGACCACTCGCGGAGGATGGAGAGGTGGCCTTGTGCGTGAGCTTCTTGAGCGTCATGGATGTATTGGGCGTTGCGAGCGCGTTGACGCGAGGGGTCGAAGTAGAGGTTGTTGATGGCCATATGTTGGAGAGCGTAGGAAGAGTCATCGTTGCCGAGGTCGATGCTAGGAGCAGAGCTAAGTCAGTAGACGCGGAGGCAAAGGGAGAGACGGGAAGCTCACCGATACTCCTCATCGCCGAGCAGCCACATATCGGCTTCCTTGAAGGCGACGATGAGGCATCCTTCTCGCACATCGAGGACAGTTCCCTGAGGATGCTTGACGGTGGACTTGACGGGCGGCTTTCGCCTCGAGGGATCCTCGTCGGCGAGCGGTGTGAAGCGAAGGATGGTGCCGTTGCTGCAGGCGTCGAGGGTCAGCGTCTTCCTCGCCCTGGGATAAGTGTAGCACTCACGTAAACTTGTACCCATTCTCCTCACCCAACCCCACCCCTTCTGCATGCCTCCACTCGGCAATCGCCTTCCCTCCTCCCTTCCTCACATCCTCTCTAAACGCCTTCCGCTCCTCCTCCGGCAAACTCGCAATCTGCTCCGCCTTCTTGACATCCGTCAACCATCGACCAAGAGCATGGCCAACGGTCACGCCCTTCATCTCGCGCTCTTCGGGCGTGCCGCTTCGGTTGAGTTGCTCGAGGTAGGAGATCTCGTCGGCTTCGGCGGTGAGGGTGAGGAGGCGTTCGAGTCTGTTCAACGAGAGGAAGGAGGATCTGTAAGACTTCTATAGATGGAGAATGAGACAACGAACCGTTTCCGATGCACATCAGCAGCGATCCAAGTGCCTTTCTCACTCTCGGGCACCTTGACCTTCCACCCCCACTGCTCCTGCACCGCCATCTCGGTACTCCAAATGCCGACCTTGGCCGCTTCTACTCCCACTCCGATGAGCTTGTTATGACCCTGCCTGGCCATATCGACTGGAACGCCGAGCGATGGTGGGCGCTTACGAGGAGTCGGCCGAGGATGCCGAACGGGGGAGGAGAGGCGCCAGTCGTTGCGCGAGAGGAGGGGAGAATGGTGCGTTTGTGGTGAGGAGGAAGAGGGGATTGGTGGTGGGTAGTAGGGTTTGATGGGGGAGGGGGAGAGCGCTGCTCGGGAGCGGATGAGCTCCTCGGCGATAGGAAGGGGCTGTGGCGCAGGTCGTGTGGATACGACCTTCTTGAATTTGATCTTCGGTGCTGCTGCCTTGGGTTCTGCAGCCTTCCGCCTCTCCTTGGTCGCCGCCGCCGCTCCGCGCTTGCCCATCGCCTCCTTCCTAAGCTCGTCCATCCATTCCCGCCACTCGCTATGATCCTCCTCCAATTCCACATCATGATACACCTCATCTTTCTCCCTCCTCGCATCCACATCCTCGTCCTCCCAATGCTTTTGAGCCCCCAAATCCTCCCAAGCCGGATGCAGCGCTCGCTCCATATCCTCCTTTGCTGCAGCCGATAACGGCTCGTCAAACTCGTCTCCTTCGATGTAGTCGTCGTGCTGGGAGGAGCCTCCGTAGCGCGAGATCGAGGGTTTGATGGAGTATGCGACGGCGGCGCGTCGGGCTGTCGATGGGGCGTGCACCGAACGGCGGGACGAAGAGGGTACAGCGATTGATGGAGGGAGGAATTGAAGCTTGGTACTAGCCCTAGCGAAGGCGTGCGCTGCTGTAGGCCATGCTTGACGGCCGGAGAGCGCGCTCATGCGATGAGACGCGTCGAGTTGAGCCGCTTCGAAGGAGAGAAGGGGCCTGTAGGGCGGAAAGGCGGACAAAAGCACACGAGACTACAGCTGCAGGCGAAGACCCTTTCACAGCCTTGTCGTGTCGAAGAGAAGAGAGCCGAAAGCGAGCGAGTTGGTTGAAGGGAGAAAGGGAGCTCGAGCCGTCTGTCTCTTCTAAGAGAGCTCGGGCAACTTGATTCGGAGCACAGACTATTCGCGGTAGGATCAGAGTGAAAGGAATTTTACTTTAGCGTAGTCTCGCCTCTACCGGCGCCGCTGGCCTCCGTCGCTCGGCGCTCAGCTTCGCACGCTTCGGCGCAGGTTCGGTTCATCGTAGAAGTCCAAAAGTCGGCGAGGGAGCAGTTGGAATATCAGGGAACATATCTAGGATTAGCTCTGCTCAGCTCCACCCACTCCAGATAAAGCCGAAGTGCCGCCTAGTGCCCCCCTTCTTTCGCAGGCCTGCGCCTTTTCGCGAGCGTCCAAGTGCGGCTCTCCCTCATCACTTCACCTCGCTACAACATGTCGCTCACAGAAGAGGCACCTATTCCCAGTACTAGCGCTGCTACGGATGCTCCCGCTGGCGGCGAGGAGCGGCAGCTGGCCATTCGCCTGACTACGAAGGACTCCGCCTACTCGATCCCCTCGACCAAGTTCCTTGTCCCCGCCAACTGGCGCCGCTTTCACTTGTCCGAGCTCATTAACAAGGTATTGGAGAACTGTAAGTGCAGCTTTAATAGGGCTCTATGCGGTACAGAGCTGACTCTCGGCTCTTTTGCGTTCTCTCACTTCTTTTGCAGCTTCGCCCATTCCCTTCGACTTCTTGATCAACTCGAGCCTGCTCCGCTCGTCGTTGGGAGCCTATTGCGCTCAGACTGGAACCAGCGAGGAAGTCACCCTCGAAATCGAGTACTTGCCTTCGACTCTGCCGCCTCAGCTCGAAAGCACCCTTCCTTCCGAAGACTGGGTCAGCGATGTCTCGTTGGCTATCCGAGGGTGAGTCGTAGCAGTTCTGTAGCATTCTCAGATATCGTCTGACCCTTCTTCGACCCGCGCAGAGCCATTCTCACCTCTTCCTACGCCGGAACCCTCTCGCTCCACTCCTCTGCCCTCCCCGCCCCTTCCAACATCACCTTCAGCGGCCACGACCAGTCGGCCCTCTCGGCATGCTACGTCCCGCACCCTCTCGGTGCCGAGGGCAAGCAGTGGGTCGCTAGTGGAGGAATGGACCGCGTCGGTCGGGTTTGGGAGTACTCTGTTCGTTCCTTCATCGCCGAGATCGCTCTCTACGGCCGCCCGCTAACCTTGCTACTACTCAACAGACTCCTTCCATCTCCCTCACCAACCCTACCACCGAACTCCCCATCCCCACCACCCTCTACACCCTCAACCTCCACACCGCGCCCATCTCCTCGGTCCGCTCGCGCACCCTTCCCCTCACCGCCTCGACTCCCACTTCTTCACCTCACCTTCTAACGGCCGGATGGGACGGCGTTGTCGGTGTCTGGGACCTCACCCCTGGTGTCAACGAGGGAGAGCCCCAGGAGGACGGCTCGGAGAGGAAGAAGAAGCGGAGAAAGCAGGCGCCTGGAACGGTCATCATGAAGGTGGGTCTCTGTCGTAGCTGTCCTGTCGAGCTACATGTACTAACCTCTCTCGTGCTACCCAACAGACGCCCGTCTCCGTCTTGAGGGGCCACACTGGAAAGGTCTCGCGCGCCCTCTTCGACCGCACCGACGCCGACAAGGCCTACAGTGCCGGCTGGGACCACACCGTTCGCTCTTGGGATCTCTCGGTCGCCGAAGAGACCAACATGAAGGTTCGTTCTAGCCCCCTCTCCCTCCCTCCCACCCTCGCTGACCCTCCCCTCGGCGCTCGACAGACCTCCGACAAGGTTCTCCTCTCCCTCACGCAAATGGCCTCCCCCAACCTCCTCGCCACCGGCTCGACAGACCGCCTAATCTCCTTCTGGGACTTCCGCGAGTCGTCCCAAAACATCAGCCTCACGATGCCGGGCCACACTGGTCCCGTCTCCTCCGTCGCGGCGCACCCTACTTCCTCCCTCCTCCTCGCTTCCGGATCATACGATTCGACCGTCAGGATTTGGGATGCCAGGAGCCCGAAGCAGGCGTTGTTTGTCCTGCCTCTGCCGCCTAAGGAGGGCGCCGAGGCGGGTAAGGGACAGGAGAAGATCCTGGCGGTGGATTGGGATGGAGAGAGGTTGGTCGCTGGTGGAGAGGGCGCTAGGATCGTCGCGTGGAAGGTTAGTGGCAGGGAGGCTGAGGTGCCGATGGTCGAGTAGTAGAGTAGACGGGAGGCGAGGGCGGTTGTAAAAGGATTCGGGTCGGATCCATGTTCATTGCGCTGAGGGCGAGGGATGAGAGCTCGCAGCATGTCGAGGATACTCGAGGGTCCATTCTATTACACGTCAGGGCTGCAACAGCTTGGCGTGGGCTACTTGAGCTCCGGGGCCGACCTGTCGACCGAGCGGCTTGCTCCGCGCAAGCAGCGAGCTGCACCGTAGTAGAGCCGGGTTCGAAGGCGAGGGAGTCGGCCATGACTTGGTGCAAATGAGTCGACGCTAGGGAGGAATCGCAGAGCTTGAGGTAGTCCGAGCTTAGCCGCGCGTTGAAGGAAGAAACTGGCCTCGCCCCAGCGAAACCTTTCTTGCTTTTCCCACTCCACTCAGTCAACAACTTGGATCAAGGTACGTCGCTCTACAGCACTACAGGGACTCTCTATCGGCCTTCCACCTGCATCACCGGCTACTCCCCTCCAATCTCGTCTTCCAACGGCGCTTGAAAGTCACCGAGCTCAGCGCCGAGATTTTGAGTGCAGACGTCCAGAAGCGAGGATGTGTCGGAAGATGGTCTCTGACAGTACATGCATATCTGTGAGGAACTCTGGCCGCTCCCAGCTTGTTGCTGCGGCTGCACCAAGTGAGCGACGCCAACTGAGAGCCTGCGAGAGCTGAGGTGTGCAGTCGCTCGAGCCGCAGAAGTTCAGTATCGGCGCTGTCAGCTTGTATGGCATGTAGTCCAGCTTTTTGACATGTCAACACTGCTTCACTCACGTCTCGACCTCGGACAGCTGCAAGGTGACCCGCCTACTTACCGGTTTCCTTCGCCGAGGGGCTGATGCGCCGAGGGAGGGAGCTACCCCCAACGAGACGGCGCTACTCGCTACCGATAGGAAGAGTGCGACCCCTCAGAAGTTCCGAGAGCAAGCGGTATCTGCATGCGAGCCATTGGCCTCGCGTTGAGAGAGCGGCACTGGCTGGACTCCACACTGTACAAAACCTGCAGGATTTGGCCTCTGTACTTGTATCGTACCGGTTTACCCCGCAATTTTACGTGATACAGCTCAGTACAGGTACATCGTGTATCTGTATCAGCCGGTAGAGGCTGAAGAAGGGAGGAAAGGTCGCGAGGTCAACGCCGAGCTCGCATTTTGTTCACGTATTGCACTACATGGAGGCTGTGAAGAGTTGTGTAATACGCTAAGCGTAGCAAAAGTATAAGATTCGGCGTGATGTAYATGTTGATAGAAGATTTCTGGCGAGAAAAGCTGACGCCGAAGGACACAGGGTGAACCTCGAAGCGAATTGAACCCGCCTCGAGAGCTCTGAATGAGCAGAGATAGACTGAAGTTAACCACTCGACTAGTTGGCCATCGATTGAGACCTCCCGAGCTGTTTGAAGACCAAGTCGAGCTTCGTAGACCACTCGCCGAGCGCCGAGCTGGCTACTTTCGACACTCGGTTACGCGCCTGACGGATCCGAGAGGCTGTGATTGTACTGTCAGGTCCAAGATAGGGGCTGTAATTTCCGCAGTAAATTACAGTACAGTCCGACCTTGTACTTGTACGCTGTGGAGTCCAGGCGGCAGAGCCGAGCTCGGCGGAGGTTCACCGCCAGTATCCAGGCTCATGGGACGCTGGACATGCCTAACGAGGCACACAGAAGGCAGGTTCCGTATAAGGGTAGATATCTGGGCGCCGAGAACCTGGGAGATGTAGCTCTCCACCAACAGTGGCAAGCGAGCTGAAGTCGGTCGCCGTGACAGCAAACTGCGAAGCCTCTCCTTGTAGCCGGCCAGCTTGTAGCCTTTCGAAAGGTAGCGGTCTACTCATAGTCCTTGGAGTGCACGTGCAATAGGACGCAAAGCACAGATCGTAGCTTCAGCGCCGCAAGTCTGCCCGGTTCGGCGAAGCTAGGAGCACCTGCTTCAACTCAAGTCGCTGAGCTTGATTAGGGTGCCGTAAGGCGATGCGGCGGCTGCGTGTAAGCTACGTCGAAAATCTTTTCCTGCTCTCATGCAGCAATTGCAGCTGAGCTCAAAGGGTCGGCCGAAGAAGAGAAACGGCGAGGCAGAGGCCGTCGGACGCAAGGCCCGAGGATTGTGAGGTGGTTGACCTCGAGCGACGAGGGAGCTTCCAGAGAGTTCCGAGCTTGAGCAAGCAGCTCTGCAACCCCGGCCGTGCGCGAGAAGACGCGAGCTGACATTGAGCTGCCGTCACAGATCAGCCTTTTGCCATCGCCGAAGCAGCTGTTTCCCAAATTTGAAGAGCTGAGATGTGCCAGACTTGCGAAAAAGGTGCTCAAGCATATTATGCGAGTCTAATGGTGATGACTGGCGCCGATCTGATCTCCCACAGACTTCCACCAGCGATTAATCTGCCTCTCGGCGAAAGGGCCCTTGCCGGACATGAGGTTGACGGAGCCACTGCCAACGACTGCTGGCACGATGGTGCTTCTGAAGTGGTTTTAGGTCATCACGAGTAGCACGAGCATCTTTACGGTGCGCTACACGATCGCCGGTGATCTCCGTCGCCCTTGAACCCCAGCTTCGGCGGAAGGAGCTGCTCGCATGAAGCCGTCTTTCTTCGCCTGAGAGGATGCATAGAAAGCTGGGTAGCATGGCATCGGAACCGAGGTGAAAAGATGTAACCTTGTAGTAGACCGAGCGACTTGCTCGGGGCAAGTGGCGAGCTGCACCGTAGTAGAGCCGAGTTCGAAGGCGAGGCAGTCGGCCATGACTTGGTGCAAATGAGTCGACGCTAGGGAGGAATCGCAGAGCTTGAGGTAGTCCGAGCTTAGCCGCGCGTTGAAGGAAGAAACTGGCCTCGCCCCAGCGAAACCTCTCTTGCTTTTCCACTCCACTCAGTCAACAACTTCTATCAAAGTACGTCGCTCTACAGCACTACAGGGACGCTCTACCGGCCTTCCACCTGCATCACCGGCTACTCCCCTTCAATCTCGTCTTCCAACGGCGCTTGGACGTCGAGTAAAGCTCTGCCACGAGCATCTTTACTCAGGCGCCACCTCTCGGCGCTCTTTTGGACGTCGATGAGGGCGACTAGGTACTACTAGGACTTGCTCCAGTAGCCTCTCGTACCGCCTGGCCTACTCCGCCATCGTCGTCGGCTTCGAGGCGGCCTCAACCAGCCCGCCACCGTCCAGAATTTTTCGCTGATTGCTTTCTTTCGCTTCTGTCTCTCTTCTTCTCTACTCGCTACTTCACTACTACTCAGATGGGAAAGGAAAAGGTGAGCACCTACTCGCCTACATCTCACCACCTCGCTCGGCGCTAACCCTTGTCGTTCGCTCCCAACAGCTTCACGTTAACGTCGTCGTCATCGGTCACGTCGATTCCGGCAAGTCGACCACCACCGGTCACCTCATCTACAAGTGCGGTGGAATCGACAAGCGTACCATTGAGAAGTTCGAGAAGGAGGCCGCTGAGCTTGGAAAGGGTGAGTCGCTCGGCAGGATTTTCTCAGACTCGGGAGGCGGACGGACGCTGGGAGAGCGGTGCCGTGGCGAGATGTAGGCGAATGTGTAGTGTGTGGGAGCTGATCCTTGCTTGCCTTTCCCCTCTTCTTCCTCGACTACAGGATCTTTCAAGTACGCCTGGGTTCTTGACAAGCTCAAGGCCGAGCGCGAGCGTGGAATCACCATCGACATCGCCCTCTGGAAGTTCGAGACCCCCAAGTACATGATCACCGTCATCGATGCCCCCGGTCACCGTGATTTCATCAAGAGTACGTCCTTCGCCGTCGCCTCCGCCCGCTCGACAGCTCGCTGATCTTCGCTCGCACTTCTCCTCGCGCAGACATGATCACTGGAACCTCCCAGGCTGATTGCGCCATCCTCATCATCGCCGCCGGTGTTGGAGAGTTCGAGGCCGGAATCTCCAAGGATGGACAGACCCGCGAGCACGCCCTCCTCGCCTTCACCCTCGGTGTCCGCCAGCTCATCGTCGCCATCAACAAGATGGACACCACCCAGTACTCCGAGTCCCGTTACCACGAGATCGTCAAGGAGACTTCGGGCTTCATCAAGAAGGTCGGATTCAACCCCGTCACCGTCGCCTTCGTCCCCATCTCCGGATGGCACGGAGACAACATGATTGAGGAGACCCCCAACATGAGCTGGTACAAGGGATGGACCAAGGAGACCAAGACCGGCTCCTACAAGGGAAAGACCCTCCTCGAGGCTATCGACGCCATCGAGCCCCCTTCGCGCCCCACCGACAAGCCCCTCCGTCTCCCCCTCCAGGTTCGTTCTCCTTCCTTCTCGCTCTCCTCTCCGCGACGAGCGCTGACCTCGCTCCTCTCTCCCGCCACAACAGGATGTCTACAAGATCGGAGGAATCGGAACAGTTCCCGTCGGACGTGTCGAGACCGGAACCATCAAGGCCGGCATGGTCGTCGTCTTCGCCCCCGCCAACGTCACCACTGAGGTCAAGTCCGTCGAGATGCACCACGAGCAGCTCGAGGCCGGTCTCCCCGGAGACAACGTCGGATTCAAGTGAGCTTCCTCCTCCCTCCTAGCTTCTCTCGAGCTTGTCGCTGACTCGGCGCCCTCCCTTTCCCCCTCCCTCAGCGTCAAGAACGTGTCCGTCAAGGATATCCGCCGTGGAAACGTCTGCGGAGACACCAAGAACGACCCTCCCAAGGAGGCCGCTTCCTTCAACGCCCAGGTCATCGTCATGAACCACCCCGGACAGATTGGAAACGGTTACGCCCCCGTCCTCGATGTGAGTAGCCGAGCCGCCTTCGCCTCGCTGCACTCGCTGACTTGTCTACTTGTCTTCCCCTCTCACCCACAGTGCCACACCGCCCACATTGCCTGCAAGTTCGACACTCTCCTCGAGAAGATTGACCGCCGTTCCGGAAAGTCGATCGAGAACGAGCCCAAGTTCGTCAAGTCTGGAGACGCCGCCATCGTCAAGATGATTCCCTCCAAGCCCATGGTGAGTACTCAAGCGATCCCGAGCTCGACGACGCCGACCGAAGCTGACCTCGCCTCTCCCTCCCCGCTCACAGTGCGTTGAGTCGTTCGCCGAGTACCCTCCTCTTGGACGTTTCGCCGTCCGTGACATGCGTCAAACCGTCGCTGTCGGTGTCGTCAAGTCGGTCGAGAAGACCGACGGCAAGGGTGGCAAGGTCACTAAGGTAAATTCGACTTTGAGCTGCTCTCAACCCTCGCCGAGCCGAAGCTGACTTCCTCCCTTCTCTCCTCTCACAGGCCGCCGACAAGGCCCTCAAGAAGAAGTAAACTCGCCCTTGCTTCTCCTCGTTCCCTTCGTTGTCTTCGATACCGCCACTTCAACCCTCCGTTTCGTATAGCCCAACCCCAGCGGATCCCGACTCGTTTTGTGTAGGCCCCTGGGTTAGTTGTGTTGTGCTTGAAGCGAAGGTTTTGTTTTGCCTTCATACATTTTCGCGCACCGGTCCGAGCAGAGAGACACAAAGCAAGCAAAGAGACGCAAACAGTCGAGAGAGCGAGGTTGCAGCAGCTCGGCGCAGAAGGAGCAGCAGAGTGCACGACAGCAGCGATCACAGTCGGTGGCGGCTGTAGTGTAGCTTGATACGAGCATACGTACCTCTCCAACCAGCCGCGAGCGTGTTCAGAGCAACGACAAGCTCGCCTGTTCAAGCCTCAGCGCTCAGCGCCGAGAAACCGCCCAAGTGGTCAAGCGAAGGGCGAAGTCGTGACAAAGGCCCTCAAGTGAGCCTCTGCTGCTCTAGGAACTATTTTCAGGCCCACAAAAGTCGATTCTGAGCTTCACGGGCGAGCTGGTGGCCATTTCACCGCGCCGAAGCGACTGCTCGGCGCAGGGGAGTGAGCCACTAAGCGAAAGCTTCACAGCTCAAAAGACGTCCTCGTAGCTCGCGTCCCAGGAAAATCACGTTCATACAACTGATTCACCTCCACGTCTAAACCCCCTCGAGCTGCAGCAGCGTATCGCGGCGCCTCTCAGCTCTCTGCCGAACACTCGAAGGAGCAGTAGCCGGGCAAACTAGGTCGCTCGAGAGCGGCCATGGACGCAGAATAGCAACCAGTAGCTATAGGATGCAGCATGAAATCGTGATGAGCGTCTGTAGAGTGGCAAGCGGCGTCGAGCGATGGTTCGGGTCAGGAGGGTGAGCGCTGCCATGCCTTGGGCGAAGCGGCCGGCGAGGCACTCTTCGCATGTCACAGCGCCTTAGAGCTCGAACAGGCAGACGAGAGTCGGGTCGAGAATCATGCACGAACGTGAGGTCGCAGCGCAGTCGCCAGAGATGCCGCAGCCTGGCGAGCCAGCGAAAAGAGTCGAGCAGGGAACGCTGAGGGCGGGGCGGAGCGGCATCACTACGCTCTTTGCCGGTGGCTTCACACCTCACAAAACGCTTCACCGGTATCTACATCATTTTGAGGGCCCTTGCAGCGTTGCAGCGCAAAGGATGAACCCCCGTCCGAAGGGGGAAGGGAGGGGGGGTCTCCGACCCCTTCCTCCTTCCTCCTTCCTAGTTGCCCTCGCCTGTCGTTCCCTCCAGCCCAACCCAAGCGAAGACCAACAGAACGCTTCGTGTCTGTCTCACTCCCTCCCTTGCACACACAGAAACTACAAATCCCGAGAGATGGCTTAAGCCTCCTCGGTGCGGACACGAGCGTTGCCGTTGGTGAGCTTGACGTTAAGCTGTGAAGATAAAGGATTGTCAGCTATCGGTTCGTCAACTTCACGTTGAGCCTGGGAGCCAGAGAGGTCCGAAGGTCGAGAAGCGAAGGCCGAAAGGTGGGAGCCTCCGCTGCGCCGAGAACGACAGCCAGCGGTCTCTCCTCTCCTTCGACTTCACGCCCTCTCCACTTCGGTACACTCCCCAGCCCCTTTGCTCCACACCCCAAACGTACAACGCGGGCCTTCTCGACAATCTCGATGCGCTTCCTCGACGAGACACCGTGGGCGATCTCGGCGGCGTACGAGCCGTTGTGCATCAGGAGGAGCTCAACGTCGCGGGCGTTGTTTGCTGTAGCTCGAAGAGGATTACAAGAAGGCTAGCTTCGCTTTCTTTTCAATGTTCAAGCTGATGGCTCTTTTTGCAAATCGAAAGCAATTGACGACTGGCTCCTTCGCCGAGCCGTAGCCGCCCTCGAGTCTCCCCTCTGCACACAACAGCAAGCTTCACAAGCACCCCCACACTCCACACTGCTGGTTAAAGCACACTATCACACTCATCGAGTCTCCTTCCCCTCCAGCTCGACTTTGGGCTTACTCGGCGCTGCCGACCTGC
The DNA here is from genome assembly GCA_001600635.1 of Leucosporidium creatinivorum. Taxonomy (NCBI): domain Eukaryota; kingdom Fungi; phylum Basidiomycota; class Microbotryomycetes; order Leucosporidiales; family Leucosporidiaceae; genus Leucosporidium; species Leucosporidium creatinivorum. Next base: position 100,920 of record BCKL01000042.1, on the reverse strand, counting down.
TGAGCGTCGAGAGCCGAAGGATCCTTCGACGTCGCAGACGGTCTGTTGGAGGCGGAGGGAGCGAGTTGCGGGTTGTGTAGCTTGGCGGGAGGATCGACGGGCGGGGTGGTGGGAGGTTGGAAGGGAGAGATGACAGAAGCGAAGGGGTTGGACTCGGAGGGCGCCGAGATGGGAGAGAGAGATTCCGTCGTGCGGGCTGTCGGGTTGTTTAGCGAGTCGAAAGGAAGTCAGTCTTCTTGCTTGAGCCAGCAATCGTCGCAAGAGTCTGCGATAGTCGGGTAGAAATGCTCACCTTGACCTTCGGCGCTGGTCACAGCCTCAGCGAGCGACGCCTCTCCAGTCGCAGCACCTCCTACCCCTCCGGTAGCAGCAGCATCGTGCTCCAGGCGCCTTTCCTGTCCACTCGACTGCACGCCCCACTCCTCGTATCCTTCCTGAGCGCCGACCGAGCCAGACCCACCGAGCGCCGATCCCTCCACTGGCTCTTCGCGGACGAGAACGTTGCCTTCGAAGTGAAAACCAGGAGGAGGACCATATCCAACCGCATCGTCGGGCTGTCCCTTGTAGTCCGATAGAAGAGGCGGAGAAGGAGGGTTGAGAGGATCGTAATTGGTATCGTCAACGATGGCCGTCGGGTCGTGAGGAGTGAGTCGAGGCACTCTGTACAAGATGAAGACGTGTCAAAGTCGCTAGTAGATTTGGAAGCATGTCTGTAGCTCACTTGAGGAAGTAGGAGGGCACGCGAGGCGGCGGAGGGATAATGTAAGAGAGATCCAGAGGAGGCCACTTCTCATCATCGTCCTCGTCGGCGGGAGCGGTGGCCGAGGGTACAGCAGAGCTAGCAGAAGTCTTGGACGAGCTTCCTGCTTCCATCGTACGATTTGAGAGCCGAGGCGAAGAAGCGAGAAACGAGCAAAATGTGGCAGGAGGGAGAGAGAGGAAGGCTCGCGCTCGCTCGACTTTGATCGCTCGCTCTATCCTTGAGAGTGCAGCTCGAGGCGCAGAAGGGAGTAGGACACTCTCAAGACTCGCCTACAGCGTTCAATCCAACATTTTGAGCTCCTCAGCGGAGCCTTGAGCTCAGGCTCAGCTCTCTCGGCGTTCGTCTCCTTCCTGCTTCGTCGTCTCGCAGCAAGCTGGCATCTGAAGTGGCGCTCTCTCCCCTCTCACCCACAGTGCCACACCGCCCACATTGCCTGCAAGTTCGACACTCTCCTCGAGAAGATTGACCGCCGTTCCGGAAAGTCGATCGAGAACGAGCCCAAGTTCGTCAAGTCTGGAGACGCCGCCATCGTCAAGATGATTCCCTCCAAGCCCATGGTGAGTACTCAAGCGATCCCGAGCTCGACGACGCCGACCGAAGCTGACCTCGCCTCTCCCTCCCCGCTCACAGTGCGTTGAGTCGTTCGCCGAGTACCCTCCTCTTGGACGTTTCGCCGTCCGTGACATGCGTCAAACCGTCGCTGTCGGTGTCTTCAAGTCGGTCGAGAAGACCGACGGCAAGGGTGGCAAGGTCACTAAGGTAAATTCGACTTTGAGCTGCTCTCAACCCTCGCCGAGCCGAAGCTGACTTCCTCCCTTCTCTCCTCTCACAGGCCGCCGACAAGGCCCTCAAGAAGAAGTAAACTCGCCCTTGCTTCTCCTCGTTCCCTTCGTTGTCTTCGATACCGCCACTTCAACCCTCCGTTTCGTATAGCCCAACCCCAGCGGATCCCGACTCGTTTTGTGTAGGCCCCTGGGTTAGTTGTGTTGTGCTTGAAGCGAAGGTTTTGTTTTGCCTTCATACATTTTCGCGCACCGGTCCGAGCAGAGAGACGCAAACACTCGAGAGAGCGAGCTCGACTTTGAGCGAGGCCGAGCTCGGCGCAGAGGGAGCAGCTTCGTGCTCAGGAGCAGCCAATAAAGTCGATGGTTTGGTGCAGTGCAGCTTGATGAGAGCGTGTATAGCCCCCAGTGCGAGCCGAGCAAACGAGAGGAGAGTGCGTCCAGCTCGCCCGCCCTTCGAGCCTCAGCGCTCTGCGCCGAGAAACGGCCGAGTGCTCGAGGGGGAGGGCCAAATCGCCAGCAAGGCTCTTGACGCCTGCGTTGCGAAGCGCAGTAGTGTTCTACACCTCGACAAAAACCTCTAGACGCCTTGCAAGCCGGGTTCAGGTCGATGGAAGGCGGTTGTGACAGCTGCTCGGCGGAGAGAGCGGGAGAGCAGGGCATCGCCGAGGGCTTGCTTGCTCGCGTTCCTGTTTCATTCTTTGCTTCGCAGTGAGCTCCTTCGATATCTACATCATTTTGAGGGCCCTTGCAGCGTTGCAGCGCAAGGAAATGAACCCCCGTCCGAAGGTGAGGGGAAGAGGTGCCCCTCCCTCCCCACCTTCCTAGTCGCCATCGCCTATTCGTCCCCTCCAACCCGACCGAAGCGATAGCCGAGCAAGCCCTTTCTTCTGTCTCACTCCCTCCCTTGCACACACAGATTCTACAGATCCCTCCAGCGAGAAGCATACTCCGAATGAAGCGATTAAGCCTCCTCGGTGCGAACGCGAGCGTTGCCGTTGGTGAGCTTGACGTTAAGCTGTGGGTACGAGGAGGTTTGTCAGCTACCCGTTGGTGAGCTTAGCGTTGAGGGCAAGGAGGCCGAGGGTTGAAGGTCGTCGAGAGAGGCGAGAGCGGCAGGGTGGCCTCGGTTCCGCCGAGGCTGGCAGCGACGTGTCCCCTCCGCCCTACGCTCTCTCTTCATGGGACCTTGCGCTCCTCGGCTCTCCACTACACCTCGCTCCACACCCCAAACGTACAACGCGGGCCTTCTCGACAATCTCGATGCGCTTCCTCGACGAGACACCGTGGGCGATCTCGGCGGCGTACGAGCCGTTGTGCATCAGGAGGAGCTCAACGTCGCGGGCGTTGTTGACCAAGAAGCGCTTGTAGCCGTTGGGGAGAACGTGACGGGTCTTGGCGTTGGAACCGTAACCGATCTTGGGCATGGGGAGCTGTCCCTTGAATCGACGACGAACCTGCAGATCCAGCGGAGGGTCAGCGAGCTGTCCGGACTAGCGATAGCTTTACGACATCTCCCCACGCACCCTGTTGTCAATTCCTGTGAAGCAGCACCAAAGCGAGGTCAGCCGGCCGTTCTCCGAAGCTCGAGCATTACGACGACGCACCCTTAGGCTTGCGCCACGCCTCCTTGACTCCATGGTAGCGGTCCGACTGGTGGCGCCTGATGTAGTGGAATAGCGAGTGAGATAAGGTGGATTAGAGAGTCGTGAGGGGTGCAGGAGGAGCGTAGGTTCGGGAGGGGCGATTGAGAGAGCAGCGGAGGGTCGTAGAGAGGTGCAATTGACGAGAGGGTAGTCGGAAAGTGTAGTAGAGTCGATTAGGAAGTGGTGCGAAGTGTAGCGAGGTCGGTAGGGAGGGGTTAAAGGGCAGCACTTGGTCAGCTCTATGCTCGGCTGAGAGAGGGCCTCTGTAGGCTCACTTAAAGGGCTTGGTCCTCTTCTTGATGCGGGGGATCGTGGTGGCGGCCATTTCTACTGTACCTGTAGTAGTGGGAAGAGCGCAAGAGGGCGGCCAAGCGAGCAGGAAGAGGTGGGAAAAACCGTCAGCATTTCGCCCTCTTCTCACGGCTCCCAGTTCCGTTCCGACGAGCAAAGAGGGTGTAGGGCGATAGGGCGGTAGGTTCGGTCGTGTAGGCGAGCAGCGATGCGCACCTTTGTAGGAGTGCGGAGAGACGGCGAAAGAGGCCAAGGCCAGCCGCTCACCCTCACCACCGGCCACCGCGAATTTCTTCGACCAGGCAGGTGCAACCTCGGTCTTTGCTCTAAGCCACTTCATCACTGGTTCTCGTTTTGCACTGCGTGCTAGTACGAGAGAGCTACAGTCTAGCAATCTGGAAATGCCTTAGTCGAGTCAGATTGACCGCAGGATCGTCGTCGTTTTCCTTCTTTCGCACTGTCTCCGCCGAGCTCCTCGACTTGAGTAGCAAATCCGAATAGTCAATTGCTTCTGCAGCATAACAATAAATAGAGCAACAATGGGTATCACATCATCCACCTCTCTCCACCTCTAAGCACCACCCTTCTGCAGCTTGCCTCCCTTCCTACCGACGCCGAGCTGAGGGGTCGTCGTGCCCGAGCCGGCCCTGCTGGCGCTGGGAGTAGGGAGCGAGACGATGGCGCCGCCGGGGGGAGAGCCGATGGAACCGTTGTAGGAGGAGGGAGGGGGGAAGGGGAGCGAGGCTTGCGATTGAGAGTGCGAGTGCGTTTGAGGGGGGTTGAGGAAGGGTTCTGCTCGGCGATGGAGATTCAGCGACGGAGTTCATCTAGGGGCGTGAGAGACAGAGCCCACCAGTGGAGAGAGCGCGAGATTGGTGTTTGCGCCTCGCGGTGGGAGGGCGGTCCCGACGAGGCTCGGTCGACTTGGGCTGGAAGCGAGGAGCGTCGCCGATGCCTTTGAGCGAGCGACCTGGAGGGCGGTTCGGTCAGTCGTCGTCTTTTCATAGACTCAACGAATACGCACCACGAGGTCCACTGACGTTCAAGGCTTGGAAGCCGCCGCTGGACGCCTTGACGAGGTCGTATTCGACCTGCGAGCGAGAGGTCAGCTCGGCGAGGAGTCAAGGCGAGTAGCGCGAAGACGCACAGGCTCGTCGGTGTGAAGGCAGCGGAAGCCTTGCTTCATGAGGATCGCGGTGTAGTGAACGAAGACTGGCGGCAGCAGAGGTGAGCTCTCGGCGTTCGTGAAGTGAGCGCCGAACTCACTGTCGCGCCCTCCAATCTCGGCAATGGCGTCGTCGACGATGAAGCCGAATCCCTTCAGAAGCTCGAGGTCAGATCGACATCTCTCTAGCGAACTGCACCGACCCACCTTCTGCATATCAAAGAACTTGGTCACGCCCGACCTCCTCATGACCTCTCCCCTCTCAAGCTGCTCGAGCACCGAGTTGCCCGGGGAAGGCATACCGGGGTACATCTCCTGCCTCTCCCAAGCGACGGGCGAGAAGTGTGAAGGTCCAACCGAGTCTGCACTCGAGTCATGGCTCGAACGACGAGGGAACTGGCCCGGGAAGAGCAAGTCGGGAGGGGAAGGAGGAGTGCTCATTCCCGTCGCTTGAGCGGAGGGGTTGTAGTGAAGCTGTTGCTGGTGCGCATGCGAGGGGATAAAGTCGAAAGTATCGTTAGGCGAGTAGTGGTGCTGAGTCCAGGGGAGGGGCGGCGCCTGAGAGTGCGAGCTCGCCGAGGGGGCAGGAGGGTAGTCGGCGTTCGGCGCAGCGTAGGGCGCAACGGTCGAGTAGGGGGGCGAGGTGGGCAGGAAGGAAGGGGGAGAAAGCGGAGGGTAGTCGCCGTCCGAGGTGGTGGCGTACGAGGGGAAACGAGTGTGGTAGGCCGAGCCGAGGTGGTAGTCGTAGTAGGGGTCTTGCGCCGAAGAAGGGTAGGCGCTGTAGGGCGAGGCCATGCCGTAGCTGCTGGCGAGGTAGGGGTTGAACTGGATTGCTGGAGGAGCCGAGGAGGTCTTGGGGGGCGAAGAAGCCCGAGTCAGGTGCAGCGAGCGATCCTCGACTTGCGCCGCCGCGCGCTCGACCTCGGCGATGGGCGCGGACCTCTCCATGGCAACCCTCGAGATGCACGGCTCGCTCAGCAGACTGTCCTCGCTAGTAGAGTCGAGCTCGACGATGCTGTTTTGACTGCCATCGCTCGAAGAACTGCCCTCCGCCTTGTCGTCCGATTCGCCGCTGCCGCTGCTTCCGCTCGGCGTTTCCTCTCCCGGCTGGAGTTCGACGACGAGGGTGACGGTAGTGTTGCGTGGAGTGCAGCGCACGAGGTTGGTCAGCTCCTTGGTGAGCGCCTCCTCGAGTCCGGCGCCCGAGAACGAGTGACGACGGTGAGTCGAGATGGAGATGCGCTTGGTCGCTTTGGAGCTTGTAGGAGTGTTGGCGCGACGGGGGCTGCCTGGTAAGGAGCTCCTGTAGGTGTACAGAGGTAGGCGTTAGATGTTTAGTCGCTCACAGAGCTCTGAAACGGGCTCCGAAGGACGCACACCATGGCGGAAGCTGGGAGGTCTGTCACACGAGAGGGCGAGAGAGAGAGAGAAAGGGCGAAAGAGGTGTACGAGCTGTAGGATTGTAGGATGGCACAGAAAAGAGAGAGAGAAAAGAGCTTGTAACCCCAAACAAAGGAAGAGGAAGGAAGCCAAGTCACGACTTGAGAGTTGGACGTGAAGTTGGCTCAGCTCGAACGAGCTCCGCGAGCCCCCCCACAGCGGATCGCCCTCCTCTCCTGCTCTCTCCTGAATCTTCCGGCTCAAAGGGGTTCAGCATGTACTAGACTAGTTGTTGAACCCTACCGCGACCCTTCCGGCTTCTCCAGTCCTCAACAAGAGCCACCGTTCGTCTGCCTTCGTAACCCTTTCCCCCCCACAAAGACCCGCGAACGACTCTGGTGCACCTTTACGGGCCCGTAAGAAGCTCGATCGCGTAGCGATACATTCTCTCGTTGATACGGATGGAAAGGCGAAGGTTTGATGTCTTGCAGAAGCTCAGCAGCAGGGCCGACTTCAGGAACCCTCCCGAACGAGAGCGCCGACAACCTGCTTGTGAAATAGAGAGTGAGCAACAGGGATCGAGGAGGAGCGTATTATTCACGTACAGCTCCGTGTCAGGCGAGCGATGTAGCCTGAGAAGCAAAAAAGTTAGTCTCGGCGCAAGCGAACGCAAGACTGCCCCTGCGACTCACCTGCTTCACTCGTATACCACAAACTTCTCCTCACAGCTTGCACGTAGCAGACTGAATAGAGTTACTCCTCGAGCGTCCAGGATGTCGATCCGAAGCAGCTCGGTCGAGTCGGCGGCGGCGGCGATGAGTTTGGCGTTGAGTGGGAAAGGCGAGCTGGATGGCCGAGAGACCACTCTCAGCCTGCGAAGAACGGTGAAGTTGTCCAGTAGTGGCGAGAAGGGTGTGAAGGAGGCCGTCTGCAGGTGGGTCAGGTCAGCCTTGATTCTCTCGCTCGGCCTCGAGCTCACCTCCGCCGTCCACTCAAAGTCGTCGATCTGCAGCGTCTCGAGTTGAGGGAAGAGAGCGGATACAGCACTGAGCTCCTTGAGTGCCGAGCGGCTTCGTAGAGAGGCAAAGCAGAGCGAGACGAGAGGTCCACCCTTGAGAGCAGCGAAGAGCTCCTCTGCGCGAGAGCTTTCCGTGAGGACGAACGACTCGAGATGCAGATGCCGTAGCTTGGCGGGAGGATGCCCGATAGCCTACGGAAGTACTCTGTCAGTTCAAAGTGAGAAGGAAAACGAGACTCGGAGGGGTTCACCACCAGCGAGTCGACCAAATCCCTCGGCAGCGCCCCAGGATCCGACAAGATATCGGCGAACGTAGCTCCCCCGAGCTCGAGCGTCTCGACCTGATCCCACTGCCTATCCGTCAACCAATTATCGATAGGCCGATCCGCCGCATCCGCCTCCAGCTTCAAATGGGGGACCATCCTCTCGAGGCCGAGCATGCGGTTTAGGGACTCGCAGTTTTCCAAGGTGAGCTTGCGGAGGGAGGGCATGCTGGCGATGGTGAAGGAGGAGGAAGTGGAGAGAGAGCTGAAGCCGCTGAGGTGGAGGGTTGTGAGCTGAGGAAGGTCGAGCAGACCTTCGGCGAGAGAGCGGTCGAAGGCAACGCTATGCCGGTCGGGTCGGGTCACTTCCTGCAGGAGAGGGGAGTTAGCTATGTTCTGAACCGAGAAGCGAGATGCACGACTGACGAGGTGCAGCGTGCGAAGTGCCGTGAAGTGCCCCAACAGCGCCGCCGAGAGCTGGTAGGTCCCGTCTGGCACCTGGAAGGATGTTGTCGATCAGCGGCAGAGCTAGAGTTCTCTCGAAGAGCCCCACTCACCACGTACAGCATCTCCTTGACCATCCTCCTCGGCTTCGGCACCTCTCCACGCTCCTCCATCTTAAACAGCCTCGCAAAAGCTTCATTATGACCCAGCTATCCTCGACTAGCGTTCCCCGGTATTCTGACCGTATTCCAAAACAGCGGCGACGCTACCTCGTACAGCAGCCGGCTCGTCAGGCGGAGAACGGCGAGAGGTCGCTTGTCGCCATGAGTCGGGGAGGCGAAGGAGGGGGAAGTGAGCAGGGCGATCTTGCTGAGCAGCTCGGGAGGGAGTGAGTAGAGTGATGTCGGCTCGTGCGCTGCCATTTCGACTTCTCTCGCCAGCTGCACGAGGAAGCGATCCGAAAGGTGCGGGGTCAAGCGGAGGGAGCAGGTGAGGGTGCTGGAGGATGTAGGTGAGTCGTAACGTGGTGTTGAGCAGTCTCCCGATATGCTGTACTGTCCAGCTACGAGCCCAGCGGCGGTCGACAGAAGCGAGCGAAGAGGTTAGGGGCAAAGACGAAGCCGGGGCGCCAGCGTGAAGGAGGCTCGCTGTTGGCATGGATGGGGCTCGCTCAGCTCGCCAGAGCCGATTCAGCCAGTCTTGCAAGTAATCTGGCAAGGGCTCTCTGTACTTGACACCTTCCAATCTTCGCAAATCCTCGCGAGATCAGCTGCGAAGCTCGGCCGAGCTGCTCTCTCGTGTGTGGAGTCCCCAGTCCCTCACCTACGCTCATATATCTTGTTGGGTCTGCTCGAATGCAGCATCCACCCTATTAATGTCCTGCCAGCCCGGACCAGTCCTTCTTTCCTTCCTCCCGTCGCCGCGGTTCATCGCCGAAGCCTCCCTTTCCCCTCCAGCTTCTTCCCCCGCCTTTCGAGCGACTCATTGCGTCTTTTGCGCCAAGCTGTCGCTCTCCGACGAGCATCCTAAGCTGTACGAGCCTTCTTGCTGGCGTTGCCGTCGACAGCACCGTTGGGAGGCGAAGGAGGATCTTTGCGAGCGGTCGAGGCGGTTTCGGGGCTGTAGAGGAGGGGAAGAGAGCGGTCAGCTACTGGTGCCCGATGCCCGAGATGCTGGAGCGACATGGGCGAGCTCCTGCTGTCACTGTAGCCTACTATGAGCGACTCGAAGTGCTGCTCGGTCGCCTTTAGCAGACTGCTCGCTCGCTCCTCCGTGGCAGCACTGCTCCGACTTGACCTCGAGAGGCGTAGACTAGTCTAAGAAATCTCGATGTATATCACTGCTAGTAACCTCTCCTCTACTCCCCTCGCCTACCCCGACCCAGCTGCTCTAGACACTGCGAGCTGGACGAAGGCGACGAGGCCGCTTGCTGTGCGAGTTGCACTCACTTCTGCTCCTTGAAGTACTCGAGCTTGGCCTTGGGGTCGGTCCTGTAGTAGAGGTAAGAAGGGAAGGGGAGGAGGGAGGGAAGCAGAAGGAGAGAAGGGTCAGCGCCGAACGCCGAGATGGAGAGAGAGCCGCCCAACTCGACTCCAGCCGAGTCAGGGCGAAATCGGGGTAGCTCAGAAGAGATGCAGGGATGTGTATGCGAGGCAAACGGCTCAACTCACTTGATCGTGGCGTTGTTGCGCTCGCTATCCCAGTTCGCGGGACACACTTCACCGTGCTCGTCAGTCTGCGGCGATAACGGGGTCAGCGGCTGTTTCAAGTTGCGTAAAATACACTACAGAATCATTCTGCAGCATCCCGGGACCTCAACTCACGAATTGGAAGGCCTTGACGAGGCGAATCGTCTCCTCGACCGAGCGGCCGACGGGGAGGTCGTTGATGGTGATCTGACGGAGAGTTCCCTTGGGGTCGATGAGGAAGAGACCACGAAGAGCGATTCCCTCATCCTGTAGGATCAAGCGAAGTACAAGATCAGCCTTCGGCGCCCAAGGCTCGGTGCTTCGGCGGCGACCACGCAGGCCTCAGAGGTCTCAGAAAGCCGCACAATAGAGAGCAGTACACACCTCGAGGAGAACACCGTAATCGCGAGCGATCTTCTGGTTCTTGTCGGCGACGAGCTTGAGCTTGAGGTCGGGGCCGAGTCCTCCGTCCTGGCGAGCAGTGTTGGCCCAGGCAAGGTGAGAGTACTCGGAATCGCAGGAGACGGCGAGCACCTCAGTGTTGAGGGCGGCGAACTCCTCGAGCTTGGCGTTGAAGGCAAGGATCTCAGTGGGGCAGACCTGTTCGGCGAGGGGATGCAAAGGGGTCAGCAGGCGAGGGTCGGAAGGAGCGGCAGGAGCTCACGAAAGTCCAATCCATGGGGTAGACTGTGGTATAGGGAGATTCTGTTGTCAGCTACAGCTTCAGATAGAAGGCTACAGAAGAGTTGCCGCGGAGGCGCGACTGGAAATCTGAAAACGCCGCTCTTTGAAGGGATGAAAGACCTACAGAAGAGGACGAGCCACTTTCCCTTGAATTGCTCGAGCTTGACGGTCTCGAAGAAGCCATCGGTGACGACGGTAGCCTACAGAACCAAACGAGTGTTATCTTCCGCCGGACGCGCTCTGTCGTCGAGCTGCTGCTCAGGGGAGACTCACCTCGAAGTCGGGGGCGGGGCGTTGGACGCGGGCAGACATTTATTGCGTTCGGTGTTGAGGTTTGGTGTTGAGGTGCAGAACAAGGTGCAGAACGAGGTGAGCGTGAGGAAACAGAAGGCCTCAAGGTGTGCGCCAATTACTAAGGCCCGAACTTCGGCTGCGCTGATTGTCGGAAAATGCAGAAACAGCGCTACAGCCTCGCGGTACTCGACAAAATCACCGAAAAGCGATCTGCAGTGACCGAGGCCGGCGGCAAAGGTGGGAGGAAAGAGGAAAGGGGGAGGAGAGGGAGAGGTCGAATACAGAGGCTTAGTGCTACAGAGGAGTCCTCAGTCTCGCAGGTGCTTCATGTAGTGTATAAAAGAGCCTCAAAGAGCTCTGTATAGGGTAAGAGGATCATGAAATCCTGCGCCGAGCGAGTGACTCGGACTCGGAGCATCGCCGAAGGGTGAGCTTGACAAGCATTTCTAACCTTGTGCGTCGCCCATCTGGCATCAGCAGGTCTCAAAAGGCTCTAGCCTAGCTTCTGTATAACTCCCAGCTCCTCTGCCCATCTCTACGCTTGTCCTCGGTCGTCGACTCGGACGACGAGTCATCCCCTTCGGCGCCGCTCCTTTCTCGGAATCGCTCCTTTTCCTCCTTTGTCGGTTGATCTCACTCGCTCAAGACTCAATCAGCTACTCAGCGGACCCCGGAGCATCTTCTTGCGAGCTCTCTGTAGCTCAAACTCTTTCTCCGAGCTCTTTATTCCCTTCGCTCTTCGTCAATCACCATGAGCTCAGCTCCCACTTCCTCTATCTCTCAGCAGCACAATTCGAGTAAGAGCTCCAGCTACTCTGCGCGCCGACCTCTTGGAGCCTCTCCCCACGCTGCCGATTCGGCTTCAATCTTCGGCGCAACTTTTGCCTCCCCTCTCGGGCCCCTTCACTTCGCTCCACCTTCCTCTCAGCCATTTCAACCCTTCCGAGTCTCTTCAATCTCCTCCCCGAAGGCTCGACAAACCCTCAGCCGCCTTATTGGACGCTCCAAGACTCCCTCCTCGGCGCAGGACTCGGCTCAGCACTCGTTGAATGGCAGACAGCTCGTCGCACGCGGGAAGCAGCAGCCCCACCGTGTCCAGCACAACTTTGACATCACCAACCACCCCGCTATCCAGCCTAATCCTAGCTTCGTCGCCTTCAGCACGGGTTACGAAGTCATCCCTGCTCGGCGCAAGCTCATCCAGGACAACATCTGTCCGCCTCCCGACAGCAAGACGTCTGAGCAGCAACACAGGACGGAGACTAAGGACCGCCAGTATTGCAACCACAATGTCGATCGAAGAGCGTAGGCTTCGCTGGGAGCGCGAGGAGAGGAGGAGGCTTCGACTCGGCTGAGGCGGACGTAGATGTGAGGAAGCCGCAGTAGTTCATTCCACTCCCACTCCTAGTACCTTCAATAATGCTCGTCCCAATACTTTGCCATCGTGATGATCCTTTGCCCGGTTCCTGGCTCCAGCAGCGAACTCGGCGTCGAACGCTCCGTCGGCCTCCCAGCCGTCGATGAGAGGGCACAGGATGCGGTCGTCCCCTGTGGGTGTTGAAGAAGGTCAGCACGGAAGAAGATTGTGATCTCCGTCAGCGAGGTAGCGCAACGAACACTCGGGATGGCCTAAAGCGAAGGGGAGCAAGTCAGCGCCGAGCAAGGAAGACGAGTGAGAAGCGAGAACTTACCCTGAAACGCAATGATGTGCACACTCCGCCACGGGTCGCCGGGAAGGCTCTTCTCGTGCGAGTGGTAGAAGGCAGGACGCTCCTCCTCATCGTACATCGCCGCCAGACCTTGAACGGGGGTGAGCTCGGAGGAGCCGAGCAGCTCGAAGCCTTCGGGGACGCTGCAAACGATGTCGGCGTGGATCTGTTGGGTCATCTGTGAGGGAGCAGAATTACATGAGCTCACTACCGAGCTCGAGAATGCTCCACTCACGATGTAATCCTTCGACTCAGCCTCATCGCCCCAGACCAGCTCTCGACCGAGAGGCGTCAAGTTGACTTTCGTGCTTCCCACCTCCCAGCCCTTCTCATTCTTGACAATCTGAGATGGACCAAAGGCTCGTGCAATGACTTGTCTGCGAGTGAGGGCAAGCAGAGATTAGCTTCCGGCGAGTGTCGTTTCGGCTAGTCTCTCTCGGTGAGCTTACAGGCCGAAGCAGATGCCGATGATCCTGATCCGACGGTAGTTGTCCCTCACGTTGATGAGATGGCCTGTGGAGGAGTATAGATGAGAATGAGCTCTTCGTCTCGCCTCGACACGCTCTCGGCGCCAATTTCGGCTGAAGCAAATCACTCACCAGCCAGCCGTAAGATCCATGTAGCATCCTCGTGCGCATCGTCTTCAAAGGAGCCACTGATGACAATGGCATCGATGTCCTCCAGCTCTTTCTCGGCTGCGAAGAGAGGGTCTCGGCGCCGAGAGCTGAGAACTTACTCGAGAGAGAAACTCACTGGGAAGATGACGTGCTACAGCATCGTACGTTTTAGTCTCGAGAGTGAGCCTTTCCGGCAGCATCGGCTCGAACAGGTGGTGAATAACGTCCTCGTATGTGATACCTTTTTTTTTAACCTCATTCGGGAGCATATCGCACTTCAGGAAGGCGATAGTGAGCTTGTTGTCCGGCTCTCGTGGCTGTGGTGGAGGAGTCATCGTCGAGCAGTGTGCAGGAGCAGGAAGAGAAGCAGCGAAGAGTTGGCGAAATTGAGGGGAAGGGCTTGCAGGCGCTCATGACGCAGCATCACTTGGCACTGGCTGCAGGCGAAGGACACCGAAAGAGCGCGAGAAGATGAGTAAGCTTGTGCAGCTCGTCGGTGAAGTTGTTGTTGCAAGGTTGGTTCACGTTGGTACGGCCGTGGAAAAAGTGCCGAGAGCGAGAGCTTCGTCTCTTCGGCTTTGCTTGTACCCTCGTGCATCATCTCTCTGGCGGGCGTTCGAGGTTCAGAGACCTCAGTTGTGCCCTAGACTGGTCCATGTGAGGCGATACGCCCTTCCCTCGGACTGAGCCGCGATCTCGGCGTTGATCCTGCCCTGGCTTCTTGCCCAAGGATCTCGCCGCTCGGCGTCAGAAAGGCGGCCAGCGGGTCCGGGTACGACGACACGACCTTAGTCTGATATTCACAGCCGTGATCTCCGCAACCTTCTACGACCGCGATAGCGCCTGAGTTACGCACAGCGAAGCGCTCGGCGGCGATACCGCGGAAGTAGGCCTGACCGCTCGTGGCTCCGTAAAGGCAGACATTGCCGACGATCTGAAGGAAGGGAGTGTAGAGCAGAGTCAGCTGAAGCTTCTGAGAGAACTTGTATTCGAAGTACACCCTTTCGCAAATCAAAGCGGCGGACGACTTGCGATGTTCTCCTCGGCCTTGAAGGTCGACTTCTCGGGAGGGTAGACGATCAGCCGCCCTCCGCTCAGACCTTTCCCGACGAAGTCATTAGCATCTCCTGCGAGTTCGATCGTGATTCCTGGAGCGAGGAAAGCGCCGAGGGACTGGCCAGCGGAGCCCTTGGCGTAGATGTGGATCGTGTCCTTCGGCAGACCCTCCTCGCCGTATCGCTTCGAGACGTGGTTGGAGAGGGTGGTGCCGAGAGCACGGTCGGTGTTGACGACGTCGCACTCGATGCGAATGGGAAGGCCCTTGAGCTTCTCGGCGCCCTTGCGCACTCTCGCTCATCTCGCTCTGGCTCTCGCTCTTGCTCTTTTCTCCCTCATTCGCACACAAAGCGCAAGTCAGTGATCACCTTGCATGCTAGTTTGATTGCTGAGCTGCCTGCTTAGAAGCGAAGCGCCTCATCAACGAGCGAAGGGCGACTTCGGCGTTGGTCTCGCCGGCTTCTCCTCGAGGAAGTGAGCCAAGTCAAGACGCCCGCTATCATCATGTGGTAGCCCACCTTCTGTACTGAGTGTACGAAAAGATCACCAGTCTCGAGAGACACCCGAGTGAAGCTAGGAGGAGCGGTCAGTGGAGCTGCCTTCTCGGCGAGCTCCGTGCGTCGCCTCACGCCCCCGCAGGAGCTGCAACGAATGCGAGCTCAACCACGTGAGCTCTTGAGTGAGGATCTAGTCTTATCGTGGTAGCCAGATGTTCTCAGTAGCCTCCTCGGTAGTATCCTCCTCGGTTGGATCCTCCTCGGCGAAGTGCTCGAACTTGATCGTACTCCTCGGCTTGGGTGCTTGATGGTGACGTCGGAGTTCTTGCCATGTTCCTGAGGCGGACGCCTGAATGTGGTACGAGGGATGATAGCGGTGAGTAAAGGCTTGATACGGAGCGGGAGAAGCGAGATCCCCGAGGCTCGGCGTCGTTCTTGATAGTCTTGATGTGGATTAGTCGTCGTAGATGTAGATGTGCTGATCGCACAAATCGTGACGCGTGTTGATCGAGTTGATAGGCGTGCCCAGCTCGCTCGATGATGCTCCGCCCGTTGCCCTCCCGCCGCGAGTCTTGGATCTCAAGCGAGCGAGAGCTGTACCAGATCAGCGAGAGCAGCGGCGGTCAAGCAAAGTGCAGCACAAATTCTCCCTTGAGAGACTGGGCCATCCAAAGCGACCACCACCGCCCTACAAGCCGGCCTTTCCTGCTCATCGCTCGCTCCCTCGGCGCCCTCTTGCTCTCAATCTCACCCTCGTTCGACGCTCGATCGCTCCGATCCACTCCTCCGCTGAACCCTCCTCCTATTTCGGCTGTCCTTTCCAGCGAGCTGTACTCGAATAGCCAGGGATCTTTGGGCGTTGAAGCTCGAGTTGCTGGTCGTCCACCTCGTTTCGCCTCAGAACCGCCGAGCGGGTGTTACCGTGAGCCCGAGCGGAGGCAGACATGTAGCTCAGCGAGCACATCTAAGCTCCAGTCATCGTATGCAGGAGGGAGAGCGAGCACCGAGGTCAAACTCGAGGCGAGAGAAGCTGCTGATGAGAGGCGCTCGAACGCTGCTGTAGCGCGACCGGTTAGGGTCTGTAGAGGTGAGGTCCTCGGGTGCATGCTGCGTCGTGAAGAAAGAGCCGTCCTAGGAGCTGGCTGTGCGTAACGACGAGTCGCGGCCTTCGAGGCTGGCGTGGGCGAAGAGAAAGAAGCGAGAAGGGCGAGCAGCTCCCTTTTCTGTCGAGTTCGCAGGGGTGTCGAGCTGCGCTCAAAGTTGCAGCGAGAAGGAGCCAGCTGTTCTGTTGTCCTACTCCATCAGGCTCCGCCGGAGCGACTCTGCTCTGATCTCTTGGTGCTCTCATCTGTGCGGATCAGCTCGGCGCTGGGGGAGGAAACAACGCTATTACATCGCCAGCAAGCAAGAGCTCGAATCATAGACGACACGACAGGAAGGCGGTACGTGGAGATATACGAGAGATAGAGAGAGAGAGCAAGCCGAGATCTATACACAGAAAGGAAGGGCGAGGGCGAGAAGCGGCTCGTTTTTGGTTTTAAGCAGCAGCGGCGATGGCGACGGGAGCCTTGTAGGGCGCCAGCGTGAAGCTGTGAGTGTCGAGCAAAGGGTCAGCATTGCGGGGGACGGAGGGGAGGAACAGCCCGCTCACCTTCGCTCCTTGATGGAACCGGCCGAGGGGAGACGAGTGTCTCCGACGAGGAACTTGTCGACAGCTACGGCAGCCGCTCGTCCTTCGGCTATACATGTGAAAGAGAAAGGACAGTCAGCTAGGGCTACTTGAAGGCGAGGAAGCAGCGGAAGGGGCGAGAGCGACCTCCGACCTTCCACTCTCGAGAGGCGAGCAGCGACTCACCAATACCCCAGACGATAAGAGACTGGCCACGACGACAATCTCCAGCAGCGAAGACTCCCTCGACATTGGTGGCGTGCTTGCCGTACGCCGCCTTGATGTTCGAGCGGCCGTCTTGGTCAATGCCGAAAGCCTTGATGGCGGCGTCCTCGGGTCCCAGGAATCCCATTGAGAGCAAGACGCTGTAAGTGAGTAAAGAGGTCAGCGAGCGTGCTCGAGCGCTGTCGAGGTTAGAGAACGTACAGATCGGCAGGGAAGAACTCTTCGGATCCGGGCACCTCGCTCATCTTCCAGTTGCCTAGCGAGTCCTTCTCCCAGGCGACGCGGATGGTGTTGATGCCCTTGACCTTGCCATCGCCATCCGAGACGAACTCCTTGGCGTTGATCGAGTACTCGCGAGGGTCCTTGCCGAACATGGTCGCGACCTCCGAGTGACCGTCTGCGAAAGGGAGATGGGATGAGCTAAGGCAGTCGGCGGAGAGAGAGAAGAGCGTACAGTCAATCTTGAACGCCCTGTTGAAAGTGGGCCACGGGTTCGAGACAGGGTCGCGGGTAGCAGGAGGCTGAGGCAGCAGCTCGAAGTTGGTGACGCTCTTGGCGCCGTGGCGAACCGAAGTGCCGATGCAGTCTGTGCGAGTAGAGGTCAGCTCGATGTCCTGCAGACGAAGATAGAGTGCTCACCGTTTCCGGTGTCTCCTCCTCCGATGACGATGACGTTCTTGCCCTTCGCCGAGAGGTAGGCGTTGTCCTCCAGGTTCGAGTCGAGCAGCGACTTGGTGTTGAGCGAAAGGAACTCCATGGCTGTGAAGCAGAACGCCGAGGTCAGCTGCGGCTCATCGACCACCCGAGTCCGACGTTGTAGCTCACCGAAGTGGATGCCGTCGAGGTTGCGGTTAGGGATCTTGAGGTCGCGAGGCCAGGTCGCTCCAGTAGCCATGATGACCGCGTCGCTGTTCTTGCGAATCTCGCCAGCATCAACGTTGACTCCGACGTGCGACTTGGGGATGAAGTCGACTCCTTCCTCGGCCATGAGGTCGAGACGGCGCTGAACGACTCGCTTGTCGAGCTTGCTGTAAGATGAGCGAGGAGTTAGCGAGCGAGTTCGTAAGCTACGACAGCAGCTCAAACGCACGGGTTGGGGATTCCGTAGACGAGGAGACCTCCGCAACGATCCTGGCGGTCGTAGACGGTGACCGAGTGACCAGCCTTGTTGAGCTGATCAGCGGCGGCGAGTCCAGCGGGTCCAGAGCCGATGATGGCGACCTTCTTGCCGGTGCGAACCTTGGGAGGCTGAGGCTTCATCCATCCCATCTCGAAGCCCTTGTCGATGATGGCGCACTCGATGCTCTTGATGCCGACTGCGAAGGAGAAGAGGATCAGCGAGGTACAGCGAGTCGAGCGCGAGAGCGACATACCAGGCTGCTCGTTGATGCCGAGGACGCAAGCACTCTCGCAAGGAGCAGGGCAGACACGACCGGTGAACCTGCGAAACGTTCAAGTCAGCTCGCGCTCGAACGAGAAGAGGCGGCGAGGACTGACTCGGGGAAGTTGTTGGTCATAAGAAGACGGTTGAGAGCGTCTTGCCATTGTCCCTTGAAGACGAGGTCGTTCCACTGCGAGATGTGGAGAAGTGAGGCGGTCAGCGATGGTCGGCGCCGAGAAAGGCGAAGCGCGAGACAAACCTTGGGGATGATGTTGCCGATGGGGCAGCCCGAGTCTGACTGACAGAAGGGAACTCCACAGTCCATGCAGCGAGCGGCCTGCACCTTGCAATCGTCCTCGCTGAGACGACTCGAGATCTCGGCCCAATCCTTGACGCGCTTGCGAGGGTTGCGGTACGATTCGGCGAGGCGCTTGTACTTCATAAAGCCGCGCACCTTGTCGAGCGTCTCGACACGCTTCTTGGCGGTAGCATCGTCGACCAAGGCGTCCTCGAGATCGACGAGGGCGGGCTCGGCGACCTTGGGAGGCGAGGCGGGGCGGGGGGTCGCCTGGACGAATTCGACGGGCTTCGTCTTTTTGGCGGCAGCAGCCTTGGCGGCTTCGGCCTCGAGGACGGCCTTGTAGTCGAGGGGCATGACGCGGACGAAGCGAGGGAGGATCTGGTTGAAGTTCTTGAGGATGCTGGCGGCGAGGTGCGAACCGGTCCAGTGTTGGTGGTCCTCGATCATCGAACGGAGCTCGGCGATCTCGTGCGGGTCGTTGACGGTGTCCAGCTCGACCATCTCCATGTTGCA
Organism: Leucosporidium creatinivorum; assembly: GCA_001600635.1. NCBI lineage: Eukaryota > Fungi > Basidiomycota > Microbotryomycetes > Leucosporidiales > Leucosporidiaceae > Leucosporidium > Leucosporidium creatinivorum. Next base: position 82,534 of record BCKL01000042.1, on the reverse strand, counting down.
CTTGTCGCGGAAGTCCTTGGCTTGGTCGAAGACGTAGGCGATTCCTCCGCTCATTCCGGCGGCGAAATTACGGCCAGTGGGTCCGAGTACGACGACACGACCCCCAGTCTGATATTCACAGCCGTGATCTCCGCAACCTTCTACGACCGCGATAGCGCCTGAGTTACGCACAGCGAAGCGCTCGGCGGCGATACCGCGGAAGTAGGCCTGACCGCTCGTGGCTCCGTAAAGGCAGACATTGCCGACGATCTGAAGGAAGGGAGTGTAGAGCAGAGTCAGCTGAAGCTTCTGAGAGAACTTGTATTCGAAGTACACCCTTTCGCAAATCAAAGCGGCGGACGACTTRCGATGTTCTCCTCGGCCTTGAAGGTCGACTTCTCGGGAGGGTAGACGATCAGCCGCCCTCCGCTCAGACCTTTCCCGACGAAGTCATTAGCATCTCCTGCGAGTTCGATCGTGATTCCTGGAGCGAGGAAAGCGCCGAGGGACTGGCCGGCGGAGCCCTTGGCGTAGATGTGGATCGTATCCTTCGGCAGGCCCTCCTCGCCGTATCGCTTCGAGACGTGGTTGGAGAGGGTGGTGCCGAGAGCACGGTCGGTGTTGACGACGTCGCACTCGATGCGAACGGGAAGGCCCTTGAGGAGCGCGGGCTGCGAGACGAGGAGACGGGGGCCAGGTCAGCTCGGGTCGGCAGTCGGCGGCTCCTCGTCTCCCTCGTTCATCGAGGCCGAGAAAGCTCGGGAGCCGTGTAAAAAAATGCGAGACTAACCTCCGACTCGTCGATGCTGAAGTGGACCAGAAATAGTCAGCTCGAGCTCGATCGGCGGCTCGGCGGCGATACTCACAACTTGTTGTCGAGCCGAACGTAGAGCTTGTGGTCTTGAGCGCGAGACTTGTAGGTAGCGACTCCAGGACGCATCTGCCAAGCGGGCTTGAGCATCGCCGAGAGGTCGAGGTGAGCCGTCTTGGGGTTGCGAAGGGCGTTGTCGACCTTGAGGAGGTCGGAGCGTCCGACCATCTCGTTGATGGTGCGGAAGCCGAGCTTGCCCATGATAGCTCGAAGCTCCTCGGCGACGTAGAAGAGGAAGTTGATGACGTGCTGCGACGTGAGGAAGAAGGGGTCAGCCAAGCGACGGCGGAAGTCGACCTCGGCTCGGAGGTCACCTCGGGTTGTCCAGTGAACTTGGCGCGGAGCTGTGGCGGAGTAGAAGAATCAGCGAAAGCTCCTGTGTCATGTGCAAGCGTAACTCACAGAAGGATCCTGAGTGGCGATTCCGACGGGGCAGGTGTTGAGGTGGCTGAGAAAGAAGGGGCAAGGTCAGCGAGGACTCGCGCTGAGATACCCTTGATCAGCTCGAGAGACGTACCACTTGCGCATCTGTGGAGAGAAGGGAGAGCTTGGTCAGCTTCGACCTCTAGCGGAGCGAGAGAGCGGGACGAGAGAGCGCCGAGCCGAGACGACGACGAAGAGACGTCAAAACAAGCACTTACCATAATACATCCCATCGAGATCAGAGGAGTAGTGGCGAATCCGAACTCTTCTGCACCGAGCAGACACGCTACAGCGACGTCGCGACCGGTCCTGATCTGTCCGTCGGTCTGAACAGTCACTCGGCCGCGTAGATCGTTGAGGACGAGCGTCTGGTGAGTCTCTGCGAGTCCCAGCTCCCAAGGGAGTCCGGCGTACTTGATACCAGTCCAGCGCGAGGCTCCCGTTCCTCCATCGTGGCCCGAGATGAGGATGTGGTCGGCCTTGGCCTTGGCGACTCCCGAGGCGACGACTCCGACACCGACCTCCGAGACGAGCTTGACCGAGATGCGAGCGCGAGGGTTGGAGCACTTGAGGTCGTAGATGAGCTGCTTGAGGTCCTCGATCGAGTAGATGTCGTGGTGAGGAGGAGGCGAGATGAGTCCGACTCCGGCGGTCGAGTGACGGGTGCGGGCGATCGACTTGGAGACCTTGTGGCCGGGAAGCTCTCCTCCTTCTCCAGGCTTGGCTCCTTGCGCCATCTTGATCTGGAGCTCGTCGGCGTCGGCGAGGTAGTTCGAGGTGACTCCGAAGCCTGCGCAAGGGGAGTAGGTCAGCTCAGCGCAGAGAAAGGAGGTCGACTCGAGATAATACTCACGTCCAGAAGCGATCTGCTTGATAGCAGAGCGCATCGTGTCTCCGTTGGGCATGATTTCGGAGCGCGCGGCGTCCTCTCCTCCCTCTCCGGTGTTGGACTTGCCGCCCTGCGAGAAGGAAACCAAGGCCGAGTCAGCGTAGTTCGTCGAGTGAAGAAGAGGCAGAACTCACGATCCTGTTCATGGCGATGGCGAGTGCCGAGTGGGCCTCCATCGAGATAGATCCGTAAGACATGGCGCCGGTGACGAAACGCTTGACGATCTCGTGCCATGGCTCGACCTGCTCGAGAGGGATCTCGTGCACCTTCTCGTAGTCAAAGTCGAGGAGACCACGAAGGGTGACGGCGCGAACCTGCCGACGAGCGTTCTCGGCGTAGGCGTCGTAGGAGGATTGGTTCTTCTCGCGAACGGCGTTCTGGAGCTGGGCGATGCCGGTGGGGTCGTTGATGTGCGCCTCTCCTCCGTCGCGCCAGTGGTACTCTCCAGTCTCGGGGAGACCGGGGACCATGACGGTGTCGCGGGAAGGGTAGCCACGCTCGTGCATTTCGAAGGCGTCGATGGCGAGGAGCTCGAAGTTGGATCCAGAGACTCGGCTCGCGGTTCCTGTAGAGTGAAAGAGGTCAGCTCGATGCTACCGAAGACCAGAGCGAGCTACTCACCGACGAAGCAGCGGTCGACGACCTCTTCGGCGAGACCGAGCGCCTCGAAGATCTGTGCTCCCTTGTAGGACTGGAGAGTCGAGATACCCATCTTGGACATGACCTTGAGGATTCCGTTGTTGGTGGCGTACATGTAGTTCTCGATAACCTTCTCCTCGGTGAGGCCGCCCTTGAGCAGGCCCTCGCGACGAAGCTTGAGCATCGCTTCGAAGCAAAGGTAGGGGCAGACTCCATCGGCTCCGTATCCGACGAGGACACAGATGTGGTGCACCTCGCGAGCCTCGCCGGTCTCGACGATGAGAGCGACCTTGGAGCGCTGCTTGTTGCGAACGAGGTGGTGGTGAACTCCTCCAGTCGCGACGGCGGAGGCGATGGCGACGCGGTCGGCGCCGACTGTTCGGTCGGAGAGAACGATCACGCGAATGTTCTCGGCGATGGCCTTGGACGTCTCGGCGCAGACGCGGTCAAGGCAGGCCTGGTAGCCGGCGAGTCCTTCGGCCTTGTCGAAGGTGATGTCGATGGTGCGCGAAGGCCAGTCGGGGTGGACCGAGTCGAGCTTCTTGAGGGCGTTGGCCTCCTCGATGGAGAGGACGGGAGAGGTGAGAAGGAGGCGGTGGCACTGATTCTGGTTCATCTCGAGGAGGTTGCCCTCAGCTCCAACGTAGCACTCGAGCGACATGACGATGGCCTCGCGGATGGGGTCGATGGGAGGGTTGGTGACTTGGGCGAAGAGCTGGCGGAAGTAGTCGAAGGTGATGCGAGGGGCGGTGGCAATGCAGGCGAGGGGAGCATCGTTTCCCATCGATCCGAGAGCCTCCTTGCCCTCTGCGAAGTGAGACGAGAAACGAATGTCAGCGCCGAACGAATAAGCGCCGAGAAGTTCGGAACTCACCGTTGACGAGGGGACGAAGAAGGAGATCAAGCTGCTCGAACGAGTAGCCGAAAGCGAGAAGCTTGGGATCGGTCGAGACGGTGGTCGAGTCGAGGACGGTACTGAGGGTGGCTCCCTTCGCGCGCTCCTTGGCGATGATGTTGGGGAGGCGAAGCATCTGGCTCTCGAGCCACGAGGCGAAGGGCTGTTTGGCGGCCGTCTTCATCTTGAGCTCCTTGTCGTCGACAATGCGACCTTCCTCCGTGTCGACGAGGAGCATCTTGCCGGGCTGGAGGCGACCCTTGCGAGTGACCTTCTCGGGCTCGACGAAGATGGTGCCCACCTCGGATCCGCAGATCATGAGATCGTCGGTGGTGGTGATCCAGCGGCAAGGGCGAAGTCCGTTGCGGTCGAGGTTGGCTCCAATATAGCGTCCATCGGCGAAGGCGAAGAGGGCGGGTCCGTCCCACGGCTCCATGAGGCAGGCGGCCCACTGGTAGAAGGCGACCTTCTCCTTCTCCATGTCGCTGTTGTTCTGCCACGCCTCGGGAACGAGCATCATGACGGCCTCGGGGAGGGTGATGACCGAGTTGACGGTGAGGAGCTCGAGGACGTTGTCGAAGGCGGCCGAATCGGATCCTCCCGTCTCGATGATGGGGTAGAGGAGGTCGAGCTCGTCGGCGAAGCGCGACGACTGGAGATTCCCCTCGCGAGCGCGCATCCAGTTCTTGTTGCCGCGCACCGTGTTGATCTCTCCGTTGTGAGCGGCCCATCGCATCGGCTGAGCGCGATCCCACGAAGGGAACGTGTTGGTCGAGAAACGCGAGTGGACGAGGCAGAAGTGCGAAGCAAAGAGGACGTGGTTGCTGTGGTGGTAGACAAGTCAGCTACACCGCTAAGCATAACGCGCCGTGTCGCCTTCTCGGCGCTGGCTCCCGAACCGAAACTCACAGGTCGTGGTAGTAGTTGTAAACTTGGGAAGGGGAGAGTTGACCCTTGTAGACGACGTTCTTGTTGGAGAGCGAACAGATGTAGAAGCCCGACGAGAGGAGGAGGGTGTGGGTCGCATGCTTGCGAAGGACGTAGAGCTGGCGCTCAAAGTACTTCTCGTCGAAGGTCGAATTGGGGTCGGGCTCGGAGCCATGGCCGTAGGAGGTGGCGAGGACGACGACGGGTTGGAGGATGAGGGGCTCGCGACTGAGGGCGGCAGGGCCGAGGATGGTTCCATCGGTGGGGACGGGCCTCCAGCCCAGGACGCGGAGGTTGAGCGATTCGGCGATCTGCTCGAACGTGGCGCGGTGGGAGGCGAGGAGGTCGTCGTTGCCCTTCTTGAAAAAGACGTTGCCGACGGCGTACTCGCCCTCCTTGGGGAGCTTGACGCCGAGCTCACGCTCACTCTCGCGAACGAAGAAAGCGTGGGGAATGCCGACCATGATGCCGGCACCGTCACCATCGCGAGAGTCGGCTCCAGTAGCTCCACGGTGGGTCATGTTGCCTGCGATAAGGGTGCATGTTAGCTCTGGAGCTTGGGCAGAGTTCGGTGGAGAGGTAGGCGCGTCCAAACGCCCTGCTCCGAGAGCAGCCACGTACAGAGGAGGGCCTTGGCATCCGATACAATCTTGTGCGAGGGCTTTCCCTTGATGTGGCAGACGAATCCGACGCCCTGTATCCCATCAAGAGCGACGAGTAAGCTAGCGGTCTAAACTCCGAGCGTCATCGGCTTTCGCGTCTGCTGCAGCCTAACAACCGACTTACGCAAGAGTCCTTCTCATTGTCAGGGTCGTACAATCCCTGTGCAGCAGGGAGCGAGCCAAACTCGTCGCGAGCGACGTCTGTAGCGTGCGGCAGGCGGTCGTCGCCGTCGTCCTCCTCCTTGGATTCGTCTAGCACAGCGGTTTGGCCATGGCAGTCCGAGTCGAGCTCAAACGAGACGTGCTTTTTGTTGTTGCTGGGAGTGCTGAGCGAGGTGATGGCCATTCGACTGGCGCTGAGGTGCAGACGACGGCGACGAATGAGAGAAGCGCGAGAGAGCGAGGGCGGAGTTTCAGAGATAAGGGCAAGATTCGTCAGTAGGGAACTAGTAAGGTGCAGGTAGTCCTGCCCGGCGTGTAAAGGCTTACCTTGGAGGTACTGCGATTAACAAAGGGTCCTGTAAAGCAGTAGAAGAGGCGCAAGAAAACTAGGCCGCTGAGGGGGAGCTGGTGGGGCGCTCGAAGTTGGGCGAGGAGGAAAGGGAGCAAAGGGGGGGCGCGCGTGCCGCGAGTTGCTGTAGACTTGTAGACTTGTAGGCTGGTAAAGGCTGACGACTAAACGATGGGCGGCTGAAACGAGCGAGTGGTTGAAGCCAGAAAGACGAAGGGCCCCCGTCTCCGCTTTCAGCTGCCCTTCCCGATTGCCTCCGCCTCTGATCTTGTACAACACTCCGAGAGTGAGCCAGAGCAGTGATACACAGCTGCAGACGGGTATCAAGTGCTATAGGATCCTCGCGCCCGCTCCTGCTGCCATCGCCGAACTCTTTCCCCTTTGCCCCAGCGAGCCCCCGTTCTTGATAGCCGCCGCTCGTGATCGTGGTTGTTTGCACGGTCAGCTGAGTGCCCGCTGCTTGCGAATCAACTGACCAGTCGTTGAGCTGCAGGAAATTCGTTGCTTGCTCCGCGTCGGCGAACGCTTCGACCTCCCCTCCTCGCTGCTCATCTCGTCCTTCGGCTGCAATGTTTGACTTCATCTCTCGAGGCTTTGCAGGTGCAGCTCCGAATGGCAGCATCTCGTGTTGCTCTATCACACGCGTCTAGCTCTTGCAAGTCTTTCGGCTCTCTTCGGTGGTGTCGGCGTCGTCCTTTCCCCCCCTTCGAGGCTCGGCCGAGAATCGCGAGCAGTTGGATGGCTGTTGACGAAGGCAGCTGAGCCGATGGAGTGCAGTGCAATATGATCGTCAGCTCGGCTAGATGATGTTAGTCTCGCTGTGGTGCAGTTGCCCTTCAATCGTCGCTCAGGTGGAAGCTCGGCGATGTTCGGACCCGCTCTGCTCGGCTCGCGGTGGTCCACGCTCGAGCTGGTAGAATGATAATGTCCTCTTGAGTTCATTTGCTATTCTTGAGCTCTGCCAACAGTTTTGCGGTGTTCTCCTTACTATAGATTCCCTCCTCCAGGCCCTGCTTCACTCGAGGCGAGATCTTCTCGCCCTTCTTCACCAACGCAGAAACCGCTATCCGCCTCCGGAACTCGCCCTGCCAGTCTTTATGCCTCATCACTGCCCACCATTTCTCCGTCCCCCGCTCCTTCTGCAGCCGAGGGCTCTTCCCCTCTGCTCGTAGCTCGGCCCAGGTGAGGCCATCCCTAATCACTGAGATCTCCTCGTCCATCACAGTCATTGTACCGTCCTCACCAGGCTTCCCCTTGCACCCCGCCGTCGATAGTCGAATGACCACGGGGAGGGAGACCATGTCCGGCGTATGGCTCGGCTTCGGCGCGAGCGGTTTGACCAAGTCTGGGGAGCAGGCGGCAATCTGGTCGAGGGATAGAAGGAGGATACTGGGAGCGGTGATGGAGGTAGATACGTCGCGGTGGAGAGGGTTGTACTCGAGGTCGAAGAGGAGGACGTGGGTTTTGTAGAGGGGAAGCGAGCCGGCGGGAGGGTCGTCCCACAGCTAGTAGGCGGTGGACAGGATTACTGCGAACTGCCGGTTGGCAAGTTTCTCCCACTGGTCGAACGTGTCGCGAAGACCCGAAGTGCGCGCACTCGGATCAGTGAGCATCTTCGCCTCTTCTCGTTCGTTGACTGTAGATTCGGCGGGTCAGGGTCAGCAGCGGTTCATATGCATGGTGAGAAAGGTCGGGATCACCAACCTTGGCGTTGCGCACAGCGGTCAGCCTTGTGGGCTTTCCAGTGAGCCTTTTGACCTGCGCGCAGAGAGAAGGAGAAGGGATGAGCGACTACGCGTCAACTCGGGCAGATGAGGGGAAGAATCTTCTCACAGATAGCGTTACAATAGGTCACATTCCTACACCGGCTACAGCGAAGCGCCTGCTGTGTCGTCCTGTCTGCTTTCAAACGAGTGGTCAGTTTCGCACATTACCAGCTCGATACGCGAGAAAAGGACTTGCCGCATGCATCACAAGTAAACATAACTCCTCTGACAGCGGCGAAGACGTCCATGTTGAGTGTCAGACGATCAAGCAGGAGAAGAGCGAAGGAGAAAGAGCCCGAAGTGGCGCCCACGCCCAACTCAGGCAGAGGGGTGGCGAGCGTCCACCGCCTCATCTCGACGATGAGCTACAGAACGTCGAGAATGGCTGAGAAGAAAGAATAAAGCCAAGTGCGTGGGATTATATGCGTGAAGAGTGGCCGAAACGCCAAAGAGGAGCAGCTCGGCGATTTTCAGCTCGCTTCTCGCGTGTCCCAACGCTGCTCATGCTCGGACAAACAGTAATACAACATCGTTCAATCGCAGAGAGCTACAACCTCAACGAGTCGAGTCAATAACTAAACTAGTGTAGGTCTTGTTGTAAATGCACTCCTCCAAGCTCATCTTCACTCGAGGCGAAATCTTCTCGCCTTTCTTCACCAGCGCCGAGACAGCCACCCGCCTCCGAAAGGAGTCCTCCCAAGATCTGTCTTTCTTCGTCTCCCACCACTTCTCCGTCCCACGCTCTCTCTGCAGCCGAGGGCTGTTCCCTTCCTCTCGCAGCGCAGCCCACGACAAGCCGTCCCGATGTACTTTGACTGACGTGTGCATGATACTAGTCAAGCAATCGTCGCCGACCTTCCCGTTGTTGTACTCGGTGGAGGTAAGGAAGATGACGGGGAGCACGAGCTCATCCGGCGGGATCGAGCTCGGTTGCCAGGCGAGATTCTCCTGCATCTCAACATCGTCGGGAGAAGCGGCGGCGAATTGGGCATAAGAGAGGAATAAAACGCGCGGGCAGAGCATTGAGGTTGAGATGTCGGAGGTCGGGCTGTCGCGGTAGCGGGGGTTGAACGTGAGGGTGATTCCAATGAAGTGGCTCTTGTACAGGAGAGATTTGTTGAGGGGTTGGTCCTCGTACAGTCGGAAGGCATTTGCTAGCAGTACAGTGACTAGCGGGCGAGCCAAAAGCTCCCACTTGGAGAAGGCCTCGCGAAGCGCGAACGGCCGGGAGGTTGGCGAAGTGAGAGTCATGGCTTCCTCCTCCTCATAGCCTGGGAAAAAACAAGGTCAGTGCACTGGCACGCACAGAAAATAGAAGTCTGCGCACGAGTAAACTGGAGGTCACAGTCTGCCTTGTGGGCCTTCCAACCAGCTTTTTGGCCTGCGAGAGGTCAGAGCCGAGAGTCAGTTGTTGAAGCTGTAGGACTGCAGGCAAAGGCAGGAAACGAAAGCTCACAAGCAGCACTGCAGTATCTGACCGTCCTGCATCTGCTGCATTGAAACATCTTCTCCCTCGCCGAACCTGCCTCGTCGCAGGCGTTAGTTCTTGCGCGTCGAGAAGCGTGACAGCGACCACGTACCACATGCTTGACAGTGTAACATTCGTCCCCTTGCATGGTCCAACACGCTCGGGTACAGGTCGGGGTCGGTAGACATGTTCAAGCAGGAGGAGAACGGAGGGAAAGGATGACCGATCGCCTGCTCTGGCTCTTGAGTGCAGAAGGTGGCGGCGTCCGGCTGGGTAGCAGCGAGCTCGGTGGGCTGCAGGAAAGCGGAAGAGTCGCGGAAAAGGACGTTGAAAAGTGCGTTTGAGCCGAAAGAGCCGACCTTGCAGCTCTCGGCGATGTGCTCGGCGTTCGCGCCGGCTGCTCGTGAGGCGCAGTCAGACAGCTTCAAAGTTCAAAGGCTTGTCGGCGGTGTCTCAAGGAGCAGCGTATCTTTGCAGCTGCTCTATGAGTACTCAGCTCTGCAGGACCCTCCCCTGCCGCTGAATTCTGCTCTCCCCCAGCGCCGAGCTCTTCCCTCTGTCCAAAGCGGCAATTGCTGCCTCCACACTTGGCCCGGGTTTCGGGAGCCTTGGAACTAGCAATAACCTTGAAGCTGCTGATCCCTTCTCGAGTTCTGTTGAGGTGCATCCAGCATCCTGCTCCCCATCAGCCCGGGACATCCGCTCGGCGATGGCTCATCCCTGCAGCTGACCTCTTTGTCCTCGAAAAGCGAACCGTGCTCGATCTCCTGCAGGCCCCGTATTGCGAAGCGCGAACAGGAGAGAGCGACGGGAGAGAAGCATCGGATGGAAACGTAGCAGTGCAGAGGCCGAATCGAAGCGAAAGAGCTACAGAAATGGAGAGCTGTAACAACCTACAGCGCCAGAGCACCCTTCAGCAGGACGATCGACGTTATCAGCCGAACCTTGGAGCCCTCTCGCGGCGGAGGGAAAGGGAGACGGGAGCGGCCACTTTGGAGCTTTCGCTCTTGCCTCTCGCTCGTCGCGCAAAGTCTATTCGACTACAGCCTCGCCTGTCTCGACCGAAGGAGCGCCTTCTGCCACAGGACTTCTACTGCCCCTCCCCTGCCGTTCGCGCCGCATGTCAGCAGCACGCCTTGATCCTCAGCCCTCGCGCTTCAGCGGCTGACCCATAAGTTGCTCTTCTACAGGTCTCTACCGACTCCTGCTGCTACGCCCAGCCCTACCACCGCTCTCGCCCGCCCTGCCTCGACCTTGGCCATGTCAACAGAGTCTCAACTGGCGCCGGAGCAGCAGTCAGAGATCGCTGCCGGTTCGGCCCCGCTTCAGCGCCGTCATTCGATACATACGACCTCGCCGACCTCGACCGACGGCCTACCACTGCCAGGGGAACCTACAGAGGCTCCACCGAGCAACAGCCCCGAAGAGCAGGATCGCCCGGCCCCAGCAGGAGCACGGGAATCCCTCGCGTCGTTCGACTCGCTGTACAACGCCATCAACTCTGTACCGGTGCAGGCGCAGCAGCATCCCTACTACCCTATTGGCGGTCCCTCGGCCACCTATCCAGCAGCAGCGCCGCCGTCCCAGTTCAGCTCCGAGTGGGGGCCGCCGCCGTCTCAGCGCCGTTTGGGCGGAGGAGGACATCAGCTGCAGAATCCTCCCTTGTACCCTGTGCCAGGCAGAAGCGAGAAGCGCACGGGCAAGTGCAAGTTCTTCAACGCTCTCAAGGTCGGTCGCTCTTCCCCCTTTCGCCTCGCTCGCTCGCGCCTTCTGTTATCGCGGGCAGCGAACAAGCAGCAGGACGAGAAGCTGACAGTTTATCGTTTGCATCACCCTACAGGGCTTCGGCTTCATCATTGACCACCACGGCGAGGAGCTCGGCAACGATGTAGAAGGTGCGCTTGCTCATTCACGCTCATTCGCGCGTTGGGGAGCGGAGGAAGAGCATCAACCGACTGCTGACCGTCCTTCTCCATCACAGTCTTCGTGCACTACACCGCTATTGACTCGATTCAGAGCGGTCGCGGAGGCTTCCGTTCGCTTCTAGAGGTGAGCTGCGACGAGTGATCGCCGAGCGTGGCTTCGGAGCTAATTTCTCTGTTTACCGCCTATAGGGTGAAGAGGTGCGCTTGTGTCGTGTCAAGACCGTCTTGCGAGTATCGCTGACCGTTTCTGTTACTCTACAGGTCGAGTACACCATCATGCAAGGTCCGAAGGGATGGCAAGCTCAGTCTGTGACGGGCCCGAATGGTTCGTCTTCTCTTCCCGCCTTCACATCGACTCCATCTGACCCTCTCTCACCTTCTAGGACTGCCCTGCATCGGCTCTCCCTCCAACATGACCAAAAACCTCGGCCCTGCGCCCGATAGCTACCATCGCAAGTTCAGCGTCGGGAGCATGGGCAGCGACGACTTCCGTCCTTACGGCGGAGGAAGCTACAGCGCGAAGCGGAATGGTCGAGGAGGAATGGACTCGGGCTATTACAGCTCGGCGATGACCTCGCCCGTTCAGACGCCTCACCGTTCGTCCTCGGCGCCTCGACTCGCTTCGAACATCGCTCGCTGACCGCTCGACTCACGTCCAACAGAACTCTACTCACCTCCACAATACCCTCCTTATGCCCACCCTTCTCCCCACGCCTCGTACGGTCCCCCGCCTGTCGGCATCCCCCTCGCTCTCCACCACGGCAACGCCTACTCGTTCCTTTCTCCCCCTCCTCCTCCTCACACCGTTCTCGCCGGTCCCGACGGCGCCTCTCCTCCCAGCGGAACCCTTCTCCTCCCCAACATCAACCCGAACGCCCCGCCTGAGGAGACCGACCCGAACTCTCCCTACCGACCTCTCCCGCGGAGCGCCTTCTACCAGTCGGGCCCTCCGCCTCCTCTGCACGGAGGTCTAGGGGTAGCACCAAACATGCAAGGCTACTACCCTATCCCGAGCAGAGGGGGTACGCAGGGCTACTACCCTCCTCCTCCAGCGGGGTACGATGGCTATCAGCCTGGCTTCGGCGGAGGCTTCTCTTCGCCGGGGCAGCCGTACCCTCTCCCTCTTCCAACCGGGATGGGAGCCGTCGGAGGATGGGATGAGAACCCTGTCGAGCAGGATGAGCATGAGCTGGACCACCAGGAGGGATCGAAGGGCGAGGGTATCAACACCGAGGGAGGTGCTCCTCCTGCGCCGACCGCCGTTGCGGCGTGACCGAGGAGCTTGCTGGAGAGATGGGTGGATGGGTTGTAAGCTATTCGGTATCTTGAACATACGGCTTCTTTCTCTCGGTTTGTGACATAGAACTATGCTGGCGTTTCGGAGCGTGAGGGGCAATCACAATCTCGCTCATGAGCTGCAAATTAGTGGGAAGCAGAGGAAGGAGACTGCGAGTGATCTTCAGAGCTGTAGTTTGTAGCCTGCTAAATAGCTCTCTCCCAGCGGGGCGAAGACGGAGCCGAGTTCGAACTTGAAGCTTCGCGCCCTCGAAGGTTGCCTCCCGCGCTCATCTTGCAGTCCAACATGGCACGACTCGTTCCGTCTACAGCTCTGAAGCTCACGCAGATCGTGTTTGCCGTCTTCTTCTGGTGAGCTGCACCTCTTCGTCTGCAGCTCGAGGGCTATCAGCGCGTTATCAGTGAGCCTCTCGAAGCTGATCCGAATTTCGCTACTCAGCTTAACCTGCGCTGGAGTCATCTTTGGATTCGCAGGTGAGTATCTAGCTCGCTGTGGCTGCTTTCAGGCTGCAGGAAAGTGGGATCTGATCTTGCTTTTGCTCCGCCAGCTCTCAAGCCGGTCCTGGTCGCTGAAGGTGAGCGGTTTTGGGGCGCAAGCTGTAGTGCTGCAGCTGATCGCTATCTTACAGGTGTCTACTCGGACTACTGCGAGCCTGGAGAACGCAGGAAGGACTCGGCGACTGGAGGATGGAGGGTTTGTGAAGGCCAGGTGAGTCCGAGACAACCTGCAGAGAGCTCACCAACTAAAAGATTACCTCACAGGACACTCGCCTCAACCTCGCCTTCACCATCGCCGCTGGAGTGACGAATGTAAGCCGCAGCGACGAGTTGAAGCGAGCGCCGAGCTGACCGCTTTTCTCTCCCAGATCGCCTGCTTGCCGATCGGCTATACTCTCGACACGCTCGGTACGAGGGCCTTGGGTCTATTCATTCGTTCCCGCAAGCTGACCAGTCCCGCGCAGGTCCTAAGAAGACGTCCATCCTCGGGGCTGTCCTCTTCGCAATCGGCAACTTCCTCTTTGGCTTGGGCTACCGCTCGGAGAGTGAGTGGAACTGCTGCACCTCAGAATCGATTGCTGACCTGTCCTGGGCCACAGGGATGGACACCTACGTCCTCGGCTTCGTCTTCCTCGCCCTCGGCGGTCCCCTCATCTTCCTCCCTTCGTTCCACCTCGCCAATGCTTTCCCAGCCTACTCGGGACTCATTCTGTCGGCAGTCACGGGAGCCTTTGACGCCTCGTCGCTGCCTTACGTCTTCTATGGCTTTGCCTACAAGGCGACAAACGGAGCTCTCACGCCGAGGATCTTCTTCTTCGGCTACCTCATCTTTCCCGTGATGTGAGTGGGCTCTCGGAGAGTGTGTGGAAAGGTACTAATCCCCTCAATGCTCTCCAGCGTCATTTTCGAACAGCTCTTCATCGCGCCGTCCATCATCTACAGCCGCCTCGCCGTCACCTCCGACGAGGAAACGCAAGCAACTCGCCCCGAACTCACGCACAACCCTTCCTCGTTCAATCCCGAAAGCAGTCAATTCGCGATGACTGCCTCGGCCTTCTCGAGGATCCACTATGGCGAGGACCACGACAACGAGGAAGGCATGGTGAAGACCCACTCGGAGAAGGATCCGGTGGTGGGGACTACGTACGGTCAGACTGCTTGGGAGCAGATCTCGAGCTCGTGGTACTTGTACGTCTCCTCGGTATCGTCGCATGTAGCAAACTCGGCTGACCATCCTGGCCGAACAGCGTGCTCGCCGCCTTTGTCTGCATTCATGTGGGTCTTCTTCTTCTCTACCCAAAGCAAAGCCAGCAGCTGACTCTCGGACTCCCACAGATGCTCCGTATCAACTACTACATCCTCTCGTGCTTCTCCCAGCTCGAGCACTACACCGGCGACATCATCTCGGCGGAGAGCTTGACCAGGATCTTCACCCTCCTTCTCCCACTCGGCGGCTTTGTCGGTAGGGCGAACCGAAATCAAGCTTCACGAATCTTCACTGATATTGGGGGTCTTCAGGAATCCCTCTTGTCGGCTTCCTTCTCGACTACCGCCCTTGGCTCGATGTCGGCGCTGTCCTCGCGGCCATGGGCTTGCTCTTCGGGATTCTCGGCATGCTTCCCTCGTTCGGCGCCCAAGTAGCTGGCATCGTCTTCTTCTGCCTCTTCAGGCCGTTGATGTGTGAGTTGTAGCGTATCCGCTCGACAATTCTCGGCGCATCGAGAGCTGATTCAATCTGCCCTGCACAGACACCTCGGTCTCGGACGCTTTCGCCAAGGTGAGATTGAGTGACGATGCTGCAAAGGGCTCCGCTGACGGCCTGCCCTCTACAGATCTTTGGTTTCCAAACCTTCGGTGCGCTGCTCGGCGATGCGTCGAAGCGCTCTGAACTGCCTTCACTGACCTCGTCTCGCTCTATAGGGACCGTCTACGGCAGCGCTATGACCTTATCCGGTCTCGTCGGACTCGCCAATGCGCCTCTAGACGTCCGTCGACAAGTATCTGCTCCACTCGCTTCGAACGCCGAGCTGACCTCCCTCTCCGCTCGCTCACAGGTCTTCGTCAAGACAACTCTCAAGAGCAACTTCCTACCCGTCGACATCACTCTCACTGTGTTGGGATTCCTTTCCAGTTCGGCGCTGATTTACAAGATTTGGAAGGCGACGACGGGAGCTAGGGGAGTGCAGTTGGAGTAGACAGGAGTAGTAGAGAGGAGCAGTAGAGGGGAGCAGGTCGTCACTTATCGTCTCGTCGGAATAGAAGCTCCGCACCGTCAGCTCTGCTACCTCTCGGCCCTCAAACTCTCGGCGCCCGCTCTGAGAACGAAAGGCGTTGCAAAAGGTGTAAACAGTCAACTCAAAAAGCACGGTAAACCCATTCTGAAAGCTAGTTCATATCACCACGCCCCACCCGCCGCTCCCAACCCTCCTCCCACGACGCCTGGTCCCCTCCAAACGACTCCAGCGACCCAACAAGCTTTCTGCACCTCCCAGCTCTCTTGAGGATCTTGCCAGCCTGCTGTTGAGCCTCCCGAGACGGTGAGATGGCGGAGGACGGGGAGGGATTCCCAGCCGGCTGAGGGGGAGGAGGTGGAAGGCTTTGAGAGGGAGAGGGAGGTGAAGGCCTTGCGCCGAAGAGGTGGTTGGGGGGCGGCGTAGGCGCGATGAGGAGATGAGGAGGTGGTTGAAGGTCGAGGGCGTGATGAAGAGGGTGTAGGGATCTTGACGCCCCAGTCCAGCCGTCGTTGCGCGAGCTCTCTCAGCCAGCTCGAGACGCCCTTGGCTTCGAGAGCGGGACAGCCTCGGAGCGAGAGCCTCGTCACTGTCGGAGGAAAGTGTTCGAGGAGTTTGGAGCTGCAGCAGGTGCCGCCGAGGTCGAGGGATTCGAGGGCGGTGAGGTGAGAGAGATGAGGGTCGAGGTGGTGCTCGGCGAAAGTGGGGACGTTACTGTTGGTGGTGGGGGGCTGCGGTGAGATGGTGGTGGGGAGAGGTCCAGACCTGATAATAGCTGGGTAGTTCCACAGTCCGACTTGTAGTCGACGAAGCGATCCCGCGACGAGAGGAAAGATCTTGCCGAGGTGGAGGGTCGTCGGATCGCTGCTCGAGTCCGTCACCCATTCGATCTCTCCGTCATCGTTGATAGCCCTGAACTCATCTTCTTCGTCCTCGTCTCCAGCATTTACGTGGTAGACCTCCTCGACGACAAGCTCGACGAGAGACCCTGGCGTGACATGCCGAACGAGCGCGACCAAATCCTCTTCGCTAAAGCTCGAGTCCTCGAGTCTCAGCCTCCGCAAGCCTATCGTGCGCGCACGAAGAGGCAGCTGCCTCGTCTGACTGCCCCACGCCGTCTTGCTGGGAGGGTCGAAATCGAGCTTCTGCGACCGCCGCGAGCGGTAGCCCTTGATGCTCAGCTCCTTGAGCCCGCTCGTGGCGAGTAGAGCGCTGCGGATCGCCTTTGAGGTGAGGGGTGCAGTCGAGGAAGGGGCGATGAGGGCGAGGGAGGTGAGGGCCGAAGATTGGGAGAGGCGAAGGTGGGCGAACGAGTCGGCGAAGGGAGAGGGAGTGGTGAAAAGGGAGGAGGGTGGGACGCCCGAGATGGAAAGTCGTTGGAGATGAGGGGCGGAGTGGAGTACGATGAGTCGTAGGATGTCCTCAGGCGTCCTTGCTGCTGATGTCCCGCCACCGAACGCGGAGCCATCGGCTTCGGCGAGCGAGCTTGACGAGCTCTGCCGCGACAGGGTGCGTTCCGAGGTCGTGGATGGGACCGGAATGTCGAGCTTGGGAATTGAAGCGAGTGGGATAGTGATGCACAGCGAGCGAATGGCGGTCGATGACGCTGAGCCAGTCGTGAGCGCCGAATGGAGGAGCGGGATTCGGCCGAGGTGGTGGATGGCGATGTCGCGGTAGATGAGGCCCCGAGCAATCTGGAGGGTGCCAGAGATTAGCTGAAAGCTTCGGGCGTCGGCAGAAAGAGCTCTGCCGACTTACAGGCAGCCATCGCCGACAGACGAGCATGATGGTCGACGGCGGATTATACCACCGAGCTCCTCGAATCTTGACGCGGAAGCCGTAGTGGTCCGAGAGCATGCCAAAGATCTTGAGCAAAAGCTCGTCGGGAAGGTCCTGTAGCCGAAGAGAGGGTGGGCTTAGCCTGAGCCCTCGACCGAGGATCGCGCAAACGCCGAGACTCACGTTGATGCTGGTCGAAGCCTTCCGAGACGAGTTCACCCTCTCGCCTAGCATCAAGCTGAACATATCGACCCGCTCGTCAACCTCCATCTCGGCCTCTTCGGTGGTGGTCTGCTCCTCCAGCAACTCCGCCAGCGCCGACCCAATCTCGCTAAAGTCAAAGACATCCTTCTGCTTCAACGCGGCACCAGTAGCGAGTATCGGGGTGAACAAAGGTTGGCTCGGCGGGCTTGCAGGCGAGAAGAGAGGTGGTCGTCGACGAGGCGTTCTCTGGAGGGCACGGCCGAGAGGGGGTGTGCGGCGCCGGGCGGTTTGCGATGAAGAGGAGGAGGAAGCGGCGGGAATGGCGATGGCAGTCGTTGAAGGTTTCGGCGCGGAGGTCTCCATGCTGTAGCGAGGTAGCGGGATGCGTTAGCTGACGAGCTGGACAGGTGGCGCGTGCCGCTCGCTCGTGCTGCAGTTCAAGGCCGAACGGGAGAGGGAGCTAACTGGCCACAGCTTTCCGGACTAGCATGGACTCATCGTGTAGTGTTCTGTAGTCTTGTCTTGCTGCATCGGCGCGCGAAGACCGACGACTGAGGCTCGAGTCGCTTGACGAGGCGATAGCGCAGGCCTGGGGTAACGGAAGCGGAGTAGGAACTGTTACTCACATTAGCCGTGGAAGCAGGGACGCTCCCTGCGACTCCTGTAGGTCGATATGTCGAGAAGCGAGCGAGTTGCAGGAAGCCAACGCTCGAGCCTCTCTCACTTCGAAGCCTCCCCCCGCTCGTCGAGTTTCGGAGCTTGCCTTTCGACGTCTTCGCCTTTGTTTTCTCGACTCGACTACAAAACAGGATGAGCTCTACGGCTACTCAGGGAAAGCTCCTTGTGCGTGGTAGTATCAATGTTGACGGTAAGCCATCACTCCTCAGCTCTTTGGCCGAGTGCCCAGCTAACAACAGCTACTCTGCGCCCTACAGAGTTCTTTGTGCTGCCCCAGTAAGCTCCAGGGGTAGCACAATACGCTTAGACATAGCTCACGCTTCTACCTCACTGCAGCATCGTCCGGTCAGGCGAGACCATCTCCTCGACCGACTACTCCAAGCGAGCCGGTGCGTAGCGCTTCGCATGCCTCGTACGGACCCACAAGAGCTCACACACGTACTACAGGTGGAAAGGGCGCCAACCAAGCCGTCTCTGCTGCCAAGGTGTGTCCCATCGTCGCTGGCGAGCTGCTCGACTTCCGTGCTCACCCACCCGCTTCTCCGTCCACTTTCCACTGTGTTCTGTAGGCTGGTGCCGCCGTCTCGTTCGCTGGGCACATTGGAAGCGATGGAGCTTGGCTCCGCCAGCTCTTGGAGGGC
The DNA here is from genome assembly GCA_001600635.1 of Leucosporidium creatinivorum. Lineage (NCBI taxonomy): Eukaryota > Fungi > Basidiomycota > Microbotryomycetes > Leucosporidiales > Leucosporidiaceae > Leucosporidium > Leucosporidium creatinivorum. Next base: position 64,252 of record BCKL01000042.1, on the reverse strand, counting down.
TACAGAGTCGATACCTCCCAGCTTCAAGATGATCCGACGGTTCGCCCGATTCCCCCTTCGGCTTTCAAGTCGGGCCGTCGAGCTGCCCACTGACATGCCTCCTACGTTACTACAGGTCCCTACCGGTCGCGCCATGATCCAACTTTCCACCGAAACAAGGGACAACTCGATCGTCCTCCTTCAAGGCGCCAACTACTCGAGCCAGCCTCTCCCCTTCTCCTCCCTCGCATCAGCAGGGTACACCCACCTCCTCCTCCAAAACGAGATCCCCCTCGAATCCACTCGCTCCTTCCTCACCGAAGGCCACCACGCCGGCCTCGTCACCATCTTCAACCCCTCGCCGATGCTCACTACCGCCGAGCTCGCTTCCTTCGAGTGGAACGCCCTGGACTGGCTCTTAGTCAATGAGGGAGAGGCAGAGGAGCTGGTGGAGTTCCTCGGTGGAAAGAAGGTCGAGAGTAGTGAGGTATTGAATGCGCTGAGGAAGCTCGAGGTGTTCAAGGACTTGACGGGCATTCTCATGACGCGTGGTGGAGAGGGAGTCGTGGCTGCGCTGGGAGGACCTGATGGAGAGACCATTCATGTCGGTGCTGGACAGGTAGAGGGCGCTGTGGTCGACACTACTGGCGCTGGAGATTGCTTCACCGTGAGCTCGGCGTTCTGTCCTCCTTCGCTCTGGTCTCGTCTTCCTCGCGGGTCGAGGTTACGTCTTTCCAAATGCATCGCTGACTCTCCTGCTCGTCGTCACTACTACAGGGCTACTTCGCCACCCTCCTCTCCTCCCTCCCCCCTTCCTCCCCTCTCTCCTCCTCCAAGCTCGCCGCCATCCTCCACATTGCCTCGCAAGCCGGAGCCATGTGCGTCGAGAAGGAAGGAGCCATGGAGAGCGTACCGATGCTCAAGGATGTCAAGGAGCGGATGGAAAAGAGCGGAAGGTGGAAGAGCGAGGATAGCTGGGCGAGCTTGCTTTAGGCGGAGGGAGGAGTCATATAGACATAGAGGGGCTGCGATAGAGTCAAAATGGAAGTCGAGTACTCTTCCAACATCTCAATAGCGAGTAGGGTCATGTCGGCTGATGAAGAGGCCACGAGCGGTTGACGATGTTTCGGCTCGCATCTCGGCGGGTCCCTTCTCGCCACGCTGCTCGCTCTCTCGACTTTCAGCAGCTCGATCGTGACACCTGAGGAAGATCAAGAGGCTGCTTGCACACTACCGGGGCTGCTTGATCAGAAGCGAAGCGCCGCTTCGACAAGCGAAGGTCGACTTCGGCGTTGGTCTCGCTGGATTCTCCTCGAGGGCGTCAGCCATGTCAAGACGCCCGCCATCATCATGTAGCAGACCACCTTCTGTACTGAGTGTACGAGAAGGTCACCAGTCCCGAGAGACACCCGAGTGAAGCTAGGAGGAGCGGTCGGTGGAGCTGCCTTCTCGGCGAGCTCCGTGCGTTGCCTCACGCCCCCGCAGGAGCTGCAACGAATGCGAGCTCAACCACGTGAGCTCTTGAGTAAGGACTTAATCTTCTCGTGGTAGCCAGATGTTCTCGGTAGCCTCCTCGGTAGTATCCTCCTCGGTGGGATCCTCCTCGGCGAAGTGCTCGCATTTGAGCGTACTCCTCGGCTTGGGTGCTTGATGGTGACTCGGAGTTCTTGCCATGTTCTTGAGGCGGACGCCTGAATGTGGTACGAGGGATGATAGCGGTGAGTAAAGGCTTGATACGGAGCGGGAGAAGCGAGATCCCCGAGGCTCGGCGTCGTTCTTGATAGTCTTGATGTGGATTAGTCGTCGTAGATGTAGATGTGCTGATCGCACAAATCGTGACGCGTGTTGATCGAGTTGATAGGCGTGCCCAGCTCGCTCGTTGATGCTCCGCCCGCTGCCCTCCCACCGCGAGTCTTGAACCTCAAGCGAGCGAGAGCTGTACCAGATCAGCGAGAGCAGAGGCGGTCGCGCAAAGTGCAGCACAAGATCTCCCGTGAGAGACTTGGCCATCCAAAGCGACCACCACCGCCCTACAAGCCGGCCTTTCCTGCTCATCGCTTGCTCCCTCAACGCCCTCTTGCTCTACAATCTCGCTGCTCATTCGGGGCTCGGTCACTCAGATCCACCCCTCTACTGAGCCCTCTTCCTATCTCGACCGCCCTTTCCAGCGAACTGTACTCGAACAGCCAGGGATCTTTGGGCGTTAAGCTCGAGTTGCTGGTCGTCCACCTCGTTTCGTCCCAGAACCGCAGGGCGGATGTTACCATGGGCACAAGCGGATGCAGACACGTAGCTCAGCGAGCACATCTGAGCTCCAGTCATCGTATGCAGGAGGGAGAGCGACGTCCGAGGTCAAACTCGAGGCGAGAGAAGCTGATAATGAGGGCGCTCGAACGCTGCTGTAGCGCGACCGGTAAGGGTCTGAGTCGAGGTGAGGTGCTCGGGTGCATGCTGCGTCGTGAAGAGAGAGCCGTCCCGGGAGCTGGCTGTGAGTAACGACGAATCGCGATCTTCGAGGCTGGTGTGGGCGGAGGGAAAGAAGCGAGAAGGGCGAGCAGCTCTCTCTTCTCTCGAGTTCGCAGAGGTGTCGAGTTGTACTTGAGCAGAACATTGCTCTCCCAAGTCACTCGCGTGTACTTGCTGATCGCTCAGCCCGAGCCGAGAGTTCTTCTGCTCGATTACAGTCGCTCTCAGACCAGCGCCGAGGGCTGCTCGCTCGCTGTCTCTCTTCGCCGCTGCTCTCTCGGTGAAGATGAGGGGAAACGGCTCGTTACAGCTCCACACATATATCTACTACCACGAGACTGAGTATCAGAAACGGAGCTGCCCTACAAGAGAGCAGCTCCTCCTCGGTCGAGCTTGCTCCTCGAAAGAAGCAGGCTCACCTCGGTAGCTTCATCACGGGTTCAGCTCGGGTTCACATCAGCGTCTCCAACAGCCTCGAGAGGGTAGCTGGAGAGCTCCCCAGCAACACAGAGTAGTCCGAATCGAGTTGAGCGGGTAGCAACTGAGAGGTCGGCGCCGAGGGCAGCCATTCTCTCCCAGCTCCCGTCACCGCCTACCGCGAATTGCACTGAATCGAGAGGAGCCGACATACGAGTAGAGGGAGAAGGCCGAAGCCTCCGTCAACCTCAGCTGCACGAGCGACTCTCTCGCACACCTCGGTGCACATCCCAATCTCCCATCGCCGAACTTCCTACGCCGGCAGCCCCTTGCGCTCGTCCTCCCTGTAACGCGGTAGCCCTCCTCCTCGCCAGCATCCCTCATAGTCGGAACTGACAGTCCCGTCATCGCAAACAGAAAAGGATTTGCCGTCCGAACTGAGGGCTGGGGAACCTCTCCCGAGAAGGAAGAGGCAGGGCGCGAGTCGTCTATCATTGATCCCCGCTCGTGGCAAGGACGGAGAGGAAAGCTCCGTCTGCGAACAGGGATCGCAGGTAATCGGACTGCAGCGAACTGGGGACGAGGGATCTTTGGGCGGTCGCGTTTGGTCCTGTTGCGCGCGCAGGTAGCGCTGTAGGACGTTATCCGWCYAGGAGGGAGCGCTCGGRTCGACGGAAGATGTTGTASGACRRTAGGAGAGTCATGTAGATGGTGGTGCACGCCCGCTCGCTGAAGCGTTGCCCGGCGAGAGCTGGCCTTAAACGTCTTGTTTGGAGGTGGAAAGACTCGGACCTTGACCCCGTCGTGAGGAGGGCYGTGTAGAGCTGTACAGCTTCTAAACAACTGCGAATGTAACGACGAATCGCGGTCTTGTGTGCTGGGCGATGAGGAAGCCTTTGACGAGCTGGTGAGGAGAAGGGAGAGCCGCTTGGGCGGAGCTCGAACGCTTTTCTGAGGCGAGATGGAGAGGGGCCACCTTTGTAGGTCAAACGAGAGGGCTGTTGAAGGGGCGGGGGGTCAATTAGATGCATATGAATAGATTGGTACACTTGGCTAGCCCGCTGCTACACTACAAGATCAACGAGAGCCGCTCAAACCATCGCCGAACCCCTCCTTGCTTCGCAGGCAGCTGAGACAGATGCGAAGCTTTTGACGGGTGGTGACACAGCGTGGACAGATTTGAGACGTTACAAGTACTGGCTGATCGAAGAAGGCGATCTTTGACTGCTGTGTCGAGTCATGAGAGGGCCCTTTCGCCTTCGCCGAAGCAGCTTTTCTTCTCCACGCACGCCTCACTCCGAGTCATGACAAGCAAGCAAGCTATCCTTTCCATCTTCTAAAACTCTTCAAGCAAAGTAGTACCTCCTCAAAGCTTTCTCCAGGTCCTTCGACTGCTCGAGCGCAGCGTCGCACTCCTCGCCGACGCCGAACCACTTCCTCGTAGGGCGAAGCATTCCCTGCGCCTCAAGCCTCTTGCCGAGCATCTCCATACCCCATAGCACCCTATCGAGAGTATCGCTCGCCTCTCCCGCCGTCGTCTGCCCAGCAGGAACTTGCTCGTCCCATCCTCGACCGAGCCTGCCACCAGGGATGGAGGTGTCGAGAGCAGTGACAGCACCCGGATGGTAACTCGTGCCGAGCATGGCTCCAAGGAAGCTGATTTGGGCCTCGCTAGAGGGCTGCTGGCGCCAGATAGCATCGGGTTGTAGGACGAGCAGCTCTCCCTCGGCGTTGCTGAACGAGTTGATGCGAGGAGAAGGGCTTTCCACGACGAGTTCCGAGGTCGAAAGATCCAAGAGCTGAATGTTCTTGATCTGTTGCGCTCCGTTCGAAGCTTGAGTGTCGGTATCCCAGCTCGTCGCGCGCTCGAAGCGAGTCGCCGAGAATGATTGAGGATCTGCGGGAGCTGTGTCAGGGCGGGCTGCACGAGACGGTTTGATACAGCGCTCACCTTCGGAGTCCTGCTTCAGCGAGATGTATCCGCCGCCGAAGAGCGAGAGACGCCATTCACCCCCGCCGACGCCGGTCCAAGCGTGCAGGGAGAAATCCCGGATGTGGTGCTCGTGGACGGTCGACGTCCTGATGGTGTCGAACTTGGTCTTGACGGTAGTAGGCGTAGCGGCGGAAGACGAGGTGGAGCGAGAGAAGTCTATGAAGGTGCAGCAGAGCGACGGCGGCAGTCAGCTCAACGCCGAGAGCCGCTCGAATGCGCCGCTCGCTCGGACGAGGTAGAGCAAGTCAAGGAATTTAGAGTACCTTTGATAGCAGCACTAGCTCCTCCGAGTAGCTTCAGTCTTTCAACAGCTCCTCCCCTCGACTTCGAGCTGAGCGAGCGACCCTTGTCGAGCTGCGAGCCGATTTCAGCGAGACGGAGAGAAGAGAGGCTGGTAGTCTTAAGGATGACGAGGCAGCGCGAGGAGGTCCAGAGAGCTTTCGAAGATCCGAACGAGCGTTTGAGCGGGAGCGAGGCGAGCATAGAAGCGACGAGCAAGATGTGGAAAGAGGGAGAGAGAGGTCGAGATGGATTCGCTCGCCTTCACCCCTCCTCGGAGTTGACCACGAGCTGTTCCAGGGCGGACGAAAGCGAGCTGCAGACAAATGCTGTACCGGAGCCTCATGGGGCATGGTCTATTTCGCTCGTCAGACGGCACAACGCTTCTCAGCGCCGAGAAGGGCTCGAGCCACTTCGTTTCCCGCTTGACCAGCACCTCGCTTTACCCCAAGCTTCTGAGGGTGCAGCGCTCACTTGCAGAAGGAAGAGTGATCTGAGAGCCTTCGAATCCCCCTCCCTTAACAATCCAAACAGTCCAATAGGGCTGCCCGAGCTCTCTCCTCCTCAGCCTCAACCTCGGTGTTCCGCTGGTTACGCTCACCGGCTTCGAGACCATCTGAAGCGTGTGGAGTATCTCTCGGGTAGAGTGGTTGAGCCGATGGAGAGGCTTGACGGAAGCTTCACGGCTGAACGAGAACCGTGGAGTTGAGCCGATGAGCTGGGAGTCGCATGTTCAGCGAAGAAGCGAGCTGAAGTAAGGGAGACGGACGTACAGTCGATGCTGTGACCCGAGCAATATCTGTAAGTCTGCCGGACCCTCGAACGTCCACGCAAAGCGCGAAGCGACCAGCTGGAAGGAAGGACCAGGTCAGCTCGGCTTCGGACGTATCATCGGAGCAGAGTCACCATCGGGCGAACCTCCATCTCACTCATCCCTCGTCTTCGTTACATCCTTACTACTGGGAAAGTTCTCCTTCCACTTGCTGCTGCCCTCCTTCTCCTCTCGCGCCCGTCCGCCGAAGCCTTCCACTCCCTCTCCATCCCTTCCCTCGAACTTGGTCCCGTCGGCATACCATTCCCTCTTCCAAACCTGCACCCTCTTCTTGACCTCCTCCAAGATCCATTCACACGCTACAAAGGCCTCCTTGCGATGAGCGGAGGCGACGGAGATGACGATTGAAGGAGTGAGAGGCGGCGAAGGACCAAGTAGGTGATGTGCGGTAATAGAGACGAGATCAATGGTGGAGGATGTAGAGGCATGCGGTGCATGCGAGTGGCCGAAGCAGGCCGATGAGGTTGGCGCCGGGGAGGGGAGCTGACGAGCTTCGAGGAGGACTTGGTGCAGCGTTTTGAGCGCGAGAGGGATGTAGCATTCGTAGTCCAGATGTGTTACGCGCTTGCCTGTAGTACAGCAGGTGTTCAGCGGGGTACAGCAGCAGCGAGCACGACCTCCTCGAGCGCGCACCTTGAAACTCGTCTCGTGTGTAGCCGACCTGTGCCAGGGAGCAGCAGAGACATAGGTTAGCCTGAATAGTTGCTGTGGCCCAGCTCCACCTCTGTCTCGACTCACAAAGGACACGACGGCGCCCGCTTTGGTGCTCCTCACACTGGCTTCGATAGCAGCCGGATCCAAAGGCTCGTACGTGAGCACTCCTACATCTCCCTGGAGGGTAGTAGTGATTGCTGGTGCTGGACGAGTCGACATGAAGGAACGAGGAAATGAGGCAGGGGGGCGAAGAGCGAAAGACGCGAGCTGGCCGAGTTGAGTGCCGGGCGAGCAAAGTGCTCAGACGTAGGCGGATAGTGCTATGCTTCTTAGACCAAGCTCCAATTCCTGTACAGTCGCAGGAGAGCTCTCCAACGAGGCTTGCAAGGCAGGAAAGCAGCTGCTCGGCGTTCGGTGCTGTTCGTCGCTTCGCTTCTTCTCTGGGATCTCTGAAGTTGTGCGGTCAGATAGTCAGCAGACAAGTAACGGGAGCCGAAGTTCAATAGCTGCAAGTCTGGCGGTCGGATGAGGCGGAGAAGTGAATGTGCTCCACCGACTCCTATCCAAGAGCGAGGGCAAATGCGAAGCTGGCGGTCCCCTTCCTTCCCTCTCTTGGTCGTGTTCAGTTGTAAGCTTGCTTTGCCGTCAGTCGACCACGAACAATTTAGGTACACCCAGGAGCACATCCTACACCATCCTACGCCCTCCCCGTCCTTTCATCGCGCCTCGTCGCCGCTGGAAAGAGAAAAGTCGACTGCGGGTCGAAGGCGGCGCGTAGGGACGTTGTAGTGGAGCAGGGAAAGCAGGGACCGGTGCATCAAGTGTTTGGGGAAATGCTGCCGGTGTAGCGGAGCAGGAGCGGCTGTTGGAGGGATCCTACGACGGACTCGAAGGGGGGGAGGGAATCGCTCAGCTCACGGCCGGCGACGACGAAGTGCTGACGATTTTTGCCCGCTTCTCTCTCTTCTCTGCACCATTGCACGCTAATCCAGGTCAAGATGGGGTGAGTTGCATGGCCTCCTTATGACCCTACAGCCGATCGGCCCGCTGACCCCACTGCTTCCCTTTCGCCTCTAGATTCGCTCACAACAAGTGCGCTACCTCCCCTCCTATCCCTCGGCTTTCCTACAGCACATGCTGACCATTCGCCCCACCCCACCAACAGCGTTCTCCACCGCAACCATTTCCGCAAGGACTGGCAGTCGCGCGTCAAGACCTGGTTCGACCAGGCTGGCAAGAAGCACTCCCGCCGTGCTGCTCGCCAGGCCAAGGCCGTGAAGGCCGGACTCAGGTGCGTCCTTTTGGAGGGGGAACTGCTGCCCGTTTGGCGGAGCTTGAGCTAGACGCTAATCGTTCGCATCGCAGGCCCGTTGAGCTCCTCCGCCCCGCTGTTCGCTGCCCCACCAAGCGCTACAACACCAAGCTTCGTGCTGGACGCGGATTCACCGCCGTTGAGCTCAAGGCTGCCGGTATCCGCCGCAAGGAGGCCCTTTCCATCGGTATCCCCGTCGACCACCGCAGGCGCAACCGCTCCGAGGAGGGACTCAAGGTCAACACTGAGCGCCTCGAGGCTTACAAGCAGCGTCTCGTTGTCTTCCCCCGCAAGGCCGGCAAGGCCAAGAAGGGAGACACCGAGGTGAGTCCCTCACTAGGCGTTGACGTTTCGGCGATCATTCGAAAGCTGACCTTCGCGTTTCCACAGGGCGCCGATGTTTCGGTCTCCTCCCTCCGCACCCTCGGAGCCGCCTTCCCCATCCCCGCCGGCACCACCGTCGAGGCTCCCCGTGCCATCACCGCCGAGGAGAAGGCTGCTGGCTCGCAGTACGTCGCTCTCCGCAACGCTCGCGCCAACCAGCGCTACGCCGGAATCCGCGCCGAGAGGCAGAAGAAGAAGGACGAGGAGGAGGCAGCCAAGAAGAAGTAAGCGGCTACAGGGAGGAACGCGTGATGGAGACGGCTGTACTTGCGAGGGAGAGCTCTTTGAGTTCGAGGCGGGCGTGCGTCGTAGGGACGGGCCGCTGCCGGATTCTAGAGCTCGCAACGTTCTACGTCGGCGACTGCAAACCAACTGTTGCACGGCACTAGCGCTCTTGGTCGACGAGAGGAGAGTGAGGGAGGGCACCTCGGTCGAGCGATCCCTTTGACGTGACCAGACAGAACTGCTTGCTTCGCTGTATTGGGTCGCTCTATTGGGGACGCTTCAGAAGCTGTGCCCTCCCCCTCGCTCAAGCCGGGAAGTCGCCTCATCGCCCGCCGGTCGTGATGGTCGGCTCTCGGCGAATTGGAGTACAGCTCGAAAGGCGAGCTCGAAGTTGCTCTACATGGATGATGCGACGTAGTACATGACGCTTGGAGGTGTGCCGTTCCCTTCCATCTCAAGCTGCACTCTCTACTGCCTGAAGGCGCTCTCTGCGACCTCTTGGACGAGTCGAGTGGTCGTTCGGCGTTGGTCTTGGTGAGAGAAGGGGCTGCAGGAGGGCAATTGAGGCTTTCAACGAGGCCACCGGGTTGATACAGCTACTCAAAAGCCTTCTGAACAACCCTCCGAGATGACCACGAATCTTCCAGCCGAGCGAACAATTTCGAGGGGGTCTCGACGTCGAGACCCCCCCTTGCGCCGAGCTCGGTTCCAGCTCATTTCTCGGCCCACTGAGTGAGATGAGCGTGGGCTGGCCGGGATGCTGAGGCAATCGTAGCGCAGTGGGCACTACCGGCAGACTAGCTAGCTGCACGGCCTCGCGGCAAGGCAGCTGAGAAGAGGCTCGGAGGCGACGAACACGGGCCCCGAGCACCGAGCAGCTGCTTTCCTGCAGCCGACATCTACGTGGGGGCTTCACAACGTTTTAAAAACCGTTCTGTGCAGCCATCAAAGCTCGTTCAATATCCACCGAGGCGCGAATCTCTCGCTCGCTCGGCGAGCAGCTCAGCTCGGCGGACTTGGGGAGTCCTCCTTGCCTCTTATCATCCTTGCCCGAGACTCGAGGGTGAAATCAGACTCAAAACGCCTCCTACCGACTTACAGGAAAGCTAGCAGCAAGGGACGACGTGTCATCACGCTCGCGTCGGAATGGGAGCGCCGAAGGAGTACTTGGAGCACTTTTAACGCGTCCTGCGAAGATCCTACAGGGGCCAAAGTGGACTCAAAGCATTGAGTGTACTATCTGGGCCAACGACTGCACCGAAGCCTGCAGCTAAGCAGCACTGGAGCCGACCTCGGCGATTCGGCGTTGCCTGAGCTATAGCCCCTGGATGTCATCCCAGCGAGCGTGTCATGGCTCCAAGACTATCTTCAGGTGACACAATGTATTCAAAGTGACTAGCGAGCCTCATTGGAGCGAGATGGCTGGCAAAAAGTCTCATGAAAGCCGTTGCGAAGGGGGCTGGCAGATCCGGGGAAGGTTCGTCTGGTGCGGAGCTGGCGACAGAGTCTGAAAGTGCTCGCTTGGCTTCTTACCGTTCACTGCGCTGTAGCTTTCGCGCTCCTCAAGCTTTCCCCTCCCCATCAAAGTTTTGAGCACCGACCTCCTCGCCCCTCTTCCCTACCCCGCCCCCTCCTCGCTTTCACCGCTTCCTCCTCGTCTCGCCTCTTCGTCTGAGCTTGCAGTCGCTTATCGTCACGCTCAACTCCGTGAGTCGCTTTGCTGTGGCTTGACGCCTACTCTGCTGCTCGCGCTAACCTTCTCTGCACCTTTGTACAGCTGCAGGACACTCGCCATCAACACTGGCTCGCTTTCGCCAGCAGCAGCGCTTCTCTCGCCACCGATTTACCACCTATCTCGCTCAGACGTGAGTGCGAAGATTGTGCCTAACTGTAGTAGACCGCACCGAGCTCTTGCTGACCTCTTTCTGCACCTCTACAGCCATCTTCGGCGTTTCGTCTGAACCATGTCCTCCCGCCGCCGTCAAGCCGCTTCGGGCTCCACTTCCGCCGCTGCAGCCCACGCTCCTCCTACCAGCAACACCGTCACCCCTCGCCTGAACCCCATGGTCGCCGCCTTCCGCCGCGAGGTCGTCTCGATGCTCAACACCCCTCCTCCCCTCCCTCGGCACCTCGCTCACCTGTCCAAGGAAAAAGTCGAGGTCCTCGCTGCGTTCGAGCGGATCACCCTGCACGGAGAGCAGCAGCAGAGCGCGCAGTTGTGCCGCGTTGGTGGGGATGATGGCGAGATGTGGGTGACGAGGACCGAGGGGGAGCGCTACTACTTCCCTAACGCCGGAAGGGTCAACAAGCGCGCTAGGGAGACTCTCGCCGACGAGGAAGAGGCAGCTCCTGCTGATGGAGATGGACCGAGGGACATGGATGTCGAGGGAGACGAGCAGGAGACGCCTACCGCCCGCCGAGCTCGCGCTCGCGCTCAACGCCGCAATCCTCGTAGCAATGTCGAGCAGGACGACCCTCCCTCAGAAGGATGGTTCCCGCAGCATGACCACGCCGACGAGACCCCCGCCCAAGCTTCCACCTCCCGCACTCGCAACACCGCCGCTCCCAACGCTCCCAAGAAGGCTCGGCGCGCTCCTCGTCAGTCGCAGAGGGACCTCGATGCTGATAGCTTGCAGTACGATGACGACGAGGGAAACGACACCGAGAGGGAGGGATCCTCGAATCGCCGTGCTGCTGCCGCAAAGAAGAGTAAGAAGGGCAAGAGCAAGGCTTCTACTTCCACCTCTTACGCCAACGCCAACGCCGAGGCTTCGGGATCGGGATTAGGAGCCAGGAGGTCGGCTCGTCGCGCTGCTAGGGATTCGCCAGTTGTAGCGGACGACGTCTTCACCGCCAAGAGGGAGCAGACGGTCGACGACCTCGACTCGCTCTGCGGTGGCATTGGAGGGTTCGCGCTCGGTGAGTTTGGTCGTGCTATTTTTCCCTTCTGCTCTGGACCTGAGACTGATCTCTGTCTTCTCTCTCTTTTCTCCACCACCACCAGGCTCCTCCATCGCCGGCTCCGTCGCCCCCGAGTTCTCGTCGGCCTCCTTCGATTTCGCCTCCCCCGCCGCTGAGGACATCAAGCCTTTCATCGCTGGCCCTCCCGCCATCGCGGCCTGAATCCTCCTCTCCCGCTATGAAACGACCGCACAACGAGCACGACGACATGGAGATGCCTTTTGCCTACCCCCGACCGAACCGAACCGAACGACCCCCCGAACCGCTATCTTTATTGCTGCCGCTGCCTATTGTAAGGCGCGCAGAACCCCACATCTGTACATGCTTATTCCATATCACTCGACTCTCGAATGCATGCCCTCATTGTCACCGATTGTTGGCGCCAGATCGAGAGCGAGAGCGAAAGCCTGAAGACCGAGAGAGCCGGGAGCGCCTTCGCGACTCGCTGAGCTCGTCCGAGGAAGGAAACGGCGCAACGAAGTACATCAAAACTACATCTCCATCGCTACTGCTCCTCATGATAAGATTCTGAGAGCTCGTTCACCCTCGCCTCGCGGCTGTCGAGTCCTCCTCCGCCTCGGGCCTTTGCACTTCTCGTCTGACGCTCTGATCATGCACTCGAATCGTTCAGAGCGACCGCTACGCATGCCTTGTGGTGTGCCGAGTACTGCGGAAGGGAAGTGAGGTTAGCTCTTGAGTCTCGGCGAGAACGAGCGAGGCGGAGGGAACGAGCGTGCGAGGAGAAGAGGAAGGAGGAGAGAGAAAGGCGACAAGACTCACCTGTCGGACAGTCGTTCCACTCGCCAACTCCCATAGTCGCGCCGTATGATCCGAGGAAGCTGTCAATCGACAAAACAGCTCGGTCAGCTCCCCACTCAGCTGGGCGCCCTCGGCTGCACCTTCGCCACAAACTCACCCGACACCAGATACGCCGAATCGGCGCTATACGCCATATCCCACACCCACCGCTGATGACCCGTTAGCACTTTATCGAGCGTGTACGCCGAGGAAGCGTCGGTGGTGCCCTTCCCGCTGCTGGTGGGAGATGGAGCAGAGTTGTTGGCCGACCAGATCTTGATGGTTGTGTCGGCGGAGCAGGTGGCGATATTTCTGTTTGGTGGAGGAAGGGGGTGAGTGAGGAGCTGGAGGAGGTTGCGAGAAAGGAGAAGGGAAAGGAACGGACTTTGTGTCGGGCGAGACGAGGACTTTGATGAGGTATCGAGAGTGTGCTTGGAACTTGGTCTTGGGTTGCAGGGAGGTGAAGGTGAGTCCCGGTTGTATGTTCCAGACGTAGACGATTCCCTGGGGGCGAGGAAGCGGGCGAGTGGACGGCGAGGGGAGAAGGAGATGGTGGAGGAACGGAGGTGAGGGCGAGGTGCAGGGTACAGGGTGACGTGGACAGTGAGAGGAGCAGTGGGGGAGAACGTTAGCACCGGTCGAGCAAGCCGGGCGAAAAGGAGGGAGAAGTTTGAACCGGCGCCGAGCACTCACCTTGTGGTTCCCTGCTACGAGCGACGAGCCATCACTCGCAATCGACACTGACCGCATCGGTACGTCCTCTTCCGGTAGCTATGAGAGAGGTGTATAGGTCAGCTTTTGCTCGTCGTAGGCTTCAACCCGCAGCCTTCATTGCCCGCCGCTCGCCGAGCCGCGAGCGAGTCGAAGGAGGGACGGAGACGGCGGCAGTGAGGAACATAGCTGACTCACCAGATCATGACTACAGCAGTCGGCGCCCAGGTCCCAGATCTTGATAGCTCCGCTCTGGTCGCAGGAGATGAGCTCGCCTTGGTTGGAGTGTAGGGCCAGGTCGTTCACGGGGGCTTGGTGAGCGTAGTTCCGTTGTGGGGTGGCAGTCCTGTTAGTAGAGGAGGGGAGGATCGTGTGAAGGCAAGGAGGAGGGAGAGCCGGGGAAGGGGGAGAGTCAGCTTCGGCTTAAGGTCGGCGGCTCTTCGCCCGAGAGAGCACGACTCGAGGTGAGACGAGAAGCTAGTACCTACCGCACATCCCAAATCTTGACCGTTCCATCTTCACTCCCACTGACCAACCACTTGCCTTCAACATGCCATGCGAGCGAGGTGACGTTTGCCGAGTGTCCGGTGAGCGTGACGAGCTGTCGGGGAGCGAGGGCGAAGGGAAGGAGAGAGAGAGACGGATGATGACGAGTCGAAGGGAGTGGGTTGTGAGGAGGGGGCGAAGGAGTAGCGAGCAGCCGAGGTCAGCCTTCGTCCCCTTCGGCGCCGAATGAACGCAAGCAAGACGACTCACAGGCCCGACGTTCGCTCCTCCGCTTCCTGCTGCTGTTGCTGCGATGTCGTATAGCTTGACCGTGCCATTGCCTGCTGCTGCCAGGAATCGCTTGTCGGGCGAGATGGAGAGGCGGTTCACTTGCTGGGGGGCGCCGAAGTGGGAGGGGTAAGGAGTGTCAGCGGATGAGGGCGAGCAGGACAGGCTCTGAAGCAAATAAGGGCCAAGTTGCTGGACTGCAGCCACCTCACCGGCTGCGACCGCCTGCGAAGTGCGAGCAGTGCTGAGCCGGAGAGAGCGACGAGCCGGTTTCAAGCGAGCGCTGAGGGCTGTGAAGCAGCACTGGCGGCATGCAAGGACGAAGCCTACAATAACTCTACTGCCTCGCTATGCATCTGCCAGCGAGAGCCGTAAAGATGCAGCGAGCGTCGCTCCTCGACGTCGCGCGTCGACAATTGGGCTGCTCGTGAGATAGCTCCACCTCCCACGACCAGCAGAAGCTGAGCGTAGCATTCGAGTACGCTCGACCTCTGCAGCAGAGCGGTGTACAGCCGTTAACCCCCGTCTGCCCGAGAGCTGAGACGCCGTCGTAGCGCACCAGTCAGCTGCAGCCCCGCCAGTCGCTCTACGACCAGCGGTACTGCAGCAGAGTACGCTCAAAGCCATCCCAGCCTTACTCGCCTGCTGAGCTGTAGCCCAGCATCTGCCGCCAACGCCCCACCTCCCGCGTCCCAGCTCCTAGCTCAGCACACGCTGTACTCACATGCTCCTGATGATTAATCGTCCTCGAGCACACCCCACTCCACGCCTCCCAAAACCTAATCGTATTATCATAACCTCCCGTCACGAGAATGACGGAAAGAGCATCCTGTTGCGCAGAGGCGGAGGCGGCCGCTTGTTGCGCTGCTGCTGCTGCTGATTGAGCTGCTGCTGATTGAGCAGACTGTTGAGGTGGTAAATGGGCTGTGGAAGGTAAGGGAGCGTTCGTGCGGGTTGGTGGTGGCATGGCTAGACGATGAGGCGGGAAGGAGAGAGGCGAACTGAGCGAGAGGGCGGGGATGAGGGCGATTCGGAGGATGAGGTGCAGGGTTTTGAAAGGGCTCCTGGAATGTTAGGTAGAGTCTGACTGGCTTGTAGGGTCTTATAAGTCGCTCGATTGGCCCTACAACTCGCGAACCTGCTCGGCGCCGAGCCTTTCGCCGATTCTCTCTCAGCCAAAGATCCTCGCTTGCGCTCAGTGAATGCTTGCGGGAGATCAATGAAGGGCTGATTCTCAGGTTCATCAGGAATCTTGCGCCTCACTACACAGTCTCCCCTCCCTCTCCCTTCGGCGCGGGCTCGGCGACTCTCACCCATCCTCCGCTATGCACCTCCCCAGCTTCTCCCTCCCAGAGCCAGCCGCTCATCGGTCTGCACGAGTCACTGTACTCCAAAGTACCTGGTATAGCCTCCTTCGACGCCTCACCCTCCCTCAAGCTCGGCTCACCACTCTCATTGACTCCGACTCCCTCGCCCCACTCCCGGCGATCTCCTCCACCTCCTCCACTCTACTCAGCTCAATCTCATACTCCCTCCTAGACCTTCTCTCCGTCCCGTCGGTGAAGGTGGTAGCTGCTTGCTGGGGCCGACGAAGCTCGGCTCGGCGGCGAAGGAACGGCGGTCGAGGGCGGAAGGGGCAGGAGAGGGAAGGGCGGGACGGCTGGGAGGGAGGTGGGGAGGGACCCCAGAGGAATGAGGGGTCGAGGGAGCGGATCTAGACAGGCGCATGAAGGAGGAGGTGAGGGGGAAGGCAAGAGAGGTCAGCGTCGAGCATGAAGCCGGGGAGAGGGCAACACGGACCAGCAGCAGAGCGTTGATGATGTTGCCGATGATGAGGTAGGGCACTACGACCAGGATGGTAGTCGCCCTCTGTCCCGAGGCCGAGCTGTAGAGCTCTCTGTCGTCAGGGGCAAGTCAGCTTCAACCTTGGGCGCCGACGCCTGCAACTCACCCCGAATCCGTCAAACTCTTAATAGCCACGAGAGTATACACCGCCGCCACGAGTAGCATCAACCCCATCACCGCCGCCACCAGCATCAACGAGTTGCGCATCTCGGCAATCGCCTGAGTCGTAGGAAGACCGCCCACCGAGAGCTCGCTGATGCCGAGAGGGTGTTGCTGCTCCCGCTGACGACGGCGGAGGGAGGAAATCTGCTGAAGGAGAGTGCGGAGATGGAGGAAGGAGATGGGGAGGACGTGGAGGAGGAAGAGGGAAAGCCAAGTGATCCAGAGGATCCAGCCGATCTGAGGGCGGGAGGTCAGCGAGCGCCAAGGGGGAGCAAGAGGGAGGCAGCGTACCTGGAAGGGTGGCACTCGAGCGAAGAAGTGAGAGATCATGAGCTCGACCTCTGCTTGTATCTCTGCGAGCAGTCCTGCGTTGATCCTACCATTCCAACCTCCTTCGACCTGCTCGAGCTGGCGCCGAAGTCGGCGGTAGATGTAGTAGGCCTCATCCCGTTGATGCGAGGAGATGACGAAGGGGATGAGAAAGGGAATGGGGCCGAGGGCGACGAAGATGAATATGCTGTTGAGCACTCGAGGCGGGAGGAAAGGTCGAGAGTTTGAAGTAGCCAGCCGTTGAGTGGTGAGAGCAATGAGCATGGACCAGACGGCGGTCTGTAGGGCAGAAGGAGGTCAGTGTGGACTCCTTTTGAAGTGACGGTGATCTACTCACCCAGCCAGCCATGGCTATCGGAAACCAGAGCACGTTTCGGCTGGCGACGAGACCGACCGTGCTCCCTTTACCTCGCTCGAAGGGGATGCTGAAGGCGACGTAGACGATGAGGGCTCGCAATCGAGCAAATCAGCCTTGTTACTTCGAGTCCAAGAGCTCGCCGACGCACCGATGAAGTTGCCCATCCCGAGGATGAGCCAGCAGACTTGAGAGTTGGGAGAGATGAGAGCGCCGTAGGGCGTTGAGGTGAGGTGGAGGATCCAGAAGGTTCCTCGACGGATTCGGATGAAGATTGCGAACCCTGGAGGGACCAGTGAGCTGAGGAAGGAGGAGGTCAGCTTGTGAGAGCAGCGCCGAGCTGAGGAAGGAGCGCCGAACAGGACTAGTAGCGCTAGGAGGACGTAGGTGAAGATGCGCCACCCTGGGGATTGTACGATGTCTGCCCAAGTTTAGTCTGTGAGCTCAAAGCTGTCTGAGAGCCCAACGCTGCACCTCACACATGATCCGAAAGAGCGAGTCGCCGAGGGTCGTCCAGGGGTGGATGCCGTACAGCTGAGCTTTCCGCAGAGCATCATCGACTAGCTGCTGAGCTTCTGAAGCTGCTTTTGTGCTCGACATGTAGACGAGTAAGCTGGGGGAGGAGCGGGAGAGCTGAGAGAGCTCGGCAAAGGGGTGATCGCCCTCGGCAGGCGGCGGTGCTCCCTGTAGAGCCTTCTGCAGCTCTTTGGATATCTCAGAGCTAGTAATAAGGTGCTTGTAGCATCCTACTGCCATGCAGCAGCTCCTCTCACTTCCTCGACCCTTCGCAGCTCCCAGCTCGCTCTCCTCCCCTTTCCCTCCGCTCTTCTCGCTCGTTTCCGACTCTCAGCACCACGAGGACCACCATGTTCACTTTCTGCATACAAAAGGTGCGCGCATTAACCTACAGCTTCCTGTACCTCAACTGACGGCCTGCTTCGCTCGTCTCAAAAACCCGCGTTGTTAGGACACGATTCGAGTGCAGGCGCAGGACTTTGGCAAGGATCCGGTGGCAGCGCTGAGGGAGGAGATTCATAGGAGGTATGCCAACAAGGTGAGTGAGGTATTTCTGCAGAGCTACAGCGTCGAGGAGGCAGCTGCAGCGAGGGAGCGAGCGTTGTTGGCGCTGCTCTGGCGCGCTGTAGGGGCTGTAGGGTGTCATAGATCTGCGGAGAGTATACGTACTGATCTCGTTGTCCCGCCCCTTCACCTCAGATCATCCCCGACGTCGGCCTCTGCATCTCGTTGCTCGATATCCTCGACGCGTCCGAAGGCGCTGTCCTGTACGGAGACGGCTGCTACTACTACAAAAGTCAGCTTATCGGGTTACTACTTCACTTGGGACCCATTGCTGATCCTCCCTTGCTCCACAGCCGAGTTCCGTTTGATCATCTTCCGCCCCTACATCGGCGAGGCTTTCGTCGGCAAGGTGCAGTCGCAGAGCGAGCAGGGCATCACTGGTAAGTTCGAACGCTTCTCACGAGCTTGACGAAGCTCACACGTACCTCACACAGTCTCGGTGGGCTTCTTCGACGACATCCTCATCCCTCCATCACTCCTCCCCGAGTACTCGGCTTTGTGAGCTCGTCCTGTTGCTCTCCCACACTTCTCAAAGCTGACCCATCTCCCTCAACAGCGACCCACAACGTCGCGCCTTCTTCTGGGTCGTCCCTCCCGACCCAGCGCCCGAAGTCCGTCCCTCGGAAGAAGAGCTTCGCGGCGCCGACCCCGATACTCGGCTCTACATTGAGCGGAGGGATTGGATCCGGATTCGCGTGGAGGAGGAACATTGGGACGATGCGAACCCTACGCAGGGGAAGGCGCCACCGCCGGCTCCTGCACCCGGGGCGGATGGAGGAGCGCCTCAGGCGCCGACACCGGCGACGAAGGGAAGGCCGCCGTATAGGCTGGTGGTGAGTTTGAGGACGGCTGATGAGCCCACGATAGCGCTGATCCCTTCTTCCTCCCACAGTGCTCGATGACCGAGTCGGGAACTGGTGTGCTCGAGTGGTGGGATGACGGCGAGGAGGAGGAGGAAGCGCAGGCTTAGTCGGCGCTCTTTCGCTTCCGCTGTAAGAGACGACGTAGTGTACGAATACGGATTGGGCGTTCTTTTGCAAAACTTTGTAAATCGACAGACAGACATAAGTGAACGAGTGTAGTGGTGAGAGATGCGAAAGGCGAAAGAGAGGGGAAAACGAACGTCACTAAACGAGAACCGAGATGCTCATCACTACTACTCCCAGCTCTCCTTCTTCCCCCTCGTCGACCTCTCCCTCTCGACCCTCGCCCCACCACTACTCGACCCCCCTCCTGGCGAGTCGAACATCTTCCTCGCCTTGTCCACTGCGTTGACTTCCTTCAACCTCTCAATGTCATGCGCCGTGGTGATCCTCCTCGTCTTGCGGACCTTCTCGGTATTATGCGGCGAGTAAGGGAGAGGAGGAGGCTGGTTCTTGGAGTAGGAGCCTTGAGGAGTATGGGTTGGGCGAGTGGGAGTGCCGGGAGTTGGAGAGGCGGGGATGGGAGTGGTGGAGGAGGAGCCGTGGCGCGAGATGGGAGGGGGGCGACGCTGAGTCGACTCGATGGGGAGGTTGAGCTCGGAGAGCGAAGGGCGAGAGGCGTGCAGCGAGTCGCTGTGCTTCTCGGCGGTGGAGGACGAGCCGGCAGCGAGCTTGTCGAGAAGGCGTTGGGCGGCGAGGAATTTCTGTGGCAGTGTAGTTGGTCAGCGAGAGCCTCCAAAGCAATCGAGCCACGGCTCACCCTCTCATAAGTCTGCGCCGAAGCCTGCGCCTCCTCGAGCTTCCTCTTCTGCTCCTCCATCTCCGACTTCTCCTTCAATCCCAAGCCGACCTTGGCCGTGTCGACACTTCCCACCCTTCTCAAACCGGCGCCATAACCCTTGACCGCCGGCGTGCCCGACCTGCCCGCCAGCGCGTCGGCGAGCTGCTTCTCCAGATCCTGCACGCGAAGGACGAGCTCCCCATTCCTCTCCTGGAGCTCGGAGACCATCTCGAGATCTTGCCCGGCGGAGAGGCGGACTGAGGAGCCGCGGGAGGAGCGAAGGGAAGTGGAGGAGGAAAGATTGGTAGGCGTCTGACGGCCGCGAAGGGTCTCGAGTCGCGCTTGAAGGGCGTCGGTGCCGGCGCGCTGGTTGGAGACGTAGTTGGCCTGGTCTTGTTCCTGCTTGGCTTGTGCGTCGGCGAGTCGTTGGAGGTGTGCAAGCTTGGCCTCCCTGGCCTCGGCGTCCGCTTCCAGCTTCTTGATCTCGGCCTCGAGTGCCGACAGAGCCGCACCTTTCTCCCGCTCCATCAGCTGCTGAGCAACGTCGTGTCGCTCCTGCTCGAGACGCGAGAGCTCCTCCACCTCGCCAATGCGAGCCTGAGCCTCCGTCTGACCCTTGAGTGCGAGATCGCGCTCAACAACGGCGGCGGCTGCCTCGTCCTCGGCCTTGCGAATCATCGTGTCCCTCGTTGCGAGTACGGCGGCGAGTTCCTGCTTGGTCGAAGCGAGGGAACGTTCGAAGGACGCGACGAGCTCATCGCGCTCCTGCTTGAGGCGTTCGATCTCTTGCTGAAGGGAGGCGATGGTGGCGTCGCGAGAAGAAGAGTCGGCGGCGAGGAGAGCTTCCTTGGCGGCGAGATCACGTTGCGCCTGCTGAGCTTGGCGTTTGAGTTGTTGGCGTTCGTCCTCCTTGCCGGCGAGCTCGTCGGCTTTCGAGCGGGTCTCCTCCTGGGCTGCCGAGAGGGCTTGACGGAGATCGGCCAGCTGAGCCTGCAGCGTGGTCGAGTCGTCCTGTTGGTTCTTGACGAGAGTAGCGCGCTCCTCCTCCAGTGCCGCCATTTTCGTCCCCAGCTCCTCGACCAGAGCGAGCTGCTGCTTCTCCCCCTCGCTCAGCTTTGCGCTCGCCTCCTCCATCTCCTCCATTCTCCTCCTCGCCTCCTTCAGCTCGCTCTCCACCGCAGCAGCCCTCTCTCCTCGCTCTTTCGCCTCCGCCAGTTCCTCCTCCAGCACCCGCACCCTCTCCCTCCTGTCCGAGCTGGCCTGAGCGCTCTTCTCGGCATCCACTTGAGCGAGCGTGGTGGCTTGCTGAAGCTCGGAGACTTGCGAGCGGAGGGAAGCGACTTCGGTCTCGAGCGATTGGAGCGCCGTGAGCTTGGCGATGGCGGCTTCGAGTTGGCGTTCGAGGTCGGCCTCCTGTGGGCGGCGAAGGCCGGGTCAGCGCAAGGTTTCCAAGACGAGGCCAGATCAGGACGAACCTTCTCCAACGTCCCGACCTTGGGACTACTCCAGTCAGCCCTCGAGCTACTCGCCACCCTCATCAACCTATCCCTAAGCGCCCCACTCCTCGGCGTGCCCAGCCCCAGCCCACTAACATCGCTCGCGATCCTCTTGCCCCTCGTCGGACTCAAGAGGGACATCGGCTCGGCTCCTTCTCCCCCTCCTCCGCCGAAGCCGAGCGAGGCGCGACGGGCATTGGCTTCGAGAGTTGGGCCCGTGAGGATGAAGGATTTGGCGTGTTCGAGTTGGGAGCGGAGGCTCGCGAGTTCGGCTTCCTTAAGGGCGAGGGCGGCTTCGGCCTGTGGGTAGAGAAAGGTCAGCAAATGCGCGCGCTCAACTCTGACGAAAGATCCCAACTCACCTCCTTGCCCCTCCTCTCCGCTTCATCAGCTTTGGCCGCCGCTTCGCCGAGCTGCCTCGTAAGTTCTTCTCCGTCGAGACCTTCCTCTCCCTCCTCCTCGCGCTGCGAGATCTGCGCCTGAAGGAGGGCAACTTGCGCTTCGTATTGACGAAGAAGCATGGCATCCGTGACGAGCTGCAATAGCGAAACGATCAGCTCTCGTTCCGACGAGCGAACGAGACAAGGAACTCACCACTCCCCTCTCCGCCTTCGTAACGACCCGACCCGCCCTTCTCGCAAATTTGAGCGTACTCAACGTCTCCGTCGCCTGCTGCTCGTCCGGCGAGATGGTGCAGATGACGGCCACGCGCGATTTGCCCGACAACGCCGGTTGGAGGTAACGAGTGAGCTTGGAGTCGCGGTAGGGGATGTGGATTGGTGCAGAGGAGGTGCGAGGCTCGGAGAGCTTGCCGATGACGGTGGAGAGGGTGAGAAGGCTGTTAGGAGAGGAAGGTGAGCTGGGGAGCGAGAAGGAGAGGAGAGGGAAGAGACTGACGACTTGTTGATGAACTTTCCTTCTTGACGACGCTCTTCTTGTCCAGTGGCAGCTTCCGACCCGGCGAGATCAATGAGGCTCTGCAGAGGTGAGGCAGCGAGATCAGTAGGCTGCGACTCGAGTTCGGCGAAGGCGAGAGCTTACAAGGCGGGAGGTCCTAGCGGTGCAGTCGGGTCCCTTGCTGAGCGACTCGATGGTCTGAAGCAGAACAAGGGATGGTCAGCATCTTACTCGCGTCCTCGACCTCAGCTCGAGTACTTACCACGACAAACACCGAATGCGAGCGCGAACTCCTCTCGTTCCAATCCGTCGCTCCCGTCCTCCTCCTCTGATCGCCCTCCGCCAGCAAAGCAAGCACCTCCGAAGGCATGCTAACCGGCAGCTCCGACAATCCTTTGATGTGACCATCATCGCCGACGACATCGAGGCTCTTGGGAGCGGCGCCAGTGCGGGAGGTGCTGGGTGCGACGAGGAGGTCGCGGATCGACTCGTTGTAGATCTCGAGGAAGGAGACGCGAAGGGAGAAGTCGCGGGTGGTTCCTTGCTGTTGGTGGTGGAGCATCGGGAGGAAGACGGACGAAAGGTCAGCTCGGCGCTGGCAGCTCGACGCCTCAAGAGGGGACTCACGTCGTGGATGTACGAGAAGAGCTCGTCGACGGCGAGAGGGATTACTCCAGGCTCGTTGGGCGCGCCCATCATGGTGTGAGTCTTTCCCGAGGCGGTTTGACCGTAGCTGTTCGGCCGAGATCAGGTCAGCCTCGGGGCGTCTAGCTTCGTCGCTGGGGAGAAAGGAGGACGGGACAGCGTGGAAGAAGCACCGACTCACGCAAAGACGGTACCATTAAAACCCCTCATCGCCGCCCTTACGACCGGCCGAATCTTGGCGTCGTAGAGCACCTCGGTCGGCTTGGGAGGGAGGTGCAGCGCGTCAAAGGTGAAGTCGTATTCGTCCGAAGTGGATTTGGAAGTCATGGCGCCGCGTTTGACGATGACAGGGTGGGTCGGCGCGAACGCGAGGGAAGGGGGAGTCGATTCGTCGAGGAACTTGTAGATGGGTTGAGCGGGGGCGTAGCGCGTCGGCCGGACCCTGTAAGAGTATATAGAAGGTACTTAGCTGCCTGCACCATGTCCAGCGCCTCATCGCAAGCCTCCGCTCACCTCAAACAAACGACGACGTTCACCGCCTTGCCATCTGAAGCCTCTTCATCCTCCTCGCCATTCTCCCCGAGCTGTACCAAGCTCCTCGTACTATCCTGCACCTTCCTCGGCGATTTCGGTGGCGGAGGAAGCCCGAAGCCGGCCTTCCTCGTTGGCACTTCTCGCTCCGCCTCCCCTTGCTCCTCGTCTGCGCTGTCGTCGTCGTCGTCGGGGAAGTCGGACGTCTCTGGGTCGTCGGAAGAGTGTCGTGCAGGTCGAGGTTTGGTAGCTGGTGCTTTGACGGAGCGTTGAGAGGCGAGGGAAGTGGTCGACAGGGCGTTCTTGAGCGTGTTGTTGCTGGTGGAAGCTGCAGTGGATCGCTTTGTAGGGCTTAAGCGGCCGTTCGAGGGCTGTTTTACCGGACTAGTAGAAGTGCGAATTGTACCGGAAGTGCGATTGTTGCCGGCTAAGAGCGGGTTGGAAGCCTGGCGCGGTAGGCGAGGGTTGAGTGATGATGCGCTCGAGCCGGCTGTACGTCGAGTTGTAGGCGTATTGGGCGTGCTAGGCCGTGCGCTCATCTCTGTTAAGGTACAGAGCCTCAGCTGCTAGTCGACGCCGGGTTGAGAGCGAGATATGAAGGAGGGAGAGAGCGGGAAGTCGAGGCGCGTCCAAGTCCTCGAGCGCCGAGCTCTCGAAAGGCGCGGAACTGTAGGCTGGCAGCGCAACAGTAAGTCCCAGAGATCGCTAGTGATATATGACCTTATTCGCTGCTGAGCTGCAGCCTTCTCTCACTCGCCTGAAGTCCCTCCGCACGTGACTTGGCGCTTTACTCGGTCTAGTGAGGTGCAGAAGTGTCGGCGAACAGCCTAGGTGCTCTCAAGAGAGTATTTCTACGATTTAGGTACTGGCAGAGCCGCGGAGGCTCATCAGTCCACTGTAGTAAGCGTTCGCCGAGCGCCGAACCTGCCCCTTTCGCGGCGCCGAGCTGCTTCTGCCAGTAACGAGGCGGACAAGATTTGTATGCGAGTCTAAGCTACAGCTCACATCTGTACCTCCCTCTCCCTCCGTCCAGAAACGCTCGTGGTCAACTCCGAGAATGGCCCAAGGCGAGCGACTCGACCTCTCTTGCCCTCTTTCCACATCTTGCTCGTCGCTTCGATGCTCGCCTCGCTCGCTCTGAAACGCTCGCTCGGATCTTCGAAAGCTCTCTGCACCTCCTCGCGCTTCTTCTCCATCCCTACGACTACCAGCCTCTCGTCTCTCCGTCTCGCTGAAATCGGATCGCAGCTCGACAAGGGTCGCACGCTCAGCTCGAAGTCGAGGGGAGGAGCTGTTGAAGGACTGAAGCTACTCGGAGGAGCTAGTGCTGCTATCAAAGGTACTCTAGATTCCTTGACTTTCTGTACCTCGTCCGAGCGAGCGGCGCATTCGAGGGGCTCTCGGCGTTGAGCTGACTGCCGCCGTCGCTCTGCTGCACCTTCATAGACTTCTCTCGCTCCACCTCGTCTTCCGCCGCTACGCCTACTACCGTCAAGACCAAGTTCGACACCATCAGGACCTCGACCGTCCAGAGCACCACATCCGGGATTTCTCCCTGCACGCTTGGACCGGCGACGGCGGGGGTGGATGGCGTCTCTCGCTCTTCGGCGGCGGATACATCTCGCTGAAGCAGGACTCCGAAGGTGAGCGCTGTATCAAACCGTCTCGTGCAGCCCGCCCTGACACAGCTCCCGCAGATCCTCAATCCTTCTCGGCGACTCGCTTCGAGCGCGCGACGAGCTGGGATACCGACACTCAAGCTTCGAACGGAGCGCAACAGATCAAGAACATTCAGCTCTTGGATCTTTCGACCTCGGAACTCGTCGTGGAAAGCCCTTCTCCTCGCATCAACTCGTTCAGCAACGCCGAGGGAGAGCTGCTCGTCCTACAACCCGATGCTATCTGGCGCCAGCAGCCCTCTAGCGAGGCCCAAATCAGCTTCCTTGGAGCCATGCTCGGCACGAGTTACCATCCGGGTGCTGTCACTGCTCTCGACACCTCCATCCCTGGTGGCAGGCTCGGTCGAGGATGGGACGAGCAAGTTCCTGCTGGGCAGACGACGGCGGGAGAGGCGAGCGATACTCTCGATAGGGTGCTCTGGGTGATGGCGATGTTCGGCAAGAAACTGGGGGCGCAGGGAATGCTTCGCCCCAGGAGGAAGTGGTTCGGCGTTGGCGAGGAGTGCGACGCTGCGCTCGAGCAGTCGAAGGACCTGGAGAAAGCTTTGAGGAGGTACTACTTTGGTTGAAGAGTCTTAGGAGATGGAGCGAATACCTTGCTTGCTTGTCATGACTCGGAGTGAGGCGTGCGTGGAGAAGAAAAGCTGCTTCGAGGTTCGGCGAAGGCGAAAGGGCCCTCTCATGACTCGACACAGCAGTCAAAGATCGCCTTCTTCGATCAGCCAGTACTTGTAACGTCTCAAATCTGTCCACGCTGTGTCACCACCCGTCAAAAGCTTCGCATCTGTCTCAGCTGCCTGCGAAGCAAGGAGGGGTTCGGCGATGGTTTGAGCGGCTCTCGTTGATCTTGTAGTGTAGCAGCGGGCTAGCCAAGTGTACCAATCTATTCATATGCATCTAATTGACCCCCCGCCCCTTCAACAGCCCTCTCGTTTGACCTACAAAGGTGGCCCCTCTCCTTCTCGCCTCAGAAAAGCGTTCGAGCTCCGCCCAAGCGGCTCTCCCTTCTCCTCACCAGCTCGTCAAAGGCTTCCTCATCGCCCAGCACACAAGACCGCGATTCGTCGTTACATTCGCAGTTGTTTAGAAGCTGTACAGCTCTACACRGCCCTCCTCACGACGGGGTCAAGGTCCGAGTCTTTCCACCTCCAAACAAGACGTTTAAGGCCAGCTCTCGCCGGGCAACGCTTCAGCGAGCGGGCGTGCACCACCATCTACATGACTCTCCTAYYGTCSTACAACATCTTCCGTCGAYCCGAGCGCTCCCTCCTRGWCGGATAACGTCCTACAGCGCTACCTGCGCGCGCAACAGGACCAAACGCGACCGCCCAAAGATCCCTCGTCCCCAGTTCGCTGCAGTCCGATTACCTGCGATCCCTGTTCGCAGACGGAGCTTCCCTCTCCGTCCTTGCCACGAGCGGGGTTCAATGATAGACGACTCGCGCCCTGCCTCTTCCTTCTCGGAGAGGCTCCCCAGCAATGCGGCCTTGCGAGAGCGACACTGTATCGCGATGACGGGACTGTACAGTTCCGACTATGAGGGATGCTGGCGAGGGGAGGGCTACCGTGTTGCAGGGAGGATGAGCGCAAGGGGCTGCCGGCGGAGGAAGTTCGGCGATGGGAGATTGGGATGTGCACCGAGGTGTGCGAGGGAGTCGCTCGTGCAGCAGAGGTCGATGGAGGCTTCGGCCTTCTCCCTCTACTCGTAGGTCGGCTCTTCTCGATTCAGTGCAATTCGCGGTAGGCGGTCGGCGAAGGTCAGGTTGTCCCAGGACAGAACTCGGCAACTTCGCCCCGCTCAACTCGATTCGGACTACTCTGTGTTGCTGGGGAGCTTTCCAACTAACCTCTCGAGGCTGTCGGCATAGCTGATGTGAACCCGAGCTGAACCTGTGATGAAGCTGCCGAGGCGAGCCTGCTTCTCTTCTCTCGAGGAGCAAGCTCGACCGAGGCGGAAGAGCTGCTCTCTTGTAGAGCAGCTCCGTTTCTGATACTCAGTCTCGTGGTAGTAGATATATGTGTGGAGCTGTAACGAGCCGTTTCCCCTCATCTTCACCGAGAGAGCAGCGGCGAAGAGAGACAGCGAGCGAGCAGCCCTCGGCGCTGGTCTGAGAGCGACTGTAATCGAGCAGAAGAACTCTCGGCTCGGGCTGAGCGATCAGCAAGTACACGCGAGTGACTTGGGAGAGCAATGTTCTGCTCAAGTACACCTCGACACCTCTGCGAACTCGACAGAAAAGGGAGCTGCTCGCCCTTCTCGCTTCTTTCTCTCCGCCCACACCAGCCTCGAAGGCCGCGACTCGTCGTTTCCCACAGCCAGCTCGCGATGGCTTCTCTTCACGACGCAGCATGCACCCGAGCACTTCACCCTGCAGACCCTCAAACGGTCGCGCTAC
The DNA here is from genome assembly GCA_001600635.1 of Leucosporidium creatinivorum. Lineage (NCBI taxonomy): Eukaryota > Fungi > Basidiomycota > Microbotryomycetes > Leucosporidiales > Leucosporidiaceae > Leucosporidium > Leucosporidium creatinivorum. The sequence goes on along the minus strand of BCKL01000042.1, from coordinate 37,347 downwards.
AGCAGCGTTTCAAGCGCCTCTCATCAGCAGCTTCTCTCGCCTCGAGTTTGACCTCGGTGCTCGCTCTCCCTCCTGCATATGATGACTAGAGCTCACTCGGGTACACTCGCCGTAGTGTAGCGACATGTCTGTTTCTGCTCGTGCTCATGGTAACATCCGCACGCGGCGGTTCTGAGGCGAAAGAAGTGGATGGCCAGCACTCGAGCTACAACGCCCAAAGATGCCTCGCAGGCCGTTACCTGCTGGCTTCCGACCTCAGGAAGAACGCTGTAGAGGAGGAGGGCCGCTAAGGAGCGGATTGTAGCGACCGATGGGCAGCCGAGGGCGAGATTGAGAGCAAGAGGGCGCCGAGGGAGCGAGTGATTGAGCAGGAACGGTCGGTTTGTAGGGCGGTGCTGGACGACGTTGTGTATCCCACTCGACTCGGCCGGTGCCGCTCTCGCTGACCCTGTACAGCTCTCGCTCGCTTGAGACTTCGAACTCGCGGTGGGAGGAAAGCGGCGGGCAAGACGCCGGAGCTGGGCACTCCACCTTCCATTCCCCGCTACACACGCTCAACTAACGAGTCTGAAGAAGTCGAACGCGCGCGAGCACGAGCAGACGCCGAGCGTAAGCATCTCGCCTGGTCATCGCCGAGGCAGCTCCTCTTAAGCCGGTCCTTATCTCGCAGGACCCCAAGTAATCTACACCCTCCAGAATCGGACATCGCTCCGACCAAAGAAGACGGTTAGACTCCTAGTCTTCAGCCCTCCCCGACGGCGAGAACGAGGGCTGAGCTGATCTTCGCCGACGACCGAGCGACAGCCTCTCCGCTATCGAACCCACCGCTGTCGCCATCGGACACATCGGACCGCGCACCTCCATGCAGAAGAAGATATAGGAGCCTCGCAGAAGTCTCAGGAAGCTAGCAATCCCCGAAGCCACGAATACTTACTCGGCCCATCAACCGCTCCTCCTAGCCCAACTCGGGTGCCTCTCAAGGCTGGTGTTCCTTCCTAGCATCTCTTCGAGATGACTGGTAGACTATCAGATGATGATAGCGGAGGTCTTGAACTCGGCGCGCTCCGCTGAGGAGCAGCCCGTGAGTAGAGACCAACGCCGAGGTCGCTCCTTCGCTTGCGAGGAGGACGTCTCGCTTCTGATCAGGCAGTCTGCTGTATCACGATGTCTCGCAATACTATCGAGCTCGATGGAAACGGCTTGACGTAGAGAAGAGAGCGAGAGCAAGCGAATGCGACCGACGAGCTTCACCGCCGAAAAGCATGCTCGCTCCCTGTTTCTCGACTGCAATGAGCTCGGTACAGCCTTTACTAGTTACAAAACGATTGGATGACACTACGCAGACTCCTCCTCCTCGACAAACTTGACCAGCACCTTACCCTCCGGTACAAGCTCGCCGACCGTGGCAATCACTCGGTCGACGACTCCATCTCGAGGTGCGCGAAGGACGTGCTCCTGCGAGCGAGAGCAGAGAGACTGTCAGAATACTGTCTTGTGCGAGAAGGTCGGTAGAAGCACGCTTACGGTCTTCATCGCCTCGACCATGACGAGAGGTGTGCCGGCGGTGACGGTCTGTCCAGCCTCGACGAAGACCTGGACGATACGAGAGGCTGTGCAACGACATGAGGGAGGTGAGCATCAACCCGGATAGTCAAGGCGGCGACAGCGACTCACGCATCGGCGCCCTCGCGCTTCCCGCCGCTGCTGCCTTGTCCCCTCCGCCAACGAGAGCCATCCAAGCCGGCTTCTTGACCTCGACAGCTCCGACGAACTTTTCTCCCGTGTTGAAGAGATTGAGCTTGTCGCCCTCGGCGGCGTTTGAGCTCGAGTGTGCGACAATGTCGACGAGGGAGAGCTGCTCGCCGAGCAGGGTGGAGATGGTTGCGCCTGCTGAGGTGGGCTTGATCGAAGGCTGGGAGATGGGAAAGTCGGTGGAGGAGCCGGAGAAGTCGGTGACGTTGATGTTGAACGAGCCTGTAGCGGAGGGCGCTGAGAGCGAAACGGTGGCAGTGCGCGCTTCCTCGGCTGAAGCGGGAGTTGAGGACGAGGGAGCGGAATGGGTGAACTCGACGGTGCGCTGGAAGGCATTGGCGTTTCCTCCTACACGGAAGCCTCCGAGTGATGGCGAGGTCCAGGGTGATGGCGCCGAGCTGGCAGCGGCAGCCTTCGCGGCCTTGAGCTCGCGGAGGGCGACAAAGATGCCGGCTTGAGCGAGCGTGGCCGATGATGGCTCGTTGTCGGGAGCGAATAGATTGTCGTGGTGTTTCTGCGAGTCGATAGAGAGGTCAGCAAAGCTTGACGAGACGCTGAGCTCGTCTCTGCACTCACGGCGATGAAACCCGTCTCGACTTCACCAGCGATGAAGGCCTCGTTCTCGGTTAATCGTTTGAGGAACTCGATGTTGGTGTGAGGTCCGACGATCTGGTACTCGGCGAGCGCCTTGCGAAGGATGCGAAGAGCTTCAGTCCTCGACGAGCCGTGGACGATGAGCTTGGCGATCATGGGGTCGTAGAAAACCTGTGTGAGAGCGAGGTTAGCTCGAGACCGAACCATCGGGAAAAGGAAGGCGTACGCTGATCTCATCGCCGGTGCCGAAGCCAGTCTCCATGCGAACGTGCTTGGAAACGGCGGGAGGGCGGACATGTCGAAGGAGGCCGGTGTCGGGCAGGAAGTTGCTGTGAGAAACCGAAAGAGTCAGCCGAAGCTCGATAGACAGTATCGAGACGCTGCACTCACTTGCGAGGATCCTCGGCGTAAATGCGGCACTCGAAGGCATGGCCGTTGCACTTGATCTCGGACTGTTTGAGTGGGATAGGGTTGCCAGCGGCGACCTGGAGGGGATCAGAGGCTGTTAGCAGCGCTCAGCTGAAGCAGGCAAGCATCTAACTGACCTCAAGCTGCCACGAGACGAGATCCACGCCGGTGATAGCCTGCGAAAGAGATAAGAAGTCAGCGCCGAGCTCGTCTCTTTCTTCGAGAGCGGCTCACCTCGGAGACGGGGTGCTCGACCTGAAGACGAGTGTTCATCTCCATAAAGAAGAACTGGTTAGGATCGTTGGCGTCCATGATGAACTCTGCGCGAGGCAAAGGTCAGCTTCTGCGCTCGGCCGACTCGTTAAGTTCGATTAAGTTCGAGGCTCACCAACGGTTCCGGCTCCAGTGTAGTTGACTGCCTCAGCAGCCTTCCTCGCCATGTCGAATAGCTTCTCGCGCAGTGAGTCCTCCAAGCCTGGTGCGGGCGCCTCCTCGATGATCTTTTGGTGACGACGCTGGACCGAGCAGTCGCGCTCGAAAAGGGAGACGTGGTTGCCGTGAGTGTCGGAGAAGATCTGTACCTCGACGTCTGCAAAGAGTCAAGTCGAGTCAGTGGTGTGTCTGGGTGCGAGTAGAGCGAGGTGAACGTACGGCGAGGGGTCGAGAGGTACTTCTCCAGCAGCACTCGGTCGTCGCCGAATCCCTTCATCGCCTCGCGCTTAGCACTCTCGAGCTGACCCTTGAAGTCCTCAGCCTTCTCCACGATCTTCATTCCCTTTCCTCCACCACCTGAGACGGCCTTAATCAGCACAGGGTAGCCAATCTTGTCGGCTTCGACTTGGAGAAAGTCGGGCTTCTGCGAGTCGGGAGAGGCGGTGGAAGAAGGGTGCCATCCGGGAACGCAGGGGACGCCGGCGCGGAGCATGATCTGTTTGGAGAGGAAGGGTCAGCCTACTGGGTAAGAGCAAGGGAGCCAACGGCGGCGCACGTCTTTCGACTCGCTGTGGAGAGGTTCGGCGAGGTCAGTAAGCTGCGGTTTGGTCAATAGAGATAGAAAGTACTCACGACTTCGATCCCATCGAGACGATAGCACTTGCTGGAGGTCCGATGAAGACGATGCCGTTCTTGTGCAGCTGCTCGGCGAAGCCGGCGTTCTCGGAAAGAAATCCGTAGCCCGGGTGCACGGCCTGCAGGAGGTCAGTGAGGGTTGCAGAGGTACACAAAGTTATCAACACCTACCTGAGCTCCACTGAGACGGCAGATTTCGATGATCTTGTCGGTCCGGAGGTAGGATTCGCTCGAAGGAGCAGGTCCGAGCAGGTAGGCTTCGTCGGCCTAGGAGAGCCGGCTCAGCAGAGGCAGCTGAACAGGAGCTGAGGACGTCTGCTCACCATCTTGACATGCATAGAGTTGGCGTCGGCCTCGGAGAAGACGGCGACACACTTGATTCCGAGCGCTTGAGCCGTGCGCATCACTCGGCAGGCAATCTCTCCCCTGGTGTACGAGAGCAGTCAGCGCACGTTCAATTCGGAGCTGAAATCCCGGACTCACCTGTTGGCGATCAGGATCTTGTCAAAGAGAGGTTTGGCGGGGGCGGAGCTGAGCGTGTGGGGAATGGAGGATGCAGCAGCTGTAGGATGGCACCGAGAGTCAGCGGAGCGTCCGAGCAGTAGCATGATAAGCTACACTCACTAGCCATAGTCCTCTGCTCGACGCGAGAGGCGGTAGAGCGCGAAGGAGCCCCGGCCGCTGGAGCAGCTGATGCGCGCTCGAACTGAGCGACGGGACGAGCTGCAGCTCTGCTAGTGGTGAGCAGGCGAGCATGAAGACGGTGTTGAGCTCGTTTCGACAGCATGTTGTGTGGGAAGCGACGATGAGGCAGGAGAAAGAACCAGCGAATGCGAGTTCAGGCTTGCCGTAGGTCCGGAGAACGATTCTCTCGCGCCGGCGCAAGATCACGTTTCGACCTGCAGAGCCAGAAAGGAGGCCCCTCGTTTGGCAGAGTTGTCTGTATAGTAGGTTCAATTGCTGTGGGAGGGTTGTGGCCAGAAAGGTGCTGTTCATCCCTGCAAAAGCTCGGCGCTGCTCTTCGTCCTTCGGGCGTCGAGTCGGCTCGTCTGCAGTGGCGCCAGAAGGCTACAGGTCTCTGCACACGACTATTGAAGAGACTTTGAAGTGGTAGCAGGATGCGCTGCTGCCTTCTCAGCACCATCAGCTGTCGTTCGGCAGTTTCGATCCCCTCGCCGACCTCGGCGCATCTGCAAGGGTACCCGGGAGACGGCTAAGTACACAGCAAGCGCTGATAAGTACATTTGGCTGTACCCTAGACCTGATCCGAGAGCTGAGGCTTTCTCTGCATGCCTCCAGAAGGCGCCGAGCTACTTCGGCGATGGCGGAGTCCACCTCGAGCCTATCGCTCAGCCTCTGACATCCGAGCGTTGCGCTTCTCAGAAGTATAATGTAGTGTAACAGCATTCCGAGCTCTCACAGCCTTGATCCTGAGTGCTCGCAGCTCGGCCGAGCGTCGACGTCGACTCATTCTCCTTTTCTCGGCGTTGCAAGTCCTGGTCGGTTTGCAGGAGTCACCCTGCCGGTTCAGCTCGAAAGAGAAGACGGATCGACTAGTCTGCACCTCTCCCTTACTCTGCTACATCTCGCCTGCACACCAAGTTCATTACGAAGTGAGCTTTGTCAAGAACCTGGGGTACGGCCGGCAACAGCCACCCGCCAAGTGGATCCTGGGGCAAGGTCGCTGATGAATCGCCCAAGCGCGGCGCTTTCTTTTCTCCCTCGTCTATCGTGTATACACAGCCTTACGGGAAGCTACAGCGACTCGTTGAACTCGCCCGAAAGCCACCTCGGCGCTCAGCTCGGTCCCCTCCCTCTTTCTCTCAGCCCCCACATTTCCTTCGCGCGCCTCTTTCGACACTCGCGCAACCACCTCCACCTGGACAAGATGAGCGGCATCGCAGCGCCCGTCGTCGGGGGAGGGGTCATCCCTCCTTCCGAATAGCAGATTGAAGCTTCCAAGCACACCGCCCGCGCCGCCAACAATGTCGAATCGAGCAGCTCGTCGCAGACTCAGGCAGGCGAGGAAGGCCACCAGGTCAACGTTAAGGAGGCAGAGCGCCAATTCGAGGAGCTACGCCGTCAGCTCTCTACCGCTAGCTCTCTGCACCGTACTCGCACCGGCGAGAAGGATCAGGAGAAGGAAGGCGCCGATTCGGACGACTTTGATCTCAGCGAGTATCTCAACAACTCGCTCGAGGCTAGGGACAACGCTGGGTTCAAGCGGAAGGTTGTAGGAGTTACTTGGGACAACTTACGAGTAACTGGAGCCGGTGGCATGAAGGTACGTCTTGCTCCCAGCTCTCCGGAAATCGCTCGGCCGCTTGTTTGTCCCCCGCGCGCGACGACAGCCTCCAAAGTGATCGAGCGGCTAATCTGTAGTCACTCACTTGCTTTCTCTGCTCTCTTGCAATCGTACAGATCTTCATGTAGGTCGAAATTTTCGCTCGAATCGAAGGCGCGGTTCGCCAAGGGCTCGCTGGCTTCTTCGTGAAGGGCTCGCCGACCTGTTCGCTAACTTGACACTTTACTCAACAGTCGCACGTTCCCGGATGCGATCAAGGAGTTCGTACTCTCGCCCGTCTTCATGATCCTCAAGCACACCAAGATGTTCACTCCCAAGCCGAAGGACCTGCTCGTCAGTGAGTCGAGGATTCGGCGCTGAAGACCTTCGCCCGAGCTGACCTCTCTTCCTCGCCCAGACTTCAACGGGTGCGCCAAACCAGGAGAGATGGTCCTCGTGCTCGGTCGTCCCGGATCTGGATGCACCACCTTCCTCAAGACGATCGGCCTCCAGCGCGGCGGCTACCTCAGCGTCGACAGAGAGACCCTGTACGGCGGCATCGACTCGCAGACCATGACCAAGCAGTACCTCGGCGAGGTCGCCTACAATCAGGAGGATGATGGTGAGCTCTTTGCAGGCTCTCGCGTCGAGTTCGGCGCTGATCTTCGCTCGCTGGCAGTCCACCATGCGACCCTCACCGTCGCTCAAACGCTCATGTTCGCTCTCAACACCAAGGCGAGTACGGCTCAACTAACACCAGTGCCCGATCTGACCGCTGTTTGACCTGCAGACGCCTGGAAAGCGATTGCCGAACCAATCCGCCGCTCAGTTCAAGCGCCAGGTCCTCGATCTTCTCGTCAACATGCTCGGCATCTCGCACACCAAGAACACCAAGGTTGGAAATGCGTACGTCTCTTGAGACTGGCTCCGAAAGACCCTGCTAAACTTCGTCTCGGCCGTCGCTGACCTCAGTCTTTCGCAGCTTTGTTCGCGGAGTCTCGGGAGGAGAACGCAAGCGAGTATCTATCGCCGAGATGATGACCGCTCGCTCCTCCGTCTGCTGCTGGGACAACTCGACTCGCGGACTCGACGCTTCGACCGCCCTCGACTACGCCAAATCCCTTCGCATCCTCACCGACGTCTTCCAGCTCTCGACCTTCACCACGCTTTACCAAGCCGGCGAGGGGATCTACGACAACTTCGACAAGGTGCTCGTTATCGACGAAGGTCGGGAGGTCTACTACGGTCCCATCAACGAGGCTCGCCAGTACATGGTCTCGCTGGGATACGCCGACCTGCCCCGTCAAACCTCCGCCGACTTCCTCTCTGGCATCACCGGTGAGCTCAATTGTCTTTTGAGTAGGCAGTAGCAAACTCGTGAACGCTCGCTAACCTCTTGGCCTTCTCGCAGACCCCAACGAGCGCACCTTTCAGGAGGGTCGCGACGAGAGCAACGTACCTTCCACCCCCGAGGCGCTCGAGGCCGCTTTCAAGGCTTCCGATATCCACGCCCGCATGATTGCCGAGCGCGATGCCTTCAAGGCCGAGATCGCCGCTGAGCAAAGTCGCCGAGCCGACTTTGAGGCCGCCGTCCAGGAGGACAAGCACCGCGCCGTGGCCAAGAAGAGTCCTTACACCGTCTCCTTCTTCACCCAGGTGCGTCACTTCTTCACTTGACACGAATTCGAAGCTGACTCTCCGCCGAAACAGGTCAAGGCTCTCGTCATCCGTCAAGTTCAGCTCAAGATGCAGGATCGCTTCGACCTCGTCGCCTCCTTCTCCACCGCCATCATCGTGGCGTTGATTTGTGGTTCAGTGTACTTCCAACTTCCTCAAACCTCGGCCGGCGCCTTCACTCGTGGAGGAGTCATCTTCATCGCCATCCTCTTCAACTCTTTCCAGGTGCGCCGAGCCGTGCCGTCTCGACGGGAGCTTTGAGCTGATCTCATCACCTTCTACAGGCCTTCAACGAGCTTCCCACCCAGATGATGGGCCGCGCGATCATGTGGAAGGTGCGCCGAGGTGGCCGTCGACTTCAGCGAAGCCCCAGCTGACCTTTCTCTGCCATTCACAGCAAGCCAACTTCACCTTCTACCGTCCTGCCGCCCTCACGCTCGCCTCGACTATCGCCGACGCCCCGTTCAACATGCTGCAGATCCTAATCTTCAGCATAATCGTGTACTTTATGGCAGGACTCGCTAGCGGCGCCGGAGCTTTCTTCTCGTTCTACGTGATCGTGCTCGCCGGTTACTTCTCGCTCGCCGCCTTCTTCAGGCTCCTCGGTACCTTCTGTTCGAGGTGAGTCGGCGCAGGCCGTTCAGCTTAGCGCCGAGCTGACCACGCCGAATTCCAGCTACGACGTCGCCGCTCGTCTGGCTTCGATCCTCATCACCTTCATGATCTTGTACTCTGGCTACCTCATCCCTGTACGTGTCCATCCGCCTTGGCTTGAGATGCTCAGCTGACTTTGCCCTCTCCCCCCTTCCCGTCGTTCTTCTCCCACTCACGTCTGCTCCTCGCCCCTCGCATCTCACATCTACAGGTCTTCTCGATGAAGCGCTGGCTCTTCTGGATTTATTACATTAACCCATTGAACTACTCTTTCTCGGCCGCCAGTAAGTCTTTCCGACCGCTGAGATGTCGAAGCCGAGCTAACTTGACCTTCTCGGCAGTGATGAACGAGTTCAGCCGCATCGACCTCACTTGCGACGGTGCTGTAGGTCGAGCGCTCTATCGATCACCCCCCGAGTACTGACTTCGCCCTCCTGCAGTACATCACGCCTCGTAACGTCGGCGGGATCACCAAGTACCCGACCGAGCTCGGCCCTCAACAGGTCTGTACGCTCGTCGGCTCTACGCCTGGAACCGCCGCCGTTACTGGAGCTCAGTACATCGCCGGCAACTTCGAGTACGACGTCGCGAACCAGTGGCGCAACTTGTGAGTCGTTTCGCCGTTCACGTAGGTGGCCGTCTAGCTCACGCTCTCCAATCGGCAGCGGCATCACCCTCGTCTTCTTCATCGGCTTCAACATTATGCAGGCGTGGGCTGTGGAGCGCTTCAAGCATGGAGCCGACGCTCCGGCCATCAACGTGTGAGTTCTAGTGAAGCTTTCGGCGAAGCCTCGGCGCGGGCCGAGCTCTCGGCGCTCCACGATCTGCTCTGCGCGTCGCCTGTCTCACTCTTGCACTGGCTAACCTCTTCTCGCTTACAGGTTCCGCAAGGAGAACAAGGAGACCAAGGCGCTCAACCAGCGTCTGCAAGACAACAAGGTCGCCTTCCGCAAGGGCGAGCAAGAGCAGGATCTCTCGGGTCTCATCAACACTCGCAAGCCCTTTACTTGGGAGAACCTCACCTACACCGTCCCCGTTCCCGGCGGCCAGAAGCAGCTCCTCGACAACGTCTTCGGTTACGTCAAGCCCGGCACACTCACCGCCCTCATGGGATCCTCGGGAGCCGGCAAGACTACGCTCCTTGACGTTCTCGCCTCGAGGAAGACCATTGGAGTCATCGGCGGTGATATCCTCATCAACGGCCGCAAGCCTGGTGCCGAGTTCCAGCGCGGGACCGGTACGTCGGCGTTGCTCTCTCGCTTTCGGCGACCGTAGCTGACTTGCTCTGTACACGCCGAAAGCCTACTGCGAGCAACAGGATACTCATGAGCACACGGCCACCATTCGCGAGGCCTTCCGCTTCTCGGCTTACCTTCGTCAGCCCGCCCACATCTCCAAGGAGGAGAAGGACCGTTACGTGGAGGAAGTCATCCAGCTTCTCGAGCTCGAGGATCTCGCCGATGCTATGATTGGATTCCCTGGCTTTGGACTGGGCGTCGAAGCTCGCAAGCGTGTGACGATCGGTCAGTCTGCGCCTTTGCCGAGCTCGGACTCGGAGTGGTTGCTGACCTTATTCCTCTTCTAGGTGTGGAGCTTGCATCCAAGCCACAGCTACTACTTTTTCTCGATGAACCGACGAGTGGTTTGGATGGACAGTCTGCCTACAACATCGTTCGCTTCCTGAAGAAGCTCGCCGCCGCCGGGCAAGCCATCCTCGTCACCATTCACCAGCCGAACGCTTTGTTGTTTGAGTCTATGGATCGACTGCTTCTTCTGAAGGCGGGAGGTAGATGCGTGTACTTTGGAGAGTGAGTCGAGTCTCTACTCATGCTCAGAAGCCCTCCCGCTGACCTGCTCGCTCCCCACAGTATCGGAAAGGGTGCGCCTGGCCTCGGCTTGCTTGTAGAGCTCTGCTCTCGCACAGCGAAAGCTGGCTGACCCTCTTCATACAGATTCGAGTGTCATCCGCGATTACTTTGCCAAGCACGGAGCGTAAGTTCGGGACCTTCGGTTCGAGACCTCGGCTCAAAACTTCGGCAGCTTCTGCCCGAGACTGATCCTCTCGCTGACTTCCTTGCTATCATAACACTCTACAGTCACTGCCCGGAGAACGCCAACCCCGCCGAGTACATGCTCGAGGCCATCGGAGCCGGCTCTCGGCGCATGGTCGGCAAGACGGATTGGGCCGATCTGTGGCTCGAGTCGCCCGAGCTCGTCCAGGTCAAGGAGGAGATCCAAGCGCTCAAGGTTGAGGGTCTCGCGCAGCCCGACGATGCCGATGATGGCTCGCACAGTCAATGTAAGTCGCTGAGGTCGCCGCTTCGAGAGCCTCCACTAACTCGACCCGTTCTACACCAGACGCCACCTCGTTCGCCACGCAGATCAAGGTCGTGGGAGAGCGTACCTTCACTGCCTTCTGGCGTAGCCCAGACTACGGCTTCACGCGACTCTTCAACCGTGAGCTTCTCCCACCGCGCCGATTGTCGACAGGTCTAACTGCTTCTCACGCAGACATCTCCATCGGCCTCTGCGTTAGTCTCACCTTCCTCAACCTCGGCAACAACGTCGCTGCGCTCCAGTACAGGGTCTTCGCTTGTGAGTAGCCCCTCGCTGCCTTTCCCCCCGCCGAAATTTTGCTGACCCGCTGCTCGACTCGAACCAGTGTTCTTCGTCACCGTCCTCCCCGCCATCATCATCTCACAGATCGAGCCGACGTTCATCATGGGACGTCAGACCTTTATCCGCGAGAGCTCGTCCAAGATGTACTCGCAGGTCGTCTTCGCCCTCTCTCAGCTCGGCGCCGAAACGCCTTACTCGATTCTGTGCGCCGTCGCCTTCTTCCTGCTGCTCTACTATCCCATGGTACGTTCCCTTGATCTCGGTGAAGAGCCTTGATTGACGACGTCTGACCTCCATTCTGTTCTCGCAGGGCTTCAACACGGCCTCCGATCGCGCCGGCTATCAGTTCTTCGTGGTGCTTGTTACGGAGTTCTTCGCGGTGACGCTAGGACAGGCCGTGGCTGCTCTGTCGCCTTCCATCTACATCGCTGCCCTGCAGAACCCTTTGTGAGTTTCATCTCGGACTTCGGCGCTCGTCGCCTCTTGTCTCGGCTTAGGAGCAAGAAGCTGACCATTCTTTGCACCTCCACAGCCTCTTGGTCATCGTACGTCGAGCTCCATCGGTCTGAACAAATCACGCCAAGCTGACCTCGCCCTTATCTTCTTCTCCTGCTCGCGCCGAACAGTTCTCGTGAGTCTCGCCTCGTTTTCCGGCCATTTTACCGACTCGGAGCTAACTTTTGGTATCTACAAACAGCTTATTCTGCGGGGTAACAATTCCCAAGCCGAATATGGTGAGTTACCGACCATTTTGTCAAGAAGAGGCGACTTGACTGAGAGCCGAGTGCTCGGCGCGGGCTGAGCGGGCGGAGACGGCGGCGGAGACAGGCGAGACTCGTTTCACCGAACACAACGCTAATCAGACTCTACTCCTTTACGCAGCCCTACTTCTGGAGGTGAGTCTGAGTAGCCAGACGAGCTCCAGAGCCCTCGCCGTCGTCTCGGTCGCCTCGGGCGTGGCTCGGCGGCTTCGCCGAAGCTTCCCGATGCTCTGAAGGCTTACCTACATCATCCACAGGGCTTGGATGTATGAGTTGGACCCTTTCACGAGGTGAGAAGCTGTTCAAGTCTCCCTTCGTTGCAGAATTGACCGACGCCCCCTCACAGGATCATCTCGGGCATGGTCTCCACCGAGCTTCACGAGCTCCCCATCCAATGCCTTCCACGAGAGTTCCACGAGTTCCAGCCCCCTGCCGGCCAGACCTGTATGTTATTGTATCTTGCTGCTGGCTCGTCGACCGCTCGCTGATCAGCCTCCTCGCAGGCCTCGAATGGGCGGGAGACTTCGTCAAGGCGGCTGGAGGCTACCTACAGGACGGTTCGCTCACGGAAAACTGCCAGTACTGCCAGTGTGAGCTCTCTAAGCTTTCCTTGACCTCGCTGAAGCCTTACTGACTTGCCTTCCCCCTCGCAGACTCGGTCGGAGACGAGTTTTACGCTCCCCTCAGCATCTGTAGGTCTCTCAGCGAGCTTGTGACGAGGCCGGAAGCAGTGGCTGATCACCGCTTCCCTCTCGACAGCCTTCGACGACCGCTGGAGGGATCTTGTGCGTCTCCCCCCCCCCCCCCCCCCCGCTGCTTTTCAGCTCAGAGCGTTAGCTGACCTTGATCTCAATTCTTGCGCCGTTCATCTACAGGGCATCCTCATCGCCTTCACGGTCTTCAACTGCCTCGTCACAATCGTGGCTTCCAACTACCTCAAATACGCCAAGCGCTAAGCCAGCTGCCGGCTCGCGTTCGCGCTTGCTCGGCGATGGACGCTTCACTTGCTCTTACTCTCGTTTAGACTCCCCCAGGCTTCGCTCCTCGTTCAATAGAATAATAGTCCACCATCTAGCGCAGCTTGTCCGACGTCTTCGCGACGAGAACGCGAGCCTCGATACTAACAAAGTCGAGTCTCGGCGCTGAAACGTTACGCCTCACCTCATCCGCTCCATCGGTCCGAGTGTGCACCTTTCCTCCGCACTCAATGGCGACAATGGGCTAGGGCTCACTATCTCCACCATCCCCGCAGGTCGAACCGGACGAGGGGGCGCGAAATGATTTGGCCGAGGCGATTCAGTGCTGTAGATCGAGTCGCATGGAGTCGAAGGAGGGGGCGGCGAAGGTCTGAAACGGGTGGCGAGGCGTGAGAGGAAGGCCGGGAGTCGGTCGGTGGAGGTAGAGCGGTCGAGGGAGATGGGCGAGGAGCGGCGAGTGCGAGCCGTGGCGGGAAGGGGAAGGTCGAAGATGGCGGAGGAGGGGCGGAAGCCGGCGGGCGAGGAGCGGCGAGTGCGAGCCGTGGCGGGAAGGGGAAGGTCGAAGATGGCGGAGGAGGGGCGGAAGCCGGCTGTGTTCAGCACCGAACAACGCGCCGGGCAGAGCGAGTCGCCGCACCAAGACCATGTTGACGATGCCGAGCACGATGAGCATCCAGTTTGTAACGCGTACGAAGCCCGTGACGCTGTAAAAGAGCTGTTGTTAGCTTCCGCTTCGCTCGACGTCGACCCAAGTCCCAGCTCACTCTCGCGCCAACTCGAAGCTTGCGATCCAGATCATGCTGACACCCAGCACCAGCACCCCGCAATCTTCTCCAAACGGCTTAAAGACGAGGTCCCAGACTTGCTGCATGTATAGATGTGCAGGCGCAGGAAGGGGAGTCTCGGCGATGGCAGCGACGAGGAGGAAGAAGGCTGTGAAGGCGAGCAGAGATCAGTTCGTAGCTTTGTAGCCGCTGCGAGGGCACTCGCCTGTGATGAGATGCGCCAGCGCGAACCCAATGGTACCTCCACTCTGCAGAGGGATGTCGCTATCCTCAAAATAGCGCTCGTCTCCTCCTGCAGCTCCTCGGCGATCCAGCGCGCGGTGATGGAGGTTGATGGCGAGGGTCATGAACTCGGCCACGAGGGAGAGAAGAAGGGTGATGACCGTCAAGGCTCGAATGGTGTTGAGGGAGAGGAAGATGAGAAGGCGGCGACGGGGGTAGGCGAGAAGGGCGAACATAGCGAAAAGGGAGGAGAGGTACAGGTGCGCCCGGCGCAGTAGGAAGAAGCGAGATACAGAATACGAGAAGAGGAAGGAAAGGGAAAGAGAGCGCGAAACGTCGAGCAGCTCGGCCTTTCTCGAGCAGGACAAGGGCTCGCCGAGACAAAGGCCTGCTCCTTTCTTCTCCAACTGTCCACTTCGAAACGTCACAGAAACCACAAGTAGATCACAGACTCACTAAAACGCTACAACTGGAACACAAACTCTCCCACACTCTCGCTCTCCCTCTTCGGGATCCTCCCCTCTCCCTCCCCAAGCCAACTAACGACCCCCTCCCAACACTCCTCATCAATCTGCATATGCTCTCCCTGACACACACCCTTGATCACCGCTCCTCGTTGATCGAGCTTGCGGAGGCCGATGTAGTCGTGCTGGTAGAGAGGGAGGGAGTGGAAGGGGAGGGGAGTGGCGTAGCAGAGAGGGTCGGCCGGGAGGGGAGGGAGAGGGCAGTTCGTGGCGTTGGGGGAGGGGAGGGTGAAGTGTGAGGAGTGCGGTGGGACGACGGTGGTGTCGAGGCTGTGGTGTTGAAGGAGAAAGCGAGAGGTCAGTTGACGCCGAGCAAACAGGAAGGGAAGAGCGCGGGAGAGAAGGACGAAGAGCATAAAGCAGCACTCACCTGAAGCGAAGTAGGACGAGGTTCTTGAGCGAGCTGAAGTTGTCCTTGTAGGTTTGATTCCTCGGCTCGGGCTTGTCCTCGTCATCTCCCAGCGCCGACCGCGCTACATCTCCCTCCTCCGGCACTCCAACCTGCTCATCCCCCTCCCTCTCGTTGTTGATATCCTTCAAGAACTGATTGACCTTCAAGTAGTCCTCGATGCGAGCCTCGTCGCGAACGTATTGAGCGGGAAGGATGTTGCGCTGCGCCCAGGAGGAGTAAAGACCTTCCCGGACGAGGGAGAGGTGCATGAGGCGGCAGGCGGAGAAGGGGGAGGAACCGGCGGGGCAGGGTGGGAGGGCCGAGATGCCCATCTGTTGCTTGGTGGGAGAGTCAGCTCGGCGAGGAGGCGGAATCAACGAGACAGCCTCAGACTCACATGTTGACTGCCCACAGTGATCAAATTCCTCACGCTCAATCCGTGCTTCCCACCACCACCGCACCTCTCGACCACCGCCCTCAACAGCTGCCCTCCTTGCGAGAAGCCAATTGCATCAACCTGTCCACTCGGGTTGAGCTTGGGCGAGGTAATCTCGGGGAGAGCGAGGAGTTGATCGCACACGAGGGCGACTTGCTCGTTGGCTTGACCGAAGAAGGTCGCTCGTCTGTTCGAAAAGAAGTAGTCAGTGGTCGGCGAGGATGAGACGGGAGAGGGAAGGGACGTACTGGTCTCCTGCACCATCTTCGCCAATCTGGATAATGTGCACAAAGATCCCTTCGAGCCCTTTGCGCGACTCAATGTCGGCTTTCAGCGAGAGCATGCCGGGAGCATCGAAGCGATCGCCGAGGCCGTGCCAGATCTGCGCGGCGAGGAAGGGCAGTTTAGTATCGGAATCAGAGGGAAGGAAGTCGAGATTTGAGCAGAAGCCAGCTACAACTCACCACGACGGGGACGGGGACGGGCTTGATGGAAGGGAGCGCCGAGCCGAAGACAGCAGTCGTCGCCGAGAGGAAGGGGACGGCGAAAGTGAGAGCTGTGGGGAGCAGCATCTTTTGCGGTTGTTGATCTGGTGGGGAGGAGAGAAGCAGAGTCAGCGGTCGAGGGTGCGGCCAAGGTAGATGCTCGGCGTCGGTGGGATGAGCTCGGAATGGACCCGAGGTAGGAGGAGGATCTTTACGGAGGGGAGCAAGCCAAGCTCACGGAAAGCCCAGCCTGCCTACCAGCACAATCGTCGCCCCTGCTCCTGCGCCCTCAATGCTCGCGCAGAGCGAGGAGGCGGGGAGCGCTCGCTGAGTAGACCCTCGACCAGCCACTGCCCCTCAGCCGCCCAGCAGTAGCAGAGCAACCACGGTACAGTGTTTCATGAGCCTGTATTCCGCTCTTGTCCAGCCGACCGAGCGGCAGAGCGCTCAGCTTCGAGCACCAACAGCAGCCGCAAGCTACTCGCCCACAGCTATCCAATCGGTAGGGCGTGAGAGCAGTGTGCCGTTTCTGCTGCTGTACACCGAAAGCTGCAGCCTTCCCGCTGCCTCGCGAGCCGGTTGAGCGAGTCCAGATGAAAGCGCATGCACCGAGCTCGAGTCGGACGAGGTCGAGGGAGAGGTGAAGGGGTACAGAGCTTGAGTAGGCTGTAGGACACCAGCTGAGAGTAGTAACGACCTACAGAACGAGTTGAGACGAGATTCGAGTACAGTGGGAGAAGGCAAGCCCCAAGCGAGGAGCGATCGCACCTCTTGACTTCTTGATTTGATCAGCTACAACTTAGAACTCGCCCTCGAATGCTCCGAGCAGCAGCACGCCGTAAAAGGCTGCAATCGAGTACGGCCTCGGCACTACCGCCCTGCACCTGTAGGCCTACAGCTTCCCCCTTCGCTTCAACTTCTCGCCTTCAACTCTTCCACTCGGCTCCACCTCGATACGGTCGGCCAAAGAAGGTCCGAGAACAGCCTACAGACTTAGCATTACCAGCCTACAGCTCGACCGAAGCACTCGATGCAAACGCTACAGCAGGCCAAAGCGCGTCCGCCGTTCCTCAAGTTGAGCCAACTCGGATGCAGATGCGCCCTTACCAATTGGACGTCATCAACGCCGTGCTATCAACGCTGAGAGAAGGGGAATACACGAGATTAGGCGTATCAGCTCCTACAGGTGAGGGTTCGGCTCGTGTTCGGAGGGCTGGGAGACGGAAGCGAGGCGAGGTGAGAGACGACTGCAGTAAAGTCGTGTGGCAGCAGGCAGCATGGCTGAGTGCATACTTCTGTCTCCGTTCTTCGTTTCCTTTCTCCTTGGCTCCCCTACCTCTCCGCTTGACCCTTCGCACTTGCTGACCCGCCCATCTCGCAGGATCCGGCAAAACGGCCATCTTCACCTCTCTAATCCATCGCCTACCCACCCTCATCCACCCTCATACTCAACAAGAAGCTAGCAAGGTCCTCATCGTCGTCGGCGCCATCCAATTGGCCAAGCAGGCCGTCGAAACGGTTCGCCGAGCATACCCCGAGCTCGAGGTGGAGCTGGAGCAGGGAAATAATAGGGCCAGTGGGAAAGCAGATGTGACGGTGGCTACCTATCAGGTGGGTGCAGACTCGACTAGGCCATGACTTGTCGACGCTCGCTGACCGCTTCTCGACTTCTCGGCGCAGACGTTGGCTTTCAGCGACCTCGAACGGCTCGACAAGTTCGACCCACGAGACTACAAGGCGGTCATCATCGATGAGGTGTGCCTTATGCTCTTCTCATCTCTTGCTCACCTTCCAAGCTGATCCTCCCTGCCCTGCTTGCAGGCCCACCACGCCGCCGCACCTTCCTACCTCGCCATCCTCTCCCGCTTCGACCCTCGCATCACAGAACCCCTGCGCGACGCCTTCGACCCCTCTATGGACCCTCTCGCTCCCTCTCCCATCGCTCCGTCCCCCGAAGCTATCGCCGAACTCGCCGAGGAGAACGAATCGGACAACCTCGCCGAATCCGAACCAGAGTCAGACGACTCCCCGTCCACCTCCTACGATAATAGCCAGCACGCCGCTTTCCTCGCTTCCGCAGAACCGGCACAGGACTTCGCTCCTGACCCCTCCATGCCTGCGAGATTGACGGAGGAGGGAGAGGTGTGTGTCCCACTGTTGGCGTTTACGGCGACTTGGCATAGGGCCGATGGGCTCGCTTTGGGAAAGGTGTTTGAGAAGATTGTGTGGCATGGGGATTGGTTGGATATGATAAGAGGGAGGTGGTGAGTTCTGCTTTCTTGAGCTCGGCGCCTAGGGTCAGTGGGGAGCTGAGCTGACCAATTCTCCGTAATCCTCACCTGTCTCAAACGCCTCGCCCACGCCCACCTTCATCCACGGTTCAACTACCCACAGGCTCTCCCAACTCCAATTCACGACCATCAAACTCGGCGATGCTCTCGATATGAGCTCGGTCGACGTCTCGCGCTCGTCCAACGAGTATGTCATGGCGAGTTTAGCTAAGGCGGTGGATAAGACGGAGGTCAATAGGAGGGCTGTAGAGGCGTGGATGGAGAAGGCATCGGGTGAGTCGTCTTGTGTCGGGTAGAGGTCTCGGCGAGTGCGGAGAGTTGACCTCCTTCCATCCTTTCTCTCCCTCATCCCCATGCCGCGATCCTCGATTACGCTACCAGACCGACGCTCAACCCTCGTCTTCTGTGTCTCTATCGCGCACATCGTCTCCCTCACCAACGCCTTCCGCGAGCAAGGCATCGACGCCCGCTTCGTGCACGAGGGCATCAAGGTCTACGAGAGGGAGAGACTGTACGAGCAGTTCAAGAGTGGGGAGTTCCCGGTGTTGATCAACTGCGGTGAGTTCTTGAGGGGGTGAGGGGGATGAGGGAGCGCTGAGCTGATCTGGTTCGTTCGAACAGGCATCTTGACCGAAGGAGGTGAGCTTCCATCTGAATGGCTCACTACAAGGACCCAGTCTGACCTACTCCCCACTCTTCTACACCACAGCCGACTTCCCTTGCATCGACTGCGTCCTCCTCGCCCGACCGACTCGCTCAAAAAACCTCTTCCTCCAAATGATCGGTCGTGGCCTACGACTCTCGTCCGACACGGACAAGGAGTCATGCCTCATCATTGACCTCGTGGGCAACTCGACTGCTGGAGTCGTCTGCACGCCGACGCTGTTCGGCATTGACCCAGACACGGCGCTCGAGGGTGAGTCTGCTGCATCTTCGATGAGGAGGAGACGGAGAAGCTGACATACCCTCACTTACATACATAGGTAAGACCCAAGAAGAGCTCGAGGAGATTGCCCAGGAGGAGCAAGAAGCTCTCGCCCTCCTCGCCCAATCCGCCGCCGCCGAGGAGGCCAAGGAGAAGCCCGACTCGCGCCGCCTCATCTACACCGACTACAAGTCCATCTTCGACATGGTGCCTGGAAGGGAGGGAGAAGACGAGCTACCGACGACCCACATCAACAACTTGTCGTCGCTCGCTTGGGTCGGGACGGGCGCGGGAGGATTTGTGCTCGAATTGGGTGGGAATGGGCATGTCAAGGTCGCTTTCAACAAGGGTGAGTATTGCGTTCGGCCTCTGTAGCTCGCTTTGCCTGTCATGCAGAAGCTGATCTTCCTCCCTCTCCCTTCTGCCTCCCTCACGCTCGGCGCTCACAGACGACGCGCAATGGGACGCCCACTTCTACCGCCGCTTCCAGTCCACGACCGGACCTCGCTACTCCCGTCCCCAACTCCTCTACTCGGACGCCTCCCTCGCCCATCTCCTCCCTCGCATCGACCAGCACGTCCTGTCCACTCCCGAGCTCACACCACACATCGACCTTCGCCGAACAGCCGGCTGGCGCTTCTCTCCCGCCTCGGAAGCTCAATGCTCCCTCATCTTGGCCAAGCTGGCTAAGCCTCTCGCCGAGGAGCAATTCGAGCAGAGGAGTTGGATCCCGGCCGTTTGGGTGCCAGGGAGGAAGGGCCAGAGAGTAGAGGTGACGAGTCTGAAGAAGGGCGAGGCGAGTGATCTGTTGGCGAGGGTCAAGCATGGGGCGATGGCAGCGGTGAAGCAGTGGGAGTCGGGGAGGAAGCGCGAGGAGAAGAAGAGGGAGAAGGAGAGTGTCAAGGTGGAGAGGGAGAGGGAGAAGAGGAAGAGGGAGAAGGTCAAGGCTAGTCGTGGGGCTACGGAGAGTCGGTTTGTTAGTCATCAGAAGATGCTTAGTAGGGCGCGGAAGTTGGCGCAGAAGAGCGAGGAGCGGAGGAGTGAGGGTGTTGGTTCGGTCGAGCCGTAGCGTACAGATGCTGCAGGGGAGAGTAACATATACGAAGCTCTTCCAATCGATGACTAGGACTCTGTAATGTGCTGCTGGCGTAGCGAGCCTTGAACAGAGCCGCTCAGCTTGCGAGACAAGCTGGAGCGAATCGGCCTTTTCCTCTTTCGCCTCTCTCCCTTCGCCTTCTCGCTCGCGTCTGCCATTCGGGCCTCGGCTCGACTTCTGCTTGACTGGGTTGCTTCTATGGGGTCCCCAGACGAGGGTGGAGGTGCTCAAGGGGTCGTGGCTGCTCCGGTGCAGGCGCGCGAGCGCTGCGAGATGAAGTCGAGCTGCTCGCTTGAGATCGCTCGCCTTCGACGAGCGATGCACGGGGTGAGCTGAGGGTACAATGGAGGCGCTTAAACGATCAGGCACTGCTCATTCGGGCTCGAGGTGCTTGTCTGAGGGTGCTATAAGCTTTGGGAAGGGGCCGCTTCGAAAGTTCGACCGCCGGCTCTCAAGGCAGCAAGCAGCAGGGCGTTCGATGTGGTATTGCGGTCGATTACGAGTGCGAGCTATTTTGATTGCGCCGTGTCTCGCTGCTGAGTATCAGTATTGCACTGCTCAGCGTCCGCTGAGGCTGATCTCCGACTGTCGGCGACGGGGGCGTGGGCTCGGCGCGCGGCTCCAAGCTCATGTTCTGCTTTCCACTACTTGTGCAGCGGGGGTGGGAAATGTGATTTCGAAGCATCAGCCGGTTGCGTACGCGCGACGCCCGCAGTGACGAGCTGTGCCGCCTGAACCCTCGCCGAGCTCGACAATGATGAGCACAGCTTCTCCACTGAGCGAGCCTCCGCTACAAGGCAATGGGCTCGTGAATGGTCCGTGAACTACTGAGTCGAGTGAGGTGCTGGTGGACGCAAGGTAGCAGTGTTTGAAGCTCTCGCGGTGCGAAGCCACGATTCCGAACGCCGAGCTGGCAAAGGCTCTTTCAGGCAGCGTTGGGCCAGCCGATGCTGCTCTGGCGGATGCTTGTACGAGGAGACGGTGAAGCTCCAAGCTTCCAGTG
The DNA here is from genome assembly GCA_001600635.1 of Leucosporidium creatinivorum. Taxonomy (NCBI): domain Eukaryota; kingdom Fungi; phylum Basidiomycota; class Microbotryomycetes; order Leucosporidiales; family Leucosporidiaceae; genus Leucosporidium; species Leucosporidium creatinivorum. Next base: position 16,395 of record BCKL01000042.1, on the reverse strand, counting down.
TATCCGAGGTCGTGTCATTGCCTGGAGCCAATCTCTTTAGCCCCTCGGTTTCGATTCTTTCAAGCCGACTCCTCGCTCGACGATGATGACCAGCAATACTCAACCTCCATTGATCCTTCGCAGAAAGTCTGATGTGCGATACCGAGTACGCCCCAGTCTGAGTCGAGTCGCATGACCCGAAAAGAAGGCAGTTCGTCTCCTTGACTCTTCGCCAAAGTCGAGCTCGCCGCTTCCGCTCTTCAAGGCGCTCCTTCCTAGTCTACAACATTCCTCCGTCTCAGCTGCAAGTGGTGGTTTAGCGGCCATTGCGTCAGCAGCATGACGAGTTTACTACGAGCTTGACGGCTCGGCGACAGCGGCCCAGCCGGGTTACGACTGACCCTTGAGGTCTAAAGTCGAGACCTTCAAACGGCTAACGGCTATGTACGTGCTTCTCTTCACTCGGTGTAGGAGGTAAGTCAAGCCCGCAGGGGCGGGGCGCTCCGAGACGAGGAGGAGAAGAGCGGAGGACGGCTCGGCGCCCGAGGAAGGTTGAAGTCTCGGTGATGGGTCGGCTCGAGGTTTCACGAGCTGATGAAGATTGGCTTGTTGGAACTAGTACTGCATGATCCTAGAGATGGAGGCTGAGGGCTGAGTGGGGAGTTGATGCGCCTTGCTGAGTGGAGTGGATGAGCGAGGAGAGGGTCGCCCGAAGTGATGAGGATGTAGCATGGCTTATTGCAGCTCCTTTCGGGGCTATGAGCGAGTCGCTACAGATCTGATCGGGCTTGACGTGTAGGCTCCTAGCTGGAGAGTTCAACGAAAGAGCTCGCGCCTAGGAGCACAGCGAGCGCGGATTTCCAAGCGGGAGGGGCAGAAGCCTCAGGCGACGCTGAGCTCGCTAGAGTGAGCTCTGTGGCGCTTGTAGGTCCTCTGCTCGGTCCCGCAATGCGCCGGATATAGAGCAGAAAGGCCCCCCTCCCAAGCTCGAGTCTCAGCCTCTTAGGAGATAGCTGCGCGCTTTGTCCTCGCGGTCCCAATCTTGCTTCTTCACGGTCGCCGAGCTCGACAATGATGTTCAACAACAGTGAGTACAGTGATGTGGCTCTCTAGCATAGAGAGATGAGCATAAACACCCTTTCTACTGAGTCGAGCTCAGGCTCGAAGGCAGCATTGGGCTGGAGATGGAGCGAGCGATGAGCGCCGAGCAGCAAATCGCGCAGGGCGGGCTCCACGTGCGACGCTGGGCACCCATTAGGGGGCTTGGCGGAGCTCGTGTGGTTGTACTACCGTCGCAGTGTTAGTTATCAGAGATCTGGTAGTGATGCTGAAGGCCAACGAGGATCGCGGCGGAGGCGCTCCTCGCTGTTTGCTCACTTGCGCTGAGTGAGCGGGCAGCGAGATTCCGAGAACCCGCCAAGTCTCTATGGATATACTTAAGCCGCGATATGAATTTCTTCATGCGGATGGGGAGCCGAGAGAGCAGCGCCGAGCAGACCTAAAAGTTCGGCGGGCGACTTGGACGGCTTCGGCTAGCTCAGCTGGTCAAAGCTGGTCTATAGGTGTTTGTGAATCGCTTACTGCCTTGATCCGGCGCACGAGGTAGCTCTTGATATGCGAAGACTGAGAGCCCTCCGACTCCCGAGTCGACCATTTCTTGCTGTTCACCCGCTCGTGGAGTGGAGGGTGCACGAGAATGCAGGTACTCTCGAGCAGAGATCCTCTCACATCATTCGGAGTATCCTTTTCCATTGCATTTGCAGCTCCAAGCGACTCACATAGGGAGCGTCGCCCTCGGCCGAGCTCCTCGCTGGACTCTTCTGAGCGGAAGGGAAAAGGGAAGGCTTGTCGCTGTTGATCACGACTCTCTACTGCATCCTGGTTGGTGTAGAAAGCGAGGCTAATTGTGGTCGTCAGCGTAGGTCGGTCGCTCGTCAGAGACGAGACCTCGGCGGTGCGGCTCGATGCCATAATCGGACCTCTCAGTGCAAAGGTCGGCACAAACCCGGTGGCTCCTCTCCTTCGCGACATAGTCGTTCCTCGGTCCACGCCTCAACTCTATGCCCTCTACTCCCACGCTCTTCCCTCACTCAGAAGCCCCGCTCGGCGATGATGACCCTCTCTCAATCCCACCTCCCGCGAGCTCCCTCCCAGTCCGCACTCTTCGCGTAGGAGGGAGCGATGAGCGGAGTGGTTTAGCACCGTTTAGACTTCTTGTACTGAGTCGAGCGGGGTGTGTGTAGTCTTGCTAGTTGCTCACGGAACGGAGGATGAGAAGTTGAGCGCCGAGCCGAGCCGAGTCGAGAAGCGAGAGACGAGAGAGAAGAGAGCGAAGGGGCCAGCAAAGGGATGAGGTATGTTCATGCTGGATGTTACACTTATTGCAACTACACTGCCCCCCTCCATTCTCCCAAGGTCGAGCCCTTCCTCCTCCTGCTCCTCCTCATTCCCTCCTCGCCTCTTCAGTCCTGTCCGCCTGTTTCTTTCTCCGCTCCACCGACGCCTCACTCACTACTGCCCCATTCATAGCTCTTACTCCCGTCAAGGTGTAGGGCGAGTGGAGAGAGGTCGAGCCCTCGCTTCGCCCTCGCCGAGTGGAATCAGAAGCCCGAGCCAAAGATGATTTCGTAGACGATGACGACAATGTTGATGGGGATGAGGGGTACTGTTGGGTGGGAGCAGAGTAGTTAGTGTTTAGCTGTGCTCTGGTAGCAAGAAGAAGAGAGAGAGAGAAGACTGCAACTCACTCCGCATTAGAGTCCTTACGGCGTCTACGAGCATGACGGCTCTCATCTTCATGGACATGTCGTCTCCACCGCCTTGGGCGATAGTACCTCCTACCCCTGGTGAATGTTGACCATAGTCGAATTGATTGGGGTAGCCTTGTCCTGGTACTCCAGAGGACGATGAAGAGGCAGACGAGGTGGTGGTGAGACCTAGAGGGACCAAGAAGCGTTCCTTGGAGAGGATGGCGACCGAGTTGATTATTAAGAGGCAAAAGTAGGCTACTGAACCTAGGCCGAGGAACACCATTGGATGTAGCTGAGAGAGAGAGAGATGGGGCACGTCAGTCGCGTCGACGAGTGAGAGCTGAGAGAAGAGTAGAGTCAAGACACGTACAGAGTAGGAGGTGGTAAGAGCTCAAGCTGTAGGTCGATAGAATAGGTCGAGAGAGAGCTGAGTTGCGAGTGTATTGCAAGAGGATAAGAGTTAGAAACGCATCTTGTACTCCTCCCCTCTTCGTTCGTGTTCAATATCGACTCGGCTACAGGCGCTCTCTCTCATGGCGGATTCTGTACCCTTTCAACCACCACCACCACCACGCCCTACTCCCCTACAGCAACAGCAGCACCAACGACCTCTGTTACCTGCCGCTCATCACTTCCCTTCCGAACCTTCAACAATCTTCTTGTCCTTGCTCGTACTGGGGATCACTACAGGTGCGTTTGGAGCGTATGTTGGAGCTGGGCTACGCCGCTCACAGGAGCTAGGACAGGGTACAGAGCAGTAGGAGCAGCGACCGATGACATCTCTCACGTGGGCCAGAGCTCATCTCGAGCGAGCTGAGGCAGAGGCAAGAAGCTACAGCACAAGGAGGGAAACGCAGCTCCCCACGGCAGGCTGGTTCGAGCTACAGAGGTAGCTAGGACTGCTGTCGTAGTAAAAGTGGAGCTTGGTTCGCCCTTGCTCGACAGTGGAGCTGCAGCTGCTGCTGCTGCTGCTGGCCAGCAAGGACGCGGGCGAGCGCTGTAGGGCTCTGAGCAGACTATTTGGAACCTCGCAGGTGCTGGAGAGCGGCTCTGCACACTGCAGCAACGACTTGGCGAGCTCGCTAGTCCAGCTCGGCGTTGAGCGCTGCTCGCAGTCGCCGCCTTTCGTATTTAGACAGTCAAGCCGGAGGGAGCAGTCGGGTCGCCTTCGATTCCTATCGGAGGTGGATATGTCCTGCTTTCGTAGAGGCCGTTCGCGGGGACCTCGAATGCTTCTCTCATCGGTCGACTATCGCTCTCGGCGTTGCTCTTGAAGCAGGGGAGGCATGGCGGCTCGTTCGGCTTTGCCATGGAGGCAGAAATTCGCTTTCGTACAAAGGTCGTTGTCAAGTGCCCACGGGTCTTCTCGAAGGGGGGGGCAGCCGGGGATACAGCGCAGTGCCGAAAGTGGTCGGGACCATCGTCGAGGGCTGCCGAGGCGAGGCAGGGCAAGAGCAGAGGGCTCAGTAGCAGTGGTTGGGCTACAGATGTAGCTGAGTCACTGCTGTGTCCGTCTTCTGTGATTCTGCCCTCATCGTCGCCATCCGCCGAGGTCAGAAGGATAGCAAGGCAGTCGGCAGGCGCTGCAGGCGACTGAACATATCCCCTAGTGTCTCAGCGATGCTGGGATGATGCTCTGTGCGTTGATCATGGCGTCTGTCAATCCTATTCGCTCGCCTGGGGATCAGCTCACGGCCGAGGGACTTGGTTCTCCTGGGCACTCTGAGTCTAAGAGGGAGCTGCCGCTTGGTGTCGGGTGCGCCACAGGTACAGATACTGCATCTGTAGCGTGGTCGTGTGCTGCACGCGGTAGAACTCTCCCGGCGCGCCGCCTCATTCGGAGGGCTGTCCGACGGCGCCGAGCCTCAAGCGGTCGGTCGTTCTCGGCCATTGATACGGAGCACTGAGCTGTTTCGTTGCAAGGTCGTGAGATGCTCCAAGCTTGGCTCAAGGTGGAAGAAGACTCGAGTGAGCTAGTCCGAGTAACGAGCACCGTCCGTCGAGGGCATGTGCAGGGTGATAGCAGTCTCTTCAGGCGCGAGATTGAGCTACAGAGGTAGTTCGGGCTGCCGCTGTAGGTATAGCGGTTCTTACACGCCTCTCACGTCGCATCTCTGAAAGGGCAGAGGAGGTTTGCTGGATAACGGAGGGCTGGGCGAGCTGTAGGCCTGCGAGCACCATCTTCGACAGCTAGCAGATGTCGGAGTTAATGCTCTTGCTGGCTAGCAAACTCCGCTCGGCGCAGAATCCGCTCCACTTATTGTCCGGTCGCGGCCCTACGATTTGCGCAACAACTCACTGACCCGCCCTTCACTCATCAATAGTTCTCCTCCTCTTCCACCGCAACCGCCATTCCATCCTCCACTTCCTCTCGCCCGACTCGGATCCTCGACCACTCTCCGAGACGGAGCAAAACACGGATCGCAATCGTCACCAAGAGGGCGACGAATTCGACTCGGGCGCGCCCACTCTCCCTCGGCGGCGAGGGTTGAGACATCGCTCGTTCAGCGATGATGGAGAGGAGGAGGAGGAGAAGGTTGGAGCTGAAGAGGACGGGTTCAAGCTGGTCAGCAAGCCGGTTCCAGCGGGCGTCAAGAGCTGCATCAAACGCTCGGCTTCACCGCTCCCTTCGCCCTCTACCTCGACCATCCCTCACTCGCAAGTTGACTCCCCACCCTCCCGCTCCGACACTCCTTCTCCCACACCACGCAAGACCGTCCGCGTCGTCGACCCTTCCTCCGAGCGCGCCTCTCTCGAAGCACTACGAGAGTTCTGGGCTGCTCCCGGCGTGCATGGAGCGTCGAGTAGTGGTAGGGGAGGAGGGATTGCTGGGTATCGCAGGACGAGGGATATTTATGCCAGGGGACAGGGAGGGACGGCAATGATCAAGAGGGGGGTGGTCAAGGTTAATGAGGGTTCGGCGTCGGCGGAGGAGGGGAACGCTGGAAATGAGAGTGAAGCTACTACGTCGGAAGACTCGGGAGCAGACGACGCTGCCTCGAAGCTCGAGCGGAGACGCTCCCCTCGACTCTCCATCCCCACCTCTTCGACAACCAACGCTGCTCGCTCCGCCTCCTCCTCACCTTCACCATCCTCAACCTCTCGTCTCCGCCCTCCCGCATCTCCCACCTCTCCAACAGCCCGAACCGCCTCTCCCTCTCCACTCGCCACGTCAACTCCCCACGTCCGAGCTGCCAGTCCGAGCTTCATCGTCGGCAAGACGGCGAGGGGGGCGAGTCCTAGTCCGGCGAGGGTGGCGAGTAGTAGGAAGAGGACGACTAGTAGGGAGGGAGGGGGTGCGCCGAAGGAGGATGGGGCTGAGGTGGCTGTGGTTGTTTCGCCGAGGTGGGTGAGGAATAAGGAGGGGAAAGGGAAAGGAGTGATGAGGGGTGGAGCGGCGGAAGAAGAGAAGCGGGAGAATGGAGGAGAGAAGGAGAAGGAAGGCGAGCAGCAGGGAGTAGCGGAAGAGGGCGAGGACGATGGCTTCGAGGACGTCTCGGCTAGCGATGTCAGTGGGAGTTCGACGCCGGTGTTGGAGCCGGTGCTGCTCCCTCCACTGGAGGATGTTGCGGGAGGGGACGGGTCAACCGATTCATCTTCGACGGCTGCTCCCTCGGCTGAACCCCATCCGCCTTCCCTTTCCTCGACCCTCAACTCTTCCACGACCTCCTCGGCTACATTATCATCATCGGACCCGTCTCTAGCACCAGCACCAGCACCAGCACCAACATCCCCAGCACCCGAAGCACGCTACTCGCTTCGCTCGCGCGAGTCGACTCCCTCCAGCTCTCCTGCGCCGAAACCCCCTCTCACCTCCACCAATCCCGCCTCTCCAGTAACAACACTAAGGAGAGGCTCCCTCACTCTTCCCCTATCACCGACCAACTCGTCTGAATTGCTCATCGGCTCTCCCGCTGCTCCTGGTCGGTCGGGTTCGCCGAACGGGAGAGCGAGGGGAGCGGTGGTGGTGCTGTAGTGAGTGCTGAGATTGGGGCTTTATGGGTAGTATAGGATGTTGTATGCGATTCTAGCTCGGCCTTTTGGGCTCCCGGACCCCACTTTCGAGGGGAGAGCTGGAGAACAGAGCGCTCGCGAACGATCACCGAGAAGCCGACATGAGGCCACGAAAGCTCGCAGAGAGCTCGAGCTGGACTTGGTCTCTACGTCTCAGCTAAACCGAGCAATCCCCTTGCTCTCGGCGCTCCTCTTCGCGCGACAACAGTTCTCGTCGCTGGCTCGGCGATGGGTAACTCGAGACTCGTTTCAAGGCTAGCAAGCTACACAAGACCCGATCAGACACGCAGAAGAGCTCACTTCATCGCCGTGAAGCTCAGTGAAAGCGTTGGTTGTGTCATCACTTCAGGTCATTCCCTCCTCTCAAACCTCGATCCTCTCCATCCCTTCCCCCTTATCCTCTGCGACAACAGCCTCCAGCTGGCCCTCAGCTCTTCAGCGTCGTCAAAGGTACAGCACCGAGTGAAAGAAAACATCTGTTCGACTCGGGACCCGCCCGCACCTTCTCAGCTGGTCAGCGTCTTCGGGCGCTCGACCCAAACCTCTTTCCCCGATGCTGATCGGCTTATAACAGTGTTCGTTCGGGGTGCTCGACGGGGAGAGGTATACTGTGATGGAGGTGGTGCTGGGACGTGGGCTTCGAGGTGTTGAGGAAGCGAGGCTGAGAGTCGAGATGTGGAAGGAGGACAAGAGACGACGTCGAGAATTTGCAAGGCGAGAGGCGGACGGGCCCGAGCTCAAGGGAGCTGAGACGCTGTAAGTCGATAGCAGGGAATATTCAAGAAGTGGCACTTCTCCTCCATCGTTCGACGCGTAGTGAGATCAGCAGAGCCCTTCTAAGGCGAGCAGAAGCATCGCCGAGCTGAGAAAGGAATAGCTCGGCGCTGGAATTGACCAAGCTGCTTGCTCACTGGCGCCCACCGAGATACTCTGAACAGCGGCATATCTCCTCCTTGCTCGTCTGAGCCACCACCGAGACCCCTTGATGTCCTACAAGGCCTCATAGCCAGTGCTAGCTCGCTCGGCAGGTCTTTCGAGACTTCAGCTAGCCCTCAACGAGGATCTGAGCTTCAACCTCGACAGCTTAAGCGCCATGCACTGCTCATGGCTCTCTTTGCTCATCCAGCGCTCGTCCAAGACTCCCTCGTCGGCGATGAGACTTGGCTGGCGGACGAGCTGCGACAGAAACTAGTCGCTTCCGTAGCGGTTCGAGGATCTTGACACGCTGTGAAAATAGCTCGATAAATCGAGCCGGCTGTCGAGCTGGGCGAAGTGCTGATTGCCAGCAGGACTCGAGAAGGACGCTCGGCGGAAGAGGGAGACTGGATCTCAAGCGACAGAGAAGCCGCGGCGGCTATTCGAGAGGTTTGATGTAATCCCAGATTCGCCAGGTAGCGTAACACTTTAGTGCAAGACCACTCGGGCGGCTCTGCTCGCTGGGAAGCTGAGCGGAAAGGGGAGAAGAGCGGCGCTCGCTCGTCGCGTCGTTTGTGAGCCGTAGAGACAGCGAGCTGTATTCTAGCAAGGTGGCCTCGAGATGCATATGATGACTCGAAGCCAGAAGTGAGGCGATGTAGCCGAACACCTCAAGTTGGGAGAGGGAGAATGCGAGGCGAGTCGCGTCCACATCTCTCTGCTTCCTACTACATTCTAAGCCTCTTCGCTGTACCTCTTGTCGAGGCAGCAAGCTTCTTTCGCTCGATCAAGGCTTATCAGCTACACCACCCACTTGAGCAGCTCCAACAACCTACAGAAACGGGAGCTCCCTTCAGGATGGATCGAGACGCGCAAGAAGCGATCCAACAGGGCTCGCAGGACATCATCCGAGGTTACCCGCTAGCAGCAGGACTCACTTCTGTAGCAGATGGTACGTTGTAGCCCTTCAGATCGCCCTCTGTAGCGCTTCCCAGCGTGGGACGGCAGGGAGCCTGAGCAGGTCGCGCTCTGAGCTTCCCCAGAGCTGCTCGCTGACCCTGATGTCCTACATCTTACAGTGGTGAACCACCTCGACATCCCACGCCCTTTTCCTCCCTCTCTCTTCCCTCCAACATCCACCCTCTCGCTCGAAGCTGGACCCGACGAGCCTCTCTTCCGCCAGTACCAAGGGGAGATTGCAGCGCTGTTGCAGACGGGTCAACAGTCGGCAGAGGTGGAGCAGTGGAAGAAGGCGCAGCTGGCGAGGGCAGCAGATGTGATGCGAGACGATGTCGGCGCCTTCTCGGATCCCAGCTACGGCCGAGTGTGAGTCGCGCTGTACCGAGCTATGTTGAGAGCTGCCACTGACCCCGCGTCATCCTGCAGCTCCTTTCCGCAACCAGCCTTCCCTCTGCCTCCCAACTACACGCCTGGGCCGCCTCCGCCGACTTCCGCGCCTCCCCCTCTCGCAACCCAATTCCTCGACTCGGTCGCATTCCCCTACCTCTCGGCGCTCCCTCCTAGTACAGCCATCCCTACCCCTCCTCCCACCAACCCACACTCTATCGCCGAATCGACCAACTTCTTCCGCCAATACCTCGCCTCGCAGAAGCAAGTCCGAGACTCGGCTCGCCGTCCCAGCACCCCTCCCCCACCTCCAACTCGCCAGCTCCCTCCTGGGCTCGTACCCGAGAGCTCGCCCGACCCCCTCCAGATCTCATCGCAGCCCACATCACAATCGAACGGCGCTCGCTCCACGCTCGCTACGACTTTCAACGGCGTTCGCTACACTTCGAACGGATCCTCCTCCTCGGTACCGCCCAGCGACCCTTTCATCGCCGACTCTGCGCCCACCTGCGGCTCGCCACACCTCTTCTCGGACGCTGCGACTCCTCGCCGAGCGGCGGCTCCGAACGGCCACGGCTTGCTCGGCCCTTCCGAGCACTACGGCCAGTCATCCGAGGCCCGCAAGCTCACCGAGAGCCAGAGGGCGGCGTCACTTGGAACACCCGTGACTCTAGGATCCGAGTCGGGAGTCGAGAGTGCGGTCAAGAGGATCAAGCTGGGAGCGAGCGGCACGGCGCCGAGTACGAATGGGACGGGTCGCGGGACCGTCAAAGCTGGAGGTAGCAAAGGTGAGTTCGCCTTCGAAGTTTTGCAGTGGAGAGCTAATCTCGCTCTACTCACAGACATCGTCGAGCGCCTCTCGGACGCGGTTTCGGATCTCTTCTCCGCCGACGACTCGTACATTATCGACACTTCCTCCTCGCATCTCGGTCCTCCCAAGTCACCTGGATCGACCGCACTCGAGTTCTTCCGCACGACGACGACGACCACCGACAACCTCCCTCTCCTCAAGACCGACTTTATTCGCAAGCTCATCAAGCAGCTCGGCGCCGTGCAATCGCAAGGGAAAGGCGAGGAACTGCTCGAGGAAGTCGAGGAAGGGGGACTCGCTCGAGTGCTCAAGATTCTCGAACGCAGCTGGCGAGGCGTAGAAGACCTCGCGTTCTGGCCGATCGAAGCGCTCGAGGCGAAGAAAGAGAGTCTGGAGGCGGTCGAGAAGGGCAAGGGGAAGAAGGGAGCTACCAAGGGGAAGGGGAGAGGGTCTGTCTCTCCCAAGAAGCGCGGAAGACCCGCCAAGGACGACGACGATGACGAGGAGGACGATGGCGAGGACGAAGTATTCTCGCCAAAGGGACGAGGACGGTCGACTGGCGCCGCCGCAAGTCGTCGCTCGTCCAGGTCGCGTTCTCGCTCGCCTGCCGTGGTCGAGATGGACATCGACGTCGTTGGAGAGGATGCTCAGGTCTGGACCGACGAGACCTTGGACGACTTTGCCCGCTCCCTACGCTCCCTCTCCGACGCTCTCCTCGCGATTCGCGCAGCCCTCGCCATCCTCACCATCACCACCCTGCCCAAGTCGCTCTACTCGGCCGACTACATCCTCTCGCTCCTCGTCACTCTCCGCCACACCCTTGACGCCTTCCTCTTCCCCCTCCTCGAAGCTCTGCCCAATTCGCACCTCAATGACCTCGGCGCTTTGCAAGCTTCGGACATCGGCGGCGTCTGCGAGTCCATCACCTCGGGCATTCCCCTCGTCTCGGCGCTCGTACAGCAAGAGGAGATGTCGGAGGACATCGTCATCTCGGCCATCTACTTTTCGCTCTCGCCGTACTTCCACGAGGAGGCGCCTGTAGCGGGCAAGGGCAAGAAGGTCGACACCAACGTCGTCGAACGTGCGATGAAGGGGATCAGGATGGCGAGCCTCGGGCTCACGAGGACCGTTTTCGCTCGCTACCCCGACCAGCGCGGATGGATCATCGACGAGGTGCTCGGCAACCTGATCAAACTGGAGATTGCCAAGAAGGGCAAGGGAGCCTTCCGGTGAGTCGTCTCGGCGCTTCTTTCGGAGACAGGCAGCTGACTCTCTACTTCGCATAGCCTTCGCAACGGCGCGGCGATTCACACCGTCTCAGCGCTCATCCTCCACCTCGTCCAAACTGCGCCCGCCAATCTTCGCGCTCAGATCAACGCCAAGATCCTCGAGCACGGCAAGCCCAAGATCGCCGACGACGTCGAGATGCGCGAATCGCAACAAGAGGAGCTCGAGGTGGACAACGAAGACGAGACGGCGACTGCTCTGGTGATTTTGGCGCTGCTCTGAAGTCGAAGGCCTTCCCTGACCTCCTCCATCTTCAGACTGGACCCATCCGCGACCTGCTACACCCTGCGATCGAGTCGGCGAACCAGTCCGCTCGTATGGTAGTCAACCACCTCCTACAAAAGTGAGCCGAGCTACTCTATCGCGCTCAGTAGCCGAGCTGACTTAGCACACCTCTCAAGGTCGTGCAAGTCCGGCAAGGCTGCTAGTGGATCCACCGAGGCCGAGTACCGCGCCGTATTCGACAACCTCATCACCGACCTGCTCGCGACTCTGCACCTTCCCGAGTGGCCTGCCTCGGAGCTCATCCTGACCGTCTGCTGCAAGTCGATGGTGAGTGGCTCGCTCCTTTCTTCTTTCCAATCGTCGCTGAGCTTTGAAACACCCTACAGATGTCGAGCCTCTCCGACCCCAAGAGCACGCACGAGCTCAACGCTCTCAAGGGTCTCTCGCTCGACCATGTCGGCAGCATCGCTGCTCGGATCCGTCACGATCTCTCATCAGCTTCTCACTGGCCCGCTCTTCACTCGCTCCCGGAGGTGCGTCATCATCTGCAGCCTTCGCGTCTCGTCGCTTAGTTCATTCGAGCAGATCGTCAGTTCGGCAGACGTCTCGGCGTTCGAGCAGCTCTACGCCTCTCAGCAGCAGCTCTTCTCCCACCTCGTGCGCACCGACAAGGCTGAGGTAAGGTCTCGTCTCTTGTACCAGCAAGAAGGCCTTCGCTCACCTCTCCTCCTACACAGGGCGCCTCCGAGTTTGTCGCATCCGTCTTCGGCGGAGAGCTCGCCAACGCCCTCGCCCTGTCGACTTATATCCTCTCCAAGTACTCTGAGCGAGAACAAAACGATAGCGAGGAGGGACAGCGCGCCAAAGCTCTCAATACTCGCCTTTCGACGCTAGCCATCTCGTGCTGGGCGGCCGAGGTCGACGACGACGTGTTCGGACCGAGGTGCGATGCTCGCTCATTGTATCTCGCCTCACGCAGCTCACTTCTTCCTGTTCTACAGCACCGACGACGAGCAACCCACCATCGACGGCATCGCTCTTCAGCTCGCTCGCGCTCGTCCTCTTGCCGCCCTCTACGAACCGCTGCTCGACAACATCGTCAACGCCTCGGACTCGTCGGCCGTCGGATTTCGCACCAAAGCGCTTCGGGATATCGGTCTCGTCGTTGCTCAGGATCCCGAGCTCTTCCACCAGGTGAGTGACCGCGATTGTGAGCTCCGCTTCGAAAGCTTATCTTCTCACCTCAACAGGCCAACGTGCGCCGGAGCATCGAGTCTCGCATGCACGACAGCTCTCCTGCTGTTCGTGACGCCGCTATCGAGCTCGTGGGCAAGTACGTCGTCAGCCGACCCGACTTGGCGAGCGAATACCTTCCCCAAATTTGCGAGCGCATCACTGTACGTCGTTTCGCTCTCTCGTACAAGTCCGAGCTGACCGATAGCTACTCGAATACAGGATACTGGCCTCAGCGTCCGTCGTCGAGTCGTCAAGCTCCTCAAAGCCCTCTTCTCGGTCGTCGAGCATGAGCACGAACGAGTCGAAATATGCCGCAAGTTGGTTTGGCGCGCTATCGACGATGACGAGGGTATCAAGGTGAGATACGGAGAAGACTGGGTTTCTCTCTTGTGGATGCTGACCGACGTTCTCGCCTCGCAGGAACTCGCCGTCGAGACTGTCGAAGACCTCTGGTTCTCTCGTTCGCTGCCCTCCTCCACCCGCGTCATGGTGCACGACGAGTCTCAAGGTCAAGACGAGCCGTCCAAGTCGGGCATGGCGCAACTGGCTAGCATCATCATGTCGGTCGCTGGCGAGTATCGAGATCGCCCTCCTCCAGTCGATGAGCTCTTGCGTGCGGTAAGTGCAGCTTCGAGCGAGTGGTTCGAGCTAGGCTGATGTGCCGCGCCCCACAGATCATCGCAAAGCACGCTGAGAAGGGCACCAAGCCTCCCGTCGGCCGCCTTCGCGAGGTCATCGAGACGCTCATCGACTCACTCGTCGAGGATGAGGAGACTGTGACTCTTTGCAGTTCTGCACCTTCGTCGACGCTGAAGAAGCTGACCTCCAACACTTCTCAGAATCTCGTCACCATCATCAAGACTATCCACGTCCTCAACGCCGCCGACCTCGGCCTTCTCTCGGCTCTGAAGGCGCAGACCCTCATCCCCTTCCTCAAAAGCGCTTCGACTGTACGTGACTACCTCTCGCGGTGTATGGCGTCCTTCTGAGCTGACTCGCTCTCACACTGCAGCCTCAAGATCAGCTCATCGGCGACTATCTCCTCAAGATCTTTCGCTCGACTGTCTCGTCCATGGACAAGACGAACTCCAAGATGGGCAAGGAGCTGCAGGCGGCTCTCGCACCCATGATCAACAAGCCCCCGCCGAGTCTGCCTGTGCGTAGCACTCCCGTTTTGCCCATCCCTCGCCGAGCTGACCTTGCACCGCTTCGCAGACTCTACAAGAGATTGTCGCCTGCTTCTGCGCCGTCATCCTCGGTCAGACGCACGACTTTGCAAAGCTCATCTCCTTCTTTCGCACCACGACCCGTGAGCTTGACTGTCTCTCTACTCTATTCCCATTTCGCTGACCGTCCCCTCGCAGAGCGCCTCGCTGGCGAGATTCGCAAGCTCTCCGACCCGGCGACTCAAGCTACAGCCAACGTTCGTTCGCTCCCCACCTTGTGCCATCTAGCCTCGCTGCTCTGCGAGAACGGTCTCTTCGATGCCGTCCGCGTCAAGTACCCCGGTGAGGTCGCTGCGATCCCGCCTTCGCCGAGCGAACGAGATTACTGACTCTGCTCCCTCCCACAGAGACCAAGGCCGCTCTCGACAGCATATCGCCCAAGCCCATCTCGGAGCACATCTACGCCCTTCTCGTCAAGGTGTACAACTTGCCCGTCGGCCCTCAAGTCCAGTCTTCGGCGTTAAACAGTCTCGGCTTCCTCTTCCGCGCCTACCCCACCCTCATGCTCAACCCGTCGTCTACGACCATTATGGACTCTGTCTTCAAGACGGGAACGTCTCTGTCGCAGCTTCAGCTCCTCAAGATCCTGCAAGACTTCCTCACCAGTCAGGCCAAGGCCTCGACCGTTTCGGCGCAGAGGAAGGCGGAGAAGGGAGTCAGGATTGACGAGCTCGTCGGCAACGTCGACGGCTTTGCGGACTCGGGGTAGGCGTCTCTCCGCCTTCGTTTCTCTTCGCTCCGCAGAACGCTGACCCTCTTCTCGCCTTGCAGAGTCGCGAGCGCCGTCAGCCAGCGCTACATCGACCAGATTCTCTCGGCTTCCGTCTCCCCCAGCGCCCAAGTGCAACGCGTCGCCGTCGACATCCTCACCTCGGTCGCTCGGTCGGGCTTCAGCCATCCTCTCGCGATATCGCCCACGCTCGTCGCCCTCACCACCAGCGCCGACCCTCAGATTGCCAGCAAGGGATACGCCACCCTCTCGCTTCTCCACCAGAAGCACGCCTCGCTACTCGCTACTCGCTTTGCTGAACCCGCTAAGACCGCTCACGCCTACGCCCGCGCTGTAGCTGGTCAAGAGATCGTTCATGGTGCGTGAAGCCTTGGTCTTGTGCGCCGAATCGTTTCGCTGACTTAGAGCTTTTCTACAGGGTACCGCGAGGATCCTACGCTCTCACACTTTGAACGCTGGTACAGGTGCGCACCTCGACACTCGTCGTGCTGCCGCTCTTTCGCTGACTCCTTCTCGCACTCGCAGCTTGCTCCAAAAGGAGAAGCGGACCCTCCAGCACGACTACCTCAAGACGATCTCGCGCATGTTTGAGCTGGAGCCTGGAGCGCCGTGCTCAGAGGCGAGCCTTCCGTTCGCTGCCGCTTCTGTCGGTCTCTGAGCTGACTCTTCTCGTACAGGATGACGTCTCGCTCGCCCGCTACGTCGCCGAAGCTCTTTCGACCCTCGAGTTCAAGCGCCTCGAGGAACCCATGATCATCATCTCCTACCTCACCTCGGCCCTCGCCGTCGCTGGTCTTCAAGTCCTCCATCTCCTCGAGCTCGATACCGAGGGCGGCGTCGGTCTTCTCGCTGGCACTCCGACGAGCAGTCCAACGAAGCGAGGGAGGTCTCAGTCGGGTAGTCCCGTCAAGAGGAGTGCTTCGGTGAGTAGCAGAAGAGTCTCAGTACTGCGTCGACGACGACGAGTTGACATTTTGCCCTCCTCAGCTCGTTCAACTGCCCGAGTCGATCGCAAGCGAGAGTCCTGGTGAGCCATCCACTGCTTTGTAGACGAGTGAGAGCTAATTGACTCTCCTACAGTCATGGTCAAGGCGCCTCCCGAGTCGCTCGCCCGCCAGTCCCTCATCTGCGGTCTCGCCCTCCTCCTTCGCGATCACCTCAAGTACCTCTACTC
Source organism: Leucosporidium creatinivorum (assembly GCA_001600635.1). Taxonomy (NCBI): domain Eukaryota; kingdom Fungi; phylum Basidiomycota; class Microbotryomycetes; order Leucosporidiales; family Leucosporidiaceae; genus Leucosporidium; species Leucosporidium creatinivorum. Next base: position 701 of record BCKL01000042.1, on the reverse strand, counting down.
GCTCACGTGAGTCCTGTCTGCTTTCCTCCTCCGTCGACATCACTGACTCTCCTGTTCACTACAGGGACGCCAAGCTCGCCAAGTTTGTCGTAGGCAAGAAGTCGGCTCAGGGCGATCGCGCCGCTGTTCGTCGTGCCGAAGTACCTCTCGCTCTCGGCGAGGACGCCTACGAGCGCATGCCCTTCGTCATCTCGCCCATGAAGTCGGACGAACAGCTGATTGAGCAGAGGGATACGGTGAGCTTGACTCTTTCCTGTGCGATGCGACATCGCTGACCTTCCCCCGCCTCCTCAGTACATCAAGCTCATCGGCGAAGACGGAACGCTGAACGTGCTGGATGAGCTGGCGGGCGAGGAGGATGATTGAGGACACTGCTGTTTACCCCCTTGTTGCTACAATATATGCAAACGACTCGCTTTTCCCGACAGTGCGTTGCAGAGCGTTGCGCGAGGGTCGCAAGACTCATTCATTCCACAGCGCCGAATCAACTCGGCTGGCTCCTTTCCCGCCTTCTCGTCCCGCTCGGCCCGAGGTGATGGTGCAGATCTCGAGTCTCAGTCCGCTGTCACCAGTGAGCGCGGAGAAGAGGTGCAGACTGGGGCCGATGGAGCGGATGGGTTGGGTTAGGGTAGAAGGATTAGAGTTAGGGTTGGGTTGGGTTAGGGTTGGGTTAGGGCTGGGTTAGGGTTAGGGTTAGGGTT
>BCKL01000041.1:3636-143751 GCA_001600635.1 Leucosporidium creatinivorum | reverse complement strand
CTCGGGGTGGCGAGTCGAGATGGTGGAGGCGCCGGGGGAAGTGAGCCAGTCGGGTCCAATTGCTGAGGCCTCGGTCTTGTCGTGGTTGAACTCGCCGTTGGTAGCCGCTTTCCAGTCGTCCCCAAGGTCACGGACGAGCTCGAGTTGACCGCAACCCGGACCATTGTTAGAGGTTTAGTCTTGCTTTGTGCCATTGGAGATCATGTCACTGCAGCAGCTCCAGTATCTGCTCTGCTGGCCACCCTCAGTCGACGGGTCACTCTTGCTCGGGTGCAGGCTGTCCAGAGAGGGTTCCAGTCAGTCAGCAGTCATCCCTAGAGTATAGGAAGTGAGAGAGATCTGTTGGACACTCTTGACCTTGCTTGACTGGTGCTTGTTTTCTCAGTCTCACCGGCTTCTGCTCCTACAGCAGAAGAGCAAGTGCCATACCATAGACACTGCACTGCAGGAGAGGTACACAGTGTCAAAGCAAAGCAAGCCAAGAGCTGTGATACACTTCGGCTGTGTTGGTGTCCATCTCCCTGCCAGGCTAGAAAGCCAGCGCCGAGCTTGACCTCGGCAGGGGTTGCAGGATCCACTATGCGAGGTTGGAGCTGGAGGGAGAGGAAAGAGCTATGCCGCAAAGGGCTCTCAAGGCAGGCGCCGACTGAAGCTCGGCCCGCTCGCTCCTCTCCCTCTCTCCCCTCCTCGCCGAGTCGAAGAACAAGGAAAAGAAAACCCACGTCTATAATAGCACAAGGTAGTACAGCCCGGTCATCGCCTCATCACACCCGGGAGAAACACAGCATCATCGTCCACCTCCACAGCACTCCAGAGTGCCCGAACTAGACCAGCAGGATCGAGTTGACGCAGCCGTCCAGCTCGGGGTTGTTGGTGATCTGTTGCGCGGAGAGGGAACGGTCAGCATGAGTCGAGAGAGAGGGATGAAGCGTCGTAGTAGCGAACCTGAGCCTAGAGAGGGACAGCGAAGGGTCAGCGAAAGCCTCGCGAGATGAGAGAAGGAAGCGCCGAAGTGAACTCACGTATTTTCCCCATACGACCTTTCCACCGGTGCTGCGGGGAGGTGAAAGCAACAAGATCAGCTAGAGGCTCCACAGTGGCCCAAACGACTACTCACGTTACGAGTCCAAGCTCCGAGACGTTGACCTCGATGACGGTTCCCTTGGTCATGACGCCGAGTTGGGTGTACTGTAGTGCAGGAGAAGGGTCAGCAAGCGCCCCATCTCGTGTGCAAGTAGAACAACGTACCATAGGCGATTGAGGGTTCTTCTTGACCCCGATGATGGGGAGCTGGAAGGTCGCCTTGAGCTCGGCTGTCGCAGGCGAGAGGTCAGCGAGACGGTGCGAGAGAGCGAGGCAGGAAGGGAAACACACGATGAGTCACGTTGGCCTTCTTCACACGCAGGGCTGACGGCCGGATGAAACGCTCGAGCTTGGGAGGCTTGCGAGTGAAGTCCTAGTGAACGCCGAGCGAGAGAGAAAGTCAGCTCGGCGAAGACGGCGCGACGAGATCAGAGCGAGAACGCACCTCTCCGACGAAAGTAGCCTTGGTGACCATACGCTTCCATCCCTTGCGCTTGGTCTTTCCCGTCTTGACCACCTTGAACATCTCGTCCTCGGCGATTCCTCGCACCTTGGGCAACGGGACGGCAAACTTGCCGGCCTTCTCCTTGCGCTTCTGCTTGACGGCCGAACTGAGCGCCTTGGCGTCGTTCTGACCCTCACGGTCGAGGAGGTAAGTAGGCAGGGCGCCCTCGGGCATGGCGGCGGCGTCCTTGGCCTTGACGTTGCGCTCCTCGTGGGCCTTGATCGTCTTCTTCATGGCGACCTTCTCGGCGTAACGGCGAGCGTGGAGCAGCTTGGCCTTGTGTCCGTGAAGGGTTTGGGCCATCTCGGACTGCTTGTGAGCCTCACGAGCGGCGCGCTTGCGGGTGCGCTCCTCGTGGTTGAATTGACGACCATTGCGCTTGATGGCCTCTTCAATGTAGTTACCCTGAGCCATTGGAGTAGAGGTCGAGTGTTACTGAGTGATGAAGAGGTGCAGAAACGAGGCGAAAGAGGGCGAGAGGGTTGTTATTGAAGAGAGCGAAAAGTGGCGGGGATTGGGAAGCTGCTGTAGTCGAGTGCAGGGGAGGGGCGGAGGGTGGAAGCTGAAGTTGTAGGTCGGTAGAAGGTGTGCAAGTCCTAACGAGTAACGAGCAGGCGAGCGAGAGAGGGCGGAAAGAGAGAGAGCGAAAGCAGCTTCTGCTCTGCATCTTTCGAAAAGCCGAAATCAGGCCAGGACCTCCTCTTTCTTCTTTCTGCCGCTCCAGCTCGCTCAGACGATGAACATCTCAAAGGTATGTAGGACTACACAATGGCCCGTCTAGCTGATACTGCTCACTGACGCTCTGTTCTCCTACAGCTCAAGGTCAAGCCCAAGCGACAGCAGCACATCCAGGCTTGCGCTCTCGAGCTCACCGCCATGCTCGGCTGCTGGGCGAGCGCAGGCGATTTGGTCGGAGCCAACGCTTGCAAGGAGAGCGCCAAGAAGCTACACGAGTGCATGTCCAAGCCGGTCAGCTTTCTGGCCCTCGCTGCTTCCGCTCTTTCGGCCGCATTCGCTGACTGCTCTTCTCTTGTACACTCTTACAGCAAGTCGGCGGCAAGGCTCGCGTGTCTTCCATCAACTACCACCTCTCCCGTCTGTAACCCACCCACGCTCCTCTCCCCTTTCAATTCGCGTCGCCTGTCTCCCTTTCCCTCGATCCGCCGAGCCCTGTAGATTCCCAGCTGTACCCGCGCAATCAATATCAATCAATCAATCAAGCACTTCTCCCAAACGTGCCCTCCACGGCCCTCCGCAACCCATTCACCACCTCAACCAACTGCGTCCCCATCACCAGCGCGGCGGGCTCCTTCGCGCGAGCCGCCTCGCTCAAATGCTGCTGAGCGCACAAGTCTCGCTCGAGGGCCCAGGTGGTGTCGGGTCGAGGAGGGGGGATCGTAGGTGAGAGGGAGAGGTGGTCGCAGAGCCGAGTGAGGAGGGCGAGGAGTCGTTGCGAATTGGGGTGCATGGTCAGGGAGGAGTAGACTGTTGAGGGGGGGGGAGGAGGATCAGCCGAGAGTCAAGACGAACAAGAGAGAGAGAGAGAACTCACGCTTCTGAGCCTGAGCGAGATACGGCAGAGCATGGAGGATCTCCTCGTCTGCGCAAGGAAGCCGTCAGCGAGAAGCTCGGTCGAGAAGCTCGGCAGCAAGACTCACCTCTTCCCTCCGCTTTCACCACCCCCGCCCTGCCCCTCACCTCACAAGCCAGCGCCACCAACTCCGCATCCCCCTCCTCCCTGCTCAACACCTCCCCCCACACCGCTTCTAACTCCAACAAACCCCTCGAGGCTTCGGCGACGGTAGGGGAGATGGCCAGGCGAGTTGCCGCGATTTGGACGATACAGCGTAGGCGGAGGGGTTCGAACGAGTTTAGAGTACTGTAGTGGAGGGCGCGCAGAGCGTAGGAGAGGGCAAGGACGCCGTGGCCTTCGTCCTGCATGTGCGCCGAGAGAGTCGAGAGAGTCAGCGCCGAACCGAGAGCTCAAGGGCGAGGGCGACGTACCAGAAGTTTGCGCGCGGTGTTATACAGCAGAGTGGCGGAAGCGTTGCTCTCCTCACCTTCAACATCCCCCTCGGGTGAAGTCGTCCAATGCTGCACCGGCGGCGGCGCGAGTCGAGCGAGCCGGTCCACGACCTCTTGCTCGTTTCTGCGAACAAGTCAAGGGTCAGTATAGCCAACGAGCATCCAGAAAGTGTGATGAGGTACCTCAGCTCCGCATGAATCCTAGCTACCTCCCACACGGCGGCTTCCCAAGCTCTCAGCTCCAGCGCGCCGAACGTCCTCCTCTTTGCTCGAGTGTCGACCGCTCGTAATAGCAAAGGCAGAGCCTCCTGTACGCGGTTCGCTCGAGCCAGCTGTGTCGCGGGAAGATGAGATAGCTCGACTAAGTGAAAGAAGGAAGACCAGATCGCACCTTGAAGGCCTGGCGCGAGAGGACGGCGAGTTGGACGTTCCAGAGGTTGCGATCCTCGTCCAGAGCTTCCAAAGCCATCTCCTGCCTCAGGTTCGAAAGCGTAGGCGACCCTATTCCTCCACCACCATCAGCCTTCCTTCTCCACCCCTCGAGAGCCTGATCCCGACTCACCGAGATCCTCCCACAAGTTGGCCGCTACAGCATGATAAGATGGCTCCCACGCTGCATCGTTCCAGAGCACAGCGCGACCTTTATCCTTGGCGTTAGAGCTGACGGGCGGAGACTGATGGAGCGCGCGAGAGCTGTAGAGCGTAGGAAAGAGGGAGGGGGTCGGTCGGCCCTGTGAGGTGCGAGAGAAAGCGTTCAGCGGGAGGCGCGAGGTGCGAGAGTGGGGGATGGGGATGAGACGTACGATGCTACTGCCGTGCTTCACCTCCCAGAGTAGGTCTGTAGGGGATGGTCGACCCTCGCCGACGATCATGTCGCTTGATGAGGGGGCCGCCGAGGTCGAGGCGGCGGGAGCGACTACTTCGAGGCGCTTGTGGAGGCTGTGAATGGGAGGGTCAGTACGAGAGAGCAGTGCTATATTAGACTGAGTGCTCACCTCGCTGCAGCTGCTAGACAGCGAGCATCTCCAGCGTTGCGAGCGACTTGAACTGCTTCGGCGAGACTCTATTGGGCCGAGTCAGCGAGGGGTGGAGCTCCGACGAAGCAAGGTACTCACCTCACGAGCAGCCTGCCAGCCTCCATTCTCAAACTCGAGGAAGGCGGTGTTGAGAAGGGCGTATTGAGGCTTGCCGTGGCTGCAGGAAGGGGTGGGTCAGAACCAGGTGAACGCCGAGACGCGAGTTTCTCCTCACCTAGCAGTCGTGTCGTCCAAGTCGTAAAAGCTGAGCGAGTCCTTGGTAGCTTGATAGTCTTGTGCCCCTTTGGCGCGAGTGTATCTGCAGTCCAGCAGAGTCAGGGAGTCCTTCCACCTCGAAGGACTTCGAAGCTCGGCTCACGCATCAGCCACAACCCTCCTCTGCGTCCTCTGATCCGGCTCGCTCCAAGTCCCCTGACACCACTGTGTCACATCCTCCCACCAAGCAACAGCTTCATCGAACGAGAGCTTGGCAAAGGTCATGCGAAAGCGGCGGAGATAGAGGGCGAGAGGGGAGGTTCGGTGAAGGGGCGTGGAAGAGACGCTGCTCTGTAGGGTGATTGCTAGGGGTCAGCAGGGATTTCGAAGTAGTGAAGAGTGGGATGTACCGCACCTCTTCCTCTTCTGATGATGGGCAGAGTGGTTTGAGGTCTGCGAAGGTGGGGCGAAGGGTGAGCGCCGAGCCTGGCAGCCTGAACAAGTGGACTTGCTCACCGTTGAGCCATCCGTTGAAAGAGTCCAAGCCACCTCTGACTAGCGCGAGCACCTGTAGATGGGTAAGGCCGGCAGATGAGCTCTCGGGACGAGTTGAAGGAGAGAGCGCGTCGGAGCTGGCTGCTCACCGTTTCCTCGATGTCTGCTGCCGTTTTACTGATATGAGGTGGAGGAGCTAGTCTGTGTAGTCGAGCGAGCCATTGGTGAAATGTAGAAGGGTACAGTTGCTCGTAAATTGCGGTGAGGGCGAGGTGGAGGAGCGAGTCGAGTTGAGTAGCAGGGACGTTGAAGGTAGCCAGGAGGGAAATTAACGCTAACGTGGGAATACTAGCCGGATGTAATCCTGCTCTAGTCGACATTATCAGAGCAAGGAGGAGTAAGAGTACAACCTCGCAACCAGACGCGTTTCCGCTTCTTGGCTTCTTACCGCCCTCTTGTCGCTTTCCTCGCAACTTTGAAAATGGCAGCAAGACTCGCATTGAATCGACTACAGCTTCGTACTGCTACTACACGACTGTTACTCCCTCGACCCCTGCTCACTACTCCCACTCGAATCATCGCCCCCAGCGCTTTCCTCCCCAGCGCTTTCTCCCGCTCCTACTCGTCTACACCCCCCTCAGCACCACCAGCAGCAGCACCGACCACCCACCTGGATCCAGCGCACCCTCTCCCCACCGCCAAGAAATCCCCCGAAGAGAAGCTCGGCCTCTCGCAGCGGCTCAAAGCCCTATTCCGCAAGCACGGCTGGTCGGCCCTCGTCATCTACCTCTTGCTCTCCCTCTTGGACTTTGGCCTCACTTTCGTCTTCATCTATGCTGTTGGAGCGGACAAAGTGAGGGCAGCGGAGGATTGGGTGTTGGAGACGCTGGGGTGGAGGAGGAAGGATGGCGAGCCGGGCAAGATTAAGAAGGCGGTCGATGAGTGGAAGGAACAGCATCCGAGGGTGGCTAGGAAGGCAGAGGCCGTCACGCCCCATGTCCCCGCTCCTTCCGAGGTCATCAAAGAGTCGGAGCAGAAGGCCGCTGCTGCTGTCGCTTCGACCGAGCCGGGAGCTGTAGTGCCAGCGCAGCCTCAAACCAACTACTCGGCTATCGCTAGTACGGCTGTACTCGCCTACGCCATCCACAAGACCCTACTTCTCCCCGTGCGCGTTGGAGTCACGGTGAGTCTCATTTCAGACCTCGGCGTTCGAACGCGTCGACCCTCGGCATCTTGTCAAAGGGCGAGCGAGTGCTCTATGATGAGCTCAAAGCTCACTCGTCACTCTTTTCCCATCTTATCTTCACAGCTCGCCATCACCCCTCGCATCGTCCGGACACTGCAATCGTGAGTCGAGCTGTCGCCTTCGCCAAGCGTTCCATTCATTGACTCAAGTTCTCACCTTCTGTAGATGGGGGTACGACACAGCTCAGCTCTCGCCCTTTCTGATCTCTATGCCTCGAAGACCCCAAGCTAATCTCCTTCTGTCACGCGCAGATGGAACGTCGGGCTCGCCAAGTCGGGCGTTACGGCGGCGGCAGGAGCCGGAGCGGGAGCTGGAGCAGGGGCAGCAGGAGCAGCGAGCAGCAGTGCACCATAAGGCGGAGGAGAAGGAGGATGGTTGTATACACCCCACCGAAATTGACACTGGTCTAAACCTTCTCGTTTCGTCTCCGAACCGAACGCCGAGCATGGCTCTCGGCTCGCTCGCTCTCTCTCCAGCATGCTCAAGAGTACGAAATGAGCTAGACTACACTACACATTGGCAGACAACACCAACTTCTCCACACTCTTCCTGAACTGCTCATTATCAATCCCTTTGCCATTATTCGAATCCAAGTCGACGAGGGGGTTGCGAATGACCCAATCGGTGAAGGGTCCCGTATGGATCTGTCGGAGGAGGTAGTGGAGGGATTGCGGCATGGGTGAGGTGAGGAGGATGAGATGGTACGAGGTGGGCGTGTGCAGGTAGTGGAGCTTGTAGGTTGAGGTTGAGAAGGATTGGAACGAGTCGTCGTCGCTGTGGGGTGTCGAGGAGCAGGGAGGGGGGGTCAGTCCGAGTACAAGGGTATCTAGCGTAGCTCGGTAGAGAGCTACACCTGCTGCCGGGCCTTCATCAAGAGGCGCGAACCAACTCACCGGCCGCTGAGCTTCTTGGCCATGTTGCGCAAGCTGAAGATGATGCCATACACCAACTTGGCCTCCTCATCGAACGCCAATCCACCTCTTGCCTGCTCCCCTGCTGCTGCTGGTGGTGATGGCTGTTCCCCCTCTACACCCGCCTGCTGAGCCACGACGCTGCTCCCCGCTGGTGGAGGCTGCTTCTCCCAGGGCGGTAGTGATGAGGTGGATAAAGGGCGGTTGGCGGGCGTGGAAGGAGAGGGAGAAGCTGTTGGTTGTGCTGGGTACACGGCTGGCAGAGTGGTAGGCCCTGGGGCTGGTAAGCGACCGGCGAACGGGTGGAAGAAGCAGCAGTTGGTGTGCCGGTCAAAGATTAATAGACTGTACTAGAGATTGTGAGTGCAATTCTGATGCGCTACAACTTCAATACTGACGAGTAGACGGTCATGATGAAGTACAGGCGAGAGGGAAAGAGAGGTGAGCTCGGCGCTTCGACGCGTTGTGAGCGCAGGGGCCTCCTCTCCAAACCAGAGCGAGTCGATCGAGTCCAGTACAGCCGAGGTTAATCTACCAATACCAATCAATATTACTAGCTGTAACCTGTAATCGCGGCTGCAGTCTCCGCCATTTCGCTTCTACTCTTTGGCGCCCCGAAGCGACTCGCGCATCTCTCTCTCTCTGCTCTCCCGCTTCTCTTCGTCGCTTCTCTTCGCCTCGCTACTTTGCTACAGCCATGGATCCCAAGATTTTCGGAGCAGCAGTCGGTCTCATCGTCCTCATCATCGCCTATGTAGCACTCAAGCCTCGTAAGTAACAGCAGCAACTCACCCTCCAGCACCTTCTCTCCTCCCGCTTAGCCCCGGCTGTCCTGTATCCCTGTCGGAGCTCAGCGCTAATCGAGTGTACATCACACCAGAACCCAAACCTGCTCTCGACCCCGTCAAGTGGCAAAAGTACAAGCTCATCGACAAGATTGTCCTCTCCCCCAACACGGCCATGTCAGTCCAGCTCTGTCTGTCTCTATACAGCCCTCTCGAGACCACCGCTGACAGCGCCTCCGATTCAACTATACAGCTACCGTTTCGCCATCCCCGGCAACGCCATCCTCGGCCTGCCTATCGGCCAGCACGTCTCGGTCTCTGCCACCATCGGCGGCAAGCTCATCCAGCGCTCCTACACTCCTACCTCCTCGGACGACGACAAGGGCTTCTTTGACCTGCTCATCAAGGTTGGTCTTCTATGCCTCTGCTCTGCTGTACGGTAGCTCACCCGTCTTGTCCCACAATCAGAGCTACCCCACGGGCAACATCTCGAAGCACTTCGCCGGACTCAAGGTGGGCGACTTCGTGGACATCAAGGGCCCCAAGGGACAGATGAAGTACAGCAACGACTACGCCAACGCCATCGGCATGATCGCCGGAGGTACCGGCATCACTCCCATGCTCGTACGTTTTGAGCTCCAAGTCCTCCTCGCCTTCGCTAATCACCTCGCGCTACGACCTACAGCAAATCATCCGCGCCTCGCTCAAGAACCCACTCGACACGACCAAGCTTTCCCTCATCTACGCCAACGTGACCGTCGAGGACATCCTCCTCAAAGCCGAGCTCGACTCGCTCGCGGCCAAGCACCCCGAGCGGTTCAACGTCTACTATGTCCTCAACAACCCTCCTGAGAAGTGGAACGGAGGTGTCGGGTTCGTCAACTCGGAGATGATCAAGGTGCACCTCCCCGCTGCGGCGGTGGATAGCAAGATGCTTCTTTGCGGTGAGTTCGAGTCGACCGGCCTGCGTATGGAGCTCGGCGCTGATTCTCTCTTCTCGTGGCGATGATATAGGACCCCCTCCCATGATGGGCGCGATGAAGAAGTGCATGGACGAGCTCAAGTTTGAGGCGCCGAGGACCATCTCCAAGATGGCCGACCAGGTCTTCCTGTTCTAGAGGGTGCAGCGAGCGCCGAACCGAGAGACGAGAGGAGGGTTTCGAGTAGCTGTTGTTAGAGGGCCGAGGGTGGTCAATCGAAACAAGTCATGAAAAGCTATGCTCAGCAAGTATGATGTAGCACTTTAGAGAGCTCCAGTTGCAGCGCCCTTCGCGCTCCGACCCCGACTCCGCGCGTCGGAACACCTCTTGCGCTCTCCCTCTCAAACTCGTTCGCTTCACACCTCAACTACATACGATGGCCGCGGCACCAGGGCGACCAGCAACAGCGCGTCGCAAGACTTTGATTGGCGACCATCCTTTGACTACAGCAGCTTCAATGGACGAGAGGTGCGTTCGACGAGAGCTGGAGCTGCAGGCTGAACCAACAGCTGGAAGACCAGAGCTACAAGAGCAGGAGCTGACTCTGGTACAATATCCAAACAGCTACGAAGCAGGAGATGTTATTGGTACAGGATCCTTTGGGTGAGCACAGCTTGCAGGAAAGTGGCCGCTCAGTGACGGATCTACTCACGCCTCCGCCTTCTGCAGCATCATTCGCAAGGTCAAGAGACGGCCAGATGGCTTGGTGTGTTCTGAGTGGTATCTGTACTATAGCCCGACAGAACTAATCGCCTGGTTCCCTGCAGATTCTCGCCCGCAAGGAGCTCAACTACGGGCGAATGGACGAACGTGACCTCCGGCAGCTCACTGAAGAGGTGTACGTCCCTCTCCAACTATACTAGTCCTACATGACTACCCGCTCAACGCCCCTCCTACCCTGCAGCAACATCCTCGAACAGCTAGGCTCCAACGACAACATTGTGCGGTACCACGAGCGCTTCGTCGACAAGCCCAACAACATGCTCTACATCCTCATGGAGTACTGCGAGGGAGGGGATCTCGCCAAAGTCATTCAGCGGTGCAGAAACACCAAGTAAGTCGTCATAGCGCTCTCCTCGGCGGTGCAGTGTGTTGACCCTTCCTCGCCTCGTTGCAGGACCTACTTGAGCGAGGACGTCGTTTGGGCTTACTTGACACAGATCACACTCGCTCTGTACGACTGTCATGCCGAGACGGACGCTCATGGCCGGCGTAAAGCCATCATCCTCCACCGCGACCTCAAGCCCGAGAATGGTGAGCCGAGGGCGCGCCGAGTGTATTCAGAGGGCGATCGCTAACGCTCGTCTGCTACAACAGTCTTCCTCGATAACGAGAACAACCTCAAGCTGGGCGATTTCGGACTCAGTAAAGCCATGGCGCAGGCAGCCATGACCCAAACCTACGTCGGCGTCAGTCTGCCGTCCTCTGCGCGAAGAGAACATGAAGACTGACCTCTCCGTACCCTACCCAAACAGACACCCTACTACATGTCCCCCGAGCTCATCAACGGCCAGCCCTACGACGTCAAGAGCGATATCTGGGCCCTCGGCTGCCTCATCTACGAGCTCTGCGCCGGGCAGTGAGTCGAGGTTCTCTCGTCTCGAACCTCTCCCCGATCTGACGTCTCAACCGACAGCCCTCCCTTCCACGAAGCTCGCACGCAACCCGAACTCGCCGTCATGATCCGCGAAGGCAAGATCCCCGACCTGCCCAAGCCTTACACGGCGCATCTCGGCCAGGTCGTGAGGGCCATGCTCAAGCAGAATGTGCGTTGAGAAGGAACATCAAGAAACGAGAATGGTTGGCTGATCTCTCTTGACCTTTGCAGCCCAAGCACCGTCCCAACACGTCGCAGATCAAGGCGCTCGATAACGTCAAGCTGCAGATCCGAGCTATCGAGCTTCGCAAGGCGTGAGCTGCTGTGTTCGCCAACTCGGCGCGAAAGCAAGCTGACATACCTCGTCTGCAGTACCAAGGAGCTACGCATCCGCGACCAGCACGTCGCCAGTCGGGAGAGCGACCTGCTCGCTCGGGAAGCGGCCGTACTCCTGCGCGAGAAGGCACTGCTGAGTAGAGAGAACTCGCTCCGTGCGGCATCGGAGGCGGTTAAGGAAGGGGAGGCGAGGCTGGCGGCGGCTCGATACGCCTTCCAGACGGAGAGGGAGGAGGCGGATCGAGAGAATCAGAGGCCTGGGGAGGCGGAGGCGTTGGCGAGGGTGGCGAGTAGGCCGAGTTTGGTGCCGCGGAGACCGTTGGATGAGAGGAGGGCAAGGTGAGTCGAGATGTATCATTGTAGTCGAGAGCCGAGCTGACTCAGTCCGGCTACAGCAACTCGTCTGGCCTTCCCTTCCCTCGACTCTCCTCCACCTCATCCCTCATGTCCCTCGACAACGACACCCCCATCAAAGCCGCTCCAGCATCACTACGTCGTCGCTTGGCCTCCAAGTCGATGCACGACCTCGCCGGACCAGGCGGCTTCATCTCGTCGCCCTCACGCGCCATCTCGTCGGGCGAGTCGTTCCCCATGAGCATCACCAGGGACTTTGGCCGTCGTAGCGAGTCGGTCAACAGTCCTACCAAGCGGTCCCTCCCTCCTCTCGAGGTGCGCGATCCACCCAAATCGCCCTCCCCTCGCCCTCCTTCAGCCTCTCAGCTCCTACCGCCCGCCATCCCTCCTCGCGCTCACACCGCACCTGGCGTACTCCCTCCTTCAGCATCCGCCCCTCTACCGAACCCCTACGACGACGACGACGTCCCCTCCCCCTTCCTCAAGAAGATGGACGGCTCTCGCTTCCCTTCGGCGTCCAACCTCCCGACCAAATCGGCCACCATCTCTTCCCGACCGAGTAGTGGTCCTCTGGCGGCCGCTCGCGGATCAAGGCAGAGTTTGGGATCGAAGCCTTCGATGGGGAGTAGGCTGCTGGCTGCGCGGGCGCAGGCGTCTGCGGGGGTCGATGAGGTGGGGAGGAGGATCTCGACGGCGACGGCAGGGCATCTGCGAGGCAAGTCGACGGCCTCGTGAGGTGGAGCTTAGGGAGGAGGAGGAGGAGCTTTCGTTCGCAGTACATTCCATTTCTTGACTTCGTTCCCCACATAGCATCTCGCTTGTAGGCCTATGTAATTCGCTCGCAATCGGTTCATCTTTCATTCTTCGCTCCGGGACCGTTCGCTCGGCGCTTCTCTGTGAGGTACTGCGAGAAGAGGATATCACAATGGCACGCACTAGAAACGACGGTGAAGCTAACAAGCGAATATAACAAGCAATCTAGAGACACAAGCACTCTCGGCGGCGACCTCAAATCAATCGCACTCGACTCCCGAATCGTCCTCGGCTCTCAAACCCGCCGCCCTCCTCGTCACACCCGTCAATGCATCCAAGCATGCATCTAACGCGCCTTCGAGATCCAACGCTCCCTCCTGCGCCCCTTCAGCTCCCTCTCCTGCACCCGCCGAAGCAGGCGAGCAGAAGGCCTTGAGCGTCTCGTCGCGGAAGACGTCGTGTCCGAGCATGCGACGGATGGCGAGGGTGTCCTCGTGGAGTTGAGGCTCGACCTTGCCCGAGACGGCGGTGGGGAGGAGGAGGACTTGGCGGCGAACGAGAAGCCAGCCGAGCGTGGAAGAGGCGATGAGATCGACCTCGGCGATGGGACTGTCGCTGGTCGGCTTGGTGTCGGTGATGTTCTCCTCTGCTTCGTCGGTCGCCTTGAAGGTGAGGTCGAGCACGAGCTTGAGGAACGGCTCGACGCAGCGAAGCCTCGCAGCGGGTCCTCCAGTCAACCTCTCCCTCTCCACCTCCCTGGCCAGACGCCGACCTGCCTCCTTCTCGCCGGCGTAAAAGCTGCATAGACTCCTCGTGATCTTGCCCATAGTGTGCGAAGCGCCCCCCTCGAGGGTCGACTCGAGGACGTAGCGGATCGTCTCCTCGAGGAAAGGCTGGTCCACGAGCGAAGAAAAGCGCTCGAGGGCGGCGAGGGGAGCTTGTGGTGGGCAGGTAGTGGCGATGACCGAGACGAAGATCTTGGCCCATGCCTCGCGAAGGGCGGCAGCGCACCTGACCTCCGAGATGCGAAGGAGGGGCACCGTGTCGGCTGGGCGAGCGGGGGCTTCGAGTGAGATGGCGGCGGAGGTGGAGGCGAGAATGGAGCGAGCAAGCGCAAAGTCGGTGGAGATGGCGACCTCGGCGTAAGGGTGAAGGGGGGTGTCGGACTTCTTGCGGTCGCGCGACCTGGCTTTGGACCAGAGGGCGGCGGCTGAGAGAGGTTGGCCGAGGGAGAGAAGATGGACCGAGAGTACGGCGTCCACGGCGGGGAGGGCGGTGGTGGAGGTTGCCTGCGGCCAGTGGGTGGAGCGCGAGAGGTTGAAGAGGCGGAGGAAGGTGTAGCAGCGGGCGAGGTAGTTGATCTCGTCGGCGCCTGTACATGATCACGTCAGCTGTCGTTCGGAGACATTTCAGATCGAAAAAGCACTCACCGACGGTCGCCTCAATCTCGGCGATCCTGACCCAAGCCACCGCCGCTTCGATCCTGTCCTCCTCGGACCACATCGAGTAGCTACCGACGCGGATGGTGGTGACCTTCCTCAGCAGCGTCGCCAGTCCCTCCTTGCACAATGCTGGCAGCAAGCCGTACGTCGGCGCGCCGACGAGCTTGAGCAGCTCTCTCCTCGCCTTGAGCGCCGAGCGGCACTCGGAGAGGTAGGTCGGTGCACTGGCGACCTCGTGATTGAGGTGAGCGAGGGAAGCGAGAGCCTGAGCCCGACGGCGCTGACGGTAGGCGCTGCGAGACTTTACGAGCTCGGGAGGAGGCGTTGTGCGCTGGCCGCGGACGAAGAGAGGGTAGGCGACGAAGAGGAGGACAGAGAGGATGGAGGAGATACCGAGGAAGACGAGTCCGCTGAGGAGGGAGGGGTGGATGATGTCCGAAGTGACCACGGCGGAGGGCATTGCCGAGGAGCTCGAGTCGACGGCAGCGCGGCGAACGAGACGACTGGCCCAGGCGCGGGCACCGACGACTTCTCCGATAGGCTCGGCCACCGAGCTGTACGTCCAGTCGTATCCGAGACCTCCGGCGAAGCTGAGACCCATGAAGGTGGCGAGCAGCACCCTCGGAGGCGCAGCGGCGTGGCCAGAGTAGTGCTGGTGCTGAACGAGGCGAGGCGAGATGGATGTGGGATCCTCCGAGGATGAGGCTGGGGAAGGAGGGAAGCCATGGGGCGAGTTGGAGTGGGCGGCAAGCCTCCCGCTCTGGGAGACGAAAGACTGGACGGCCGGCGCCTTCTCGTCGTCGTCGTTCTCATCGCCGCTACCGTCTTCCTCCTCGTCGATCCTCTCCTGCTCCTTGCGCTCCTCCTCTCGAATCCTCGACCGCTCGACCTCCCTCACCGCCCTCCTCTGATCGAATACGTCGATGAGCGCCTGTCCTCCGCCGACCATCTCGCGGACGACAGCTTTGAGCAACTCGATGTCCTCCGTACCGTCCGCGCGAGCGCCTTGTAGGTAGTGGATGTACTCGATGCTCTTGCCGAGGATGCTGCCCTTGCTGAGCGTCTTGGCTGCGAGTACGCCGTCGACGAGACCGGCTGGCGTTGGGCCTTGGGCGGCGGTCGAGAGGGTGAACTGGGAAGCGCGACGACGGGAGGCGGGCATCTGTTCGTCAAGAAGAGGTCAGCCGCTGGTTTTCATGTCATTTCGAGAGCGAACGAGGAGCGCACCGAAGGAAGAGGCTTGAGGTGTCGGAGCGCGGGAATCGCATCTCGCAGCGCCGCCAGATGGTTGTTGATGTTGTTGCGGTATCTTCGCTCGACGGCGTCTGTTGTTAGTAAAAAGGGGAGCACGAGTCAGCGAGCTGCTAGCGTCGTCGAAGAAGGAGGCGGTGAGCCTCACTGTGGCCTTTCTCGCCCTTCTTGCGCTTCTCGCCTCCAGCCGGCTTCTTCGCTCCAGCCTTCTCAGCAACACGCTTTCCTGCCCTGACTGCCGAAGCCGAGGGTGCTGGAGGGTGTGAGACGTCCTGCAGGACCGCGGCGGGAGCGATGGACTGGTAGGTCCTAGGCGATGGGCCGTCTGCGAGGGAAGAAGCGAGTCAGTTTCGATCACCCTTCGCTCGAACTCGGCTCGAGATGAATGAGAGTGCGCAACTTGAACGTACCTCGATGGGAGCTGGAGGGCACGCCGGCGTTGGCGATGAGGTTGAGCGAGGTATTGGCCGCTTGACCGGTCGCTGTATGCCTAGGAATCGCCGACAAGGCCGATGCGATGCTACCACCGCCGTTGGCCATGGAAGAGTTGAGCGAGAAGTGGAAGCCATCCTGACTGGGAGCGCTAGAGAGGTGCACCGGCTGCTGAGCGTGAGACTGAGGCGGAGGGGCGGTCGAAGCAGAGACGGTGCGCCTGCCGCCGTTGCTGGCTCCCCTGGTCTTGTGCTGAGCGCGCGATTGGTGAGCCGAGAAGTCCTCCGTCGTCGAGACTCGTCGCTTCTTGAGCTGCTCGGCGCCGCCGAGCTGGCGGTCGTCGTAGGGCTGCTGAGCGTAGGTGGTGGAGAAGGAGGAGGGATCCTGATAGGCGAGGGGGATGTGCTGGCCATCTGAGGCGTTGGAGTAGGGTTGACGAGGTGCTGCTTGGGCTTGAGCCAGACTGGCCATGTACGAGGAGGCGTAGACGGCGTTGGCATCGGCCGGGGAGCGTCCTTGAGCATCGGCTTCGGCCATCATCCTCGCGAGTAGTGACTCTCCACCCATGCCAGTCGCCGGCTGCACAGCAGAGGGATAGGTGTTCTGGTAGGCGCCGTTCGAGGACGAAGCCGAGGAGGGAGGGGAGAGCGAATTGGCCGAGTGCTGAGGGGTGTAGTGGGTGAAGTGGTTTTGCTGAGGTTGTTGTGCGAGTTGGGGAGGCGAGGGCTGGTGGTGAAGAGGAGCGTGTGGGAGGTATTGCTGTTGCACGGCCTGCTGCTGGACCGAGGTCGCCGAGCCATAGTAATTCGACTCGCCCGAGCTCTGAAGGGAGTGGGATCGCGGGTCGAACATGCCCTGCTGTTGCTGTTGTTGCTGCTGCTGCTGTAGGTCGTTCGAATGGCCAACGTCGACGGTGGCGCCGAAGGAGAAGGGAGGGCTGGTACCGCTGGCGAGCGATTCAAAGTTGGTGTTGTTGCCTGAGAGCGCGCCGTAGTTGCTGTAGTCTGGCGAGCTGATGTTGGAGAGCGCCGCCGCCGAGCTGGCCGAGCTACTCGGGGTGTAGCCCTGCTGTCCTGCGCCGCCGCCGCTGCTGCTGTTGTACCCCGCTCCTCCCGCTCCCTGCTGTACAGTACTCGCCAAGTACGACCCCATCAAGTCCGATTCGAACGAGTAATCGCCTGCAGTTGCGCCCATTCCTCCATCGCTGGCGCCTGACGAGTGAGCCGAGGAGAACGAGTCGAGGAAGAGGGCGTCGAGGTCATTCTCGCCTGTAGAAGAGTAGTCTGCCTCGGCGGCATAGGTGCCGTGGTCCATGATGAGCTGAGTGTAGTCCTGTTGCTCTGTCGAGAGTATGTGGTCGAGGGCAAAAGACGAGTATGCTGTCAGTAGCGAAGCGGCGTCGTTCGAGCCTCTCCACTTCGACCTGCTCGTACGATGAGAGGCACCGCTGCTCATTCTCGCTTTCTGCTCGCTTGCGGTGTTTGGAGACGCATTTGCAGAACGATTCACTTCGCCGACTTCCGATGAGGTGCAGACCGAAAAATCGCACCTCCTCTTTCCTTCTCCTCGCCGAGTCATTGCTGCTATTTTACAACGACGGAGTGAGATTGCGGGAATGTACGTCTACAGAGATGCAGTGTGCTAGCGTCTAGTAGGCGGCAGGAACTCTGTAGAAACGAAAGGAAGAGAAGAGAAGCATCAGCATCTGCGCCGAGCAGCGACAGCCGAACTCGCTTCCGTCTGCCTCAGCCTGGCTCTGCAACTCACCCATTCTTGCGAGAATCGCTGGTGGCAAAGATCCTGCCTGATGGCTGTCGGACAACGGCCTGCACCTCTGCGATGCCGAGGTTGACGTCGAAGAGGCTGCGAAAAGCAATGGAGCGGGACGAAGAGAAGGAAGGCATCAGCGAGGCGCCCAGGAGGGTTCAGCCGCCTTGTAACATACGTGACATTGTGCCCGCGCGACGTGAGATCTTCCACAATGTCGGAGCGGAAGCCCGACTCGATGGAGACCTGCGCCGAGCAGCAAGGCGGTTAGCTCACGTCTCACCGCGTCTCCACAGGCGGAACGTACATAAGCCGGGCTAAGCTGATGATGGACCCTCGGCTGCTCCACCGCGTTACTGATATCGAACCCCCAATCGAGGTTGAGCAGCACCTGTGCGACCGAGCCGAAGATGCGAGAGCCGCCCGATCCGCCGAGAGCGACATAGACTTCGCCATCTGGGCTGTCCATGATGAGAGGTGCAGTTGAGGATAGGGAGCGCTTGCCGGGCGCGGGGTAGTTGTAGGGCGAGGCTGTGGGCTTGGAGCGTCAGCGAGTGCGAAGAGCTGCCGTCGACGAGCGACGAGAGCAAGGACGTCTCTAGAGCCACCTCGAAGACTCACGAGCGAGTCCAAATGCGTCTGGGATGCCGGGGGTAGCAAAGTCGTCCTGTTGAGACGAGCACGACACAGGTCAGCCACTGCTCGCCGAACAACGGATCGCAAGCGCACCATCTCGTCGTTGAGGATGATGCCCGTCTCCTCGTCCATGACGCGCGAGCCGAACAGCAAGTTCACGGTCGAGGTGAGACTGACGGCACTGCCGTACTGGTCTACAACGCTGAGGTGAGTCGTCCCATGGTCCTCCTTGACGTCGAACTTAGGGTGGTAGTAGCCGATCTTGTGAGTGCGATCCTGTGAGCGAGAAGAGTCAGCTTAGTCATACGAAGGACCTCGCATGAGACGTACATCGGTAATGTTGGCGCGGATCTGGGCAGAGTAGGCCTTGGTGTGAATCTCGGCGAGCTTGGCGGCGTTGTCGATGAACGCAGGGTCACCGACCTCGGTACGAGCAGCAAAGGCGACTGACAGCGACAATTCAGTCTTCGACACCAGCTATCAAGAGCACCAGAACTCACACTTGAGCGCCTCGATGAAGCGATGAGTCGAGAGGCCCGTCTTGCCGCCGTCGACAAAGTCGTCGTAGCCTTCAAGCGTGTTGAGGAGGTTGGTGATGATGGGTCCCCCCGATGGGTAGTGCGTGGTGTAGTAGGTGCGATTGAGGTAGGTCGAGCGGAACGCGGGTTGGACGATGGCCTTGTACTCGGCGAAGTCCTCGGCTGTGAGGAGGCCTCCTTCCTTCTTGATGGTCTTGAGCAGGGACTTGGCAATGTCGCCCTTGTAGAAGACGTCCACTCCTTCCTTCCCGATCCGCTCCAGCGTCTGAGCATACGCCTCACGCCTGAGAGTCTCCCCCTCGACGAGCAACCTGCCCTCGGGCGCGAACATGGCCTTCCAATCCTCCTCGTCGAGCATCCACTGCGACATGGGAGCTCCAAACGGCGCAGCGTTCAACCTGCGAGCCAACTCTTTGCCGACCTTGCTTTCCCTAGCAAGGTCAGCGCTCGGCTGAAAGAGCCGCTCCCAGGGGACTCCACCTCCGCAGGCCTCGTACGCCGCCTCGAGCCCTCGTAGCTCGCCTGGTACACCGATGGCGAGTCCTCCAATCTTGGAAGCGCGAGCAGCGTCGAACGAAGGGTCGTCGGGGCGAGGAGAGAACATGTGGGGGTGTGAGCCGGAGGGAGCAGTCTCGCGGAAGTCGATAGAGATGGGCTCGGTGCATTTGGGGTTAAAGTTGGTGTGTGTGGTGGATGGACGGATGACCATGAATCTGTAGGGGGTCCGCAAGGTCAGCCTTTCCTGCTCAGACGAGGAGCACGCGGTCGAGAGAAGGTGCTTACCCTCCTCCGCCGATGCCGCTGCTGAACATATTGGTGACTCCGATACACAATGCTGATGCGATGGCTGCGTCGGTAGCAGTGCCGTTCTCCTTGAGTACTGCAGAGCACGAGCGTAGTGAGCAGGGGTTGGTTGGTCAGCCGGAGGGCGACCAGCAAACTCAACGTACCATCTACACCAATCTGCGAGCAGACTCCGACTTCTGTAGCTACTCCGCCGTACTTGCCCGAGCTGAGGTAGTTGGGATTGCGCCCACCCGGCTGAGGCGGAGGCAGCCTCGAGTAGTCGGGCGTATCGTTGTCCTTGCCTGGGCTGGCTCCGCTGCCGCCGCGACCGGTAGCCTGTAGGACGATGAGAGTGATGATCCCTGCCAGCAAGATGGCGGCTAGCAGGGCGAGAATGGCCTTGATCCATCGCCGAGAGGATTGCGACTCTGCGACCGACGCAGAGGAGAGGGCTCGCTTGCGGTAGGATGCTCGAGTGGCCAGCGCTGGTGGTGCGAGCAGGTGTGTAGTCTCTGTTGAAGTCCCTTCCTCGAGATCGCGTGTCGAAACCGTCATGTCGAGAAGACCAAGTGAATCGCAGGAGGGAGATAGACCTGCTCGGCTTTCGGGGCAAGGTCAGCTTTGGAAAGGGGGCGGATTTCGGCGGAAACCGAGTTAGGCTGTACAGAGTAGCCTTCTGATCTGCTACTACTCGCTTATAGTCGCCAGCGAAAAAGGAGGTTGGTGATATTTAACTGACTTCCCGGCTCGCAGCTCGGGCGCCTCTCTCCCTCCGCCAGTTTCTAGCCCTCCTTGTCGGATGGGTTCAACGCCGACGAGCGCCACGGGCGATCATGTACGGTACTCGGTGGACGATGATCCTACGCTACAGGACGTGGACCGCTTGCTAGCAGACGACCAGGACTCGTCCAGCTACCCTCGCCTCTCCAACGCCGGCAGCAGCAGCAACTCGGGCGTCCACCAGGCCGCTCTGATCGCGCTCGTTTCCCTCTTCATCTGTAGTGCAACATCAGCCTACCTCGCCCCGCACGTCGCAACCCAATCCCTCGTCGTCGTCGTTTCGCTTCCCTTCGTCCATTTCGGGCTCCTCGCTTTTCTCGCCTTCGCCCATGGCGTATTGCGACCACGGTCAATCTTTGGAGGTGGAGCCAACCGGATCAGCCTCGGCCGAGGTGATGGACCTCAAGAGCAGCGTACTAGGAAACTCGCGTTGTTGTCGGGAGGCGCGAGCGCCGTCGCTATGGTCCTTGGCCTGTGGCAGGCTAGGTGGCTCGATGGAAAGCTTGGGCAAGCTGTAGAGGTGTTTACTCTAGTTCTGTTACGCGCTCGGCGTCCTACTGATGCTTACTCGCGCTCCCAGGTCTTCCTTCTCCCTACCCTCCTGGCGCTCGCGCCTATTCTCAGCTCCAGCCTCTCCTCCATCTCCCACCCCTCGCCGCTCGCGCCCAAATTCTCTCTCGCATGCCTCGCCAGTGCTTTCCTCGTCGGTCTCGCACTCTTCGGAGTACCCGCTCGACACGCTGGACTGGCGCTCGCTGCCCTAAGGCTGCCCTTCGCGGCGCTTAGCATGCTGTTGTTTAAAGAGGGATTGGGAGAAGAACACCTGGGAAGATTTCTGATGGGGAGTGCGACTGTGAGCTCGATATACCGCAACTCTGAGCAAGACGAGCGCTGACCTTCCTCTCGCCGAACTCGCTTTCAGTCGGCCACCGGCTTCTCTCTCGTCGTCTTCATACTCGGCCTCATCCATGGATCCACCGACTCTCTCGGATGGATGCCCTTCCACGAGTACATCGACCTCCTCCTCTTCCACCTCTCGGCCCTCGGCGCACAGATCTCGCTCCTCGTCGCCCTCTACAATCTCTCCTCCCCTCTACAAGCCGCCATCACCCTCCTACCACGCAACCTGCTCCTCCTCTCCTGGGCTACTCTCGGCCGCGGAGGACTCGTGATGAGAAGCAACTGGCTTCAAATGGCCGTCATCCTCGCCGGCGGAACAATCGCGACGGTAGCCACCAACGACGAGCTGTCCGAGTCGGTCCAGCAAATCAGCAGCAGGGTCGGTCTTCCCAAGGGAGAAGGATGGAGCAAAGAACACCTCCCCTCCGCGCACGACTACTCCGACGCGCCTCGCAAACATCCCTCGCGCAAGCTCATCGGCCTCGCCTTCCTTCCCCTCCTCTTCTACTTCATTCAATCCCCCTCGACCACCACCTCCCTCGCCGCCGCCTGCTCCTACCTCCCCACCAACGTCCGCTCGACCCTCTGCCACACCTTCACCGCTCCCACATCCCGCTCGGTCGACCTGGTCATTGCATATTACGACGAGGATTTGGCGGCGGCCAAGCATCACATTCAGGCGATGCGAGAGCGGCCGTTCATTAGGGAAAGGGAGACTAGGGTGCTGATCTATAATAAGGGACCGAGGTCGGAGGCGGAGTTGAGGGAGAAGATGGAGTTGCTCGGCTCGGACGAGGTGATCCCGTTGCCGAACTACGGTCGGGAGGGCGCTACGTACCTCAAGGTGGGCACCGGATATCCTCACTGTTATACGATTGCGCTGACCCTCTCCTCGTCCACAGCATATCCTCCTCCACTACAACTCCTCCATCGCCGCTCTCGCCTCGGCGCTCGACCCCTCCTCCTTCACCCTCCCCAGCGGCCTCGACGCCTCAACAAAAGAAGGCCTGCATCGCTCTCGCGTCCTCGCCGACCACACCTTCTTCCTCCAGCCCCACTTGGCTTGGGATTGGATCGCCAACCCGAGGATTGATCTCGTAGGCCCCGATACAGGGTTTGCGCACTTTGGGCCGATGATGAGGAATGTGAGTGGTGCTACCTGCTTCTGCTGTTTCTCTTTCTGTGCTGTCAGTCGGAGGGTCTAAGGCTGGAGGAGAAGGAGACGACACCTGCTCGGAGCTTGAGCTGACTCTCCGTCTCGCTTTCGCAGGAGTGTGGAGGTGATGGGCGTGGAACGGGAGACTATGGCTTTGTACGGGATCTGTACGCCATTTTCAGAGGCGAGGTTTGCCCCAAAGGTGGCACGTTGGTGAGTTCTCGAGCGTTCGGCGCTACGAGCCTCCGGCGACCGCTTCGAGCAGCTACTGACGCTCTTCTTCGGTCCTCGCCCTCGTATAATAACAGTCCGCATGGTCGGCTCAGTTCCAGGTTCGGAAAAGTAGGATTCTCGCCAACGCGTACCAGTGAGTCGCCTTTCGAGCCTTCGTCGAGAAACGACTTCTGACCGCTTGTTCCTCTCCATAGCCGCTACGAAGCTTTCGACCAGTTAATGGAAGCAGAAGATAGTCACTGGATCCATGAGGTCAGTACCCTCGCTCTCTAGCTTCCTCGAGACGGAAGCTGATCTCTCGCTTTCGCTGTTTCGATCCTTCTCTTGTACCTCCCGACTCGCTCAACGCTCACTTCGCACCCCTTCCTTGCGACGCTATATCTCTACGCTCTCTCCGTCTCTCCCTCCCCTCCCACCCTCAACAGCTCTGGGGCGCCAACGGCTCGGGCGGACAGTCGAACCCTGCGCTCGGTCACCACCTCGAGCGCTCCTGGCCGCTCATCTTTGGCTGCTCGGATCCCAAAATCGCCGACGAGTGTCCTGATGATGTGCATGTGAAGGAGAAGTGCCAGTGCTTGGACCGGTCGTGAGAGGGAGGGCCGAGAAGGGAGAAGGGAGGAGAGAGCAGCCGAAGCTACAACGCTCGACAGCTGTTTAGACATGGTAGGAAGTCAAATGTGAATATACGGACGACCTGCCAGCCTCATCGGTTGCAAGACGAGAGGTGATTTCGGAGCTCGTCGAGAAGCGACGAACTGAGCGCCCAATCTCTCTTTCCCTCCTTCCACATCTCTCGCTCTTCTCTCGTCGGCATGTCGGGCTCGGCAGGAGTCTCAGCGCCTGCAGGAGGAGTGCAATCATCAGTACAGCCTCCTTCTGCCCTCTGCGCTCACATCGACTGCACAGCAATCGTACGTCCTCCGCTTCGACCTCGCGCTCGCTGTATGAGGCTCGCCGGGTGGTGCAGTGCGCTGATATCACTTGCTACTTATCGCCAATAGCTCCTGCCGATCCTGCTCGGGGTGCTACTGTCCTGCATGGCTCTCGGCAGCCTGCTCATCCTCGCTGGGAGGTGCTGGCAAGCGTTCCCCGACTCGAGAGGGGGAAGCAAGCGCGCTCTCGTGGCGTTGGTGCTCGTGCTGCAGTGTGTACAGACTGGATTTGACATGGGTAGAGTCCTATCTGTGAGTCTCTCGCACTACAGGCAGGCAGCAGCGAGGTAGGGAAAGCTGGGAGCTGATTGCTGTGCATCGCTCGCTTCTACCACGTTGATAGATCTTCGCCCTCAACTTTGGAGACCTTTCCTACTTTATCACGCCCAGGTGAACGAGCTCCCGCTTCCTTTGGACGCTCTACGAGGCGCTCGAGCTGACCCGCTCGGCTCGGTCGTTCGCAGGCTCGAAGACGCTGCAGCTCCCTTCGTCGGCGTGTTCATCCAGCTACAAACGCAGTGCTTCTTCCTCCAAAGAACTTTCAGCTATGCCTCGGCCGTCCACGTCCCTCCAATCCTCAAGTGGGCCTTCACCAGCCTCATGCTCGCCTGTATCCTCGGAAGCGCTGCGATGGGGTGTGGAGTCGCTCTGGAGATCAAGGTGAGCTACAGAACGCTGTATCGCAAGCTCGATCCGGTCGCTTGGCAGGGAGGGTAGACGGGATGAGCAGGAGGCGAAAGCTGACCTCGGCGATGAGGAAAGAGGATCAAAGCTGACCTCGGCGGTCACCGTGCACCTCAACAGCTACTCGGATCGTTCGTGCGCCTAGCCCCGGTAAACCCTTCTTCCTCGCTGTACAACACCATGGTCCTCGTCTGGCTCTACCTCGGCGCAGCAGTCGATTCGATCCTCTTCCTTGTCGTCGCCCACCAGCTCTTCAAGGCGAAACAGGCCACGCACGGTAGCATCAAGAGCAAGGAGCTTCACCAGGTGCTCAAGAGGATGGTCAGAGTCTTGGTGGAAGCCGGCGTTATGTGAGTGGTCGACTCTTGAGTCTCTTCTCCGCCGAAGCTGACGAGCCTTGCTCCGCACCTCGTCGCTCATGCAGTCTCGTCATCGCTCAGACGTCCACCGCCATCATCTGGCAAGTGGAAGCAATCAGAGCTGGACTGTAAGTTGGCGTCGGAGAGAACAGAGTGCTTGGCTGACCCTCGGCGTCTGACCCGCAGCGACAAATCCTCTTGGGTCTACCTCGCTCTGCTCCTTCTCCCCAAGGTCTACACCTTCACCTACTACAACATGCTTCTCACTTCCCCCTCCGCCCTCTCCTCTCGTCACTCCTCCCGCCTTCCCAACGCTGCACCCACTTCGCAAGTCGACCTCTACCACCACAATGTGGTCGAGACGGTCGAGTACGATTGGGGGAAGGAGTCGACGTCCAACCCTTCTTCGAACGAGGGCACCATCACCGTCACCGGACTGCCTCTCGACGCCTCACCTCACTACATACTCGCCTCGACCTACCAACCGCCCTTTCCCGAACCCAGCCCTCCTCGCTCGCTCAAGGTCATCCCTCGCGCCCTCTCCGTCGTCTCGGAGCGTTCCACTCCTCCAGCTTCGCCTGTACCCTTCCTCGGTCGCATGTCTCGCGGCGTGGATCGCCCAACCTTCCCCCCAGCGCCGAGAACCCCTCCTCGCTCCCCTCGCTCCAAATCGTCTTCGCCCTCGCGCTCGCGTTCGCCACCGACCTCGCCCCTTCGTACAAGCTTCCGACCTCGTGCAGAGGTCCCGGACGACATCATGGAGGAGAATGAGGTGAGCGTCGAGGGTGGAGAGTCTGCAGACGTCGGAGGTTCGGCGTTGCTCGAGCTGCTCGAAGACGAGGAGGATGAGAGGACGTTGGCGAGCTACAGGTTTGGCTCGCAGCAGCACTTTGGCTCAGAGCAGCGAGGAGTGAGTCTTTCTCTGACTCTTCTGCTTCTCTGCTCGCTAACCCTCATTGCCGTCGTCAGTCCTCCTTCATCGACCTCGGCTCGACCGTCATCCCCTCCCCCCCGTCCAGCGTGTGCGGCCAAGTCATCTACTCTCGCAAGGGATCGAACGCCACCGCCTTCTCGTCGTCGACCGACAGCAGTGCAGGAAGGAAAGAGTCGGATGCCTCCTGGGCTTGCGCCGATGCGAAGGGCTTGAGGCCATGAGCTGGGCGATCCGAGGTGGCGCTTGAGGGCACGGACACTCTGTTCTGTTTCTCTGTATTCGAACGCCGACTGCAGTCACTCGTTTTTGCAACCTCGCTCGTTCAGATCGTCTCGGCATGCTCGCGGAGAGGTTTGGCGAAAAGTATGTAACAACGTCCACTGCAAGGACTAGCCAGCACTACGGCCGTCCTCGTTAACCCTTCGAAGCTTATTAGAAATCGGATCCCTCGACTGTGAGAGGAATGAACGTCAGCGGGAGAGAATCACGGTCGTCGCCGAAGAGGGCGTACCTCGGAAAGCCTGCGCGTGGGCAAAGTATGGCTGCATCACACCCTTAAGCACAGCCTGAGGGACGTTCATCTGTTATGGTGGCGAGTTGCGAGAGCAAGGAGGAAGGGAAGCGCGAGGAGAGAGTCAGCACCGAAATAGCGAGAGACCTGCGCAAGGCAACGCACCGAGACCAGCGAGTAAGAGATCTTGGCCAAGCCATCGCGCTTGATGAGCTTGAACAGCTGGTGAGCGACCGCCGTAGGGTACTGCAAAAATCGGCGAAGTGGTGTCAGCGCCGAGCCTCAAAGATCGACGCGTAGAGAAACTCACGGCGCTCTCCATGTACCAGCGGTGCTGGTAGGCGGATAGACGGATAGCGGCGTTGAGACTGCGCTGCACGTCTCCCTCGTCGGCGTAGAACTCGAGCAGCTTGAGCCAGGCCTTGGCCGAGAACTTGGCGTCGAGGGCGCGCTGGAACGCATCCTTGGCCTCCTCCTTATGGTGCAGGCGCTGGGCGAGCTCTCCAAGAATCTCCCACTCGGTACCCGTCTTGCGGTAGGGGAGGTGCTGCGCCTTGAAGTGGGCGACTTCGGCGCGCCAGATGGTGTAAACGCGGAGGTCCTGTCGAAGGAGGAGTCAGCGGTGGTCGAGTTACACTCAAGCAAGAGAAGTGCGTACCTCGTACAGAACCATGAAGAGGTTGTCGAGCCAACGCTCGCAGAGGCGCTTGTTGCTGAACGACCCCGGAGCGTTTACTCCGCTGGCGCTCGTCTCTGGTGCTCCAGTCGCGGCGGTCGCTGGCGCCTCCTCGGGATCACCATGCACAGTCTGCGGCTTCTCCACGCCCGGCACCTCGCCTCCCGACACCGAAGCCTTGCCCTCGGCGCTGTCCTCAAAGGCGATGATGGCCTCCCGCTCGCGCTCCCCATCCGACTCGGTCGAGACCTTGATGGTGGGAATCGCTGGGCTGGGGGGCGTAGGAAGCCTATCGGCGGGAGCGGTGGCGTTGCCGGGGGTCTCCGAGTGCAATGCCCTCGTCGAAGCATCGTCGTCGGCCTCGTCCTCCTCAATCGCCAGCGGCCCAAAGCCCTCCTTCTCCTCCTCATCGTCTCCATCCACTCCATTGCTTCTTGACGGTCCAGCAGGCGAGTCGGGTGCTGGATCGGCGGCCTTCTGCATTCGATACTCCTCCTCCATAACGAACACCTGGCTCCGGCACTTGAGCAGCTCGTCCCAGCCGATCTGGGAGACGAGCTTGGCGAGAAGAGCGTAGGCTTTGGCGAATGTTCCGCGAAGAGACGGGGCAGGGAGGCGGAGGAGGGCGACATCGGCGTCGTTGTTGTGGGCCGAGTTGGCTTCGTCGTCGAGGATGCCCGAGGCGGCGATGAAGTCCTTCATGGGGAGGTGGGAGCGGGCGGGGGTGGGCATGCGGTGAAGGTCGCGCTCGTTGTAAGTGAACATGGGGCAGGAGTTGAGGGTGAGGAGAGCCTGTGGAGGAGCGGGTCAGCTATCGAGCCCCTTCGGTGCTGAGAAGGTGAGTCGAGCGGATGAAAGCTACAACTCACATCGGAGAAGCGTCCAAGTTCCATGTTGACCTCGGTAAGCTTGGCCCAGGTCACAAACTCGGAAGGAGCGCAGTTGACAGCCTGCTTGGCGAGCTTGAGCGCCCACTCGTGCTTGTCTTTTGTTCGGAGGAAGTCGCACTGGACGTGGAGGAGGGAGTAGGATTGTGGGTGGTTTTGAAGGGCGCCCTGCAGCACGCGAACAGCCTTGACCTCCTCGTCTGCGAAGGGAGGAGGATCAGCTCGGCCTTCCGCTCAACACCTCATCCAGCAACTCACTCATGCCGAGATAGCTCTGCGCTAGTAGACATGCCACTTCTCCCTCCTTGACGACAAGCTTTTCAAACAGGTTGACCGCCGGACCGAAGCGGAAGGCATCGCCGAAGTACTTCATGATGCCTGAGGTGAGGTGGTTGGAGACGACGGTAGCGACCTGGATCTCTGGCTCGGAGCCCAGTTGCCATCCTATCGAAATGAGAGGATCAGCAAGGGTACGAAAGCTGTACAGGAGCATCAACCCACCCTTGAAGAAGGCCGCCTCGGCTGCTGCGACGAAACGCTGCTCTGCCTCGAGCG
Organism: Leucosporidium creatinivorum; assembly: GCA_001600635.1. Taxonomy (NCBI): domain Eukaryota; kingdom Fungi; phylum Basidiomycota; class Microbotryomycetes; order Leucosporidiales; family Leucosporidiaceae; genus Leucosporidium; species Leucosporidium creatinivorum. The sequence continues at coordinate 115,988 of BCKL01000041.1, read as the reverse complement.
TGGTGATGGGATTGAGCTTGCGGAATCCAGCGAGACGCTGTAGTACACAGGGAGGTCAGCCTGCGCCCCAAAGAGCAGCACTGGAAGGCCAACTCACGTAGTTGGCGTCGTCGGCGTAAAGGATCGCTCGAAGAAGCGCCGAGAGGTAGACTTCCTGCCACATTTGCGGCGTTGCCTCGTGACTATAGAATAAGACTCATATTAGCTTTCTGCACCCCAAGCACTCGGCCCCGACACCGCACTCACCGCTCGCCCCGCGCGTCAATCACGTAGGCTTCGACTCCACCGGGGATCTTGACCTCTACGCGAACGTCCACTCGACTAAACGCATTGAACGAGCAGAAGGCTCCTCCGCGAATCTTCCATGCGCCGGAGGGCTTGGATTGGAAGAACCAAGAGGGCGCCTCCTCGACAGTGTAGGTGAGAGAGTTGAGGTAGGCGGCGAGCGAAGCGGACGATGAGGCTGAGGACGAATATGTCAGCTGTATCCTTGTAAGACAGCACACTCGACTCACCATCCACTCCAGAGACGTAGTGGTAGGATCCAAGCTGTGCGCGACGAGAGGAGTGAGCTGGCTGGGCGCCTAGAGGGAACAGCGAATCCAATACATACATCCTTGTTGCCAGCTTTGCCCGTCGTCTTGATGATGTGACAAAGATCTGGTGGTCCCAGCTCGCGGAAGGAAGCTGTAGGAGAGCAGCGAGGGATCAGCGGTCAGTGTTGTGGTGGTGGGAGGCCACGTCGAGCGACGCTCGGGCAACGGGAGCTACAGAGCGGCGTGCACAGAGCTAGAGAGAAGCATGTAGCTTGATAGCTCGAGCTGACCGTGCTGTAGCTTGGTCTCACGGCCAGCGAGGCCCACGCGCATCGCTCGTCAAGGAGGAGGGGGAGGACGCTCACCAAGAGTTTCTGTACGAGAGATGAGCGATTCGCCCAGGTCGACCTCGTAGAATTCGGGAATGTCCTTGAGCCCCTCCATAGCGCGCTGTCGAGGTGCAGAAGACGAAAAAGTAAGGGAGAACAAGAAGGAGAAGAGGCGAACGGCGGAGGAGGTCGACTTTCGGAGGAGGGTCCGAGCTCTTCGGAGCCTGTACCCAAAGGTCCAGAGATCGGCCTTACAGAGCAGAATGGAGCTGGATTGACACAGCGAGCCGGTGCATTGGCTCTCGGCGAAGGAAAGCCGGACCTCGTTCGCTCGGACTGTTCTCTCGTTGAGCTAGCTATAGGCTCCAAGGTCTCGTGTATCAAGGAGCTAAGACTGACTACGACTAAGTGCTAGACGGCCGCCGAAGTTGTAAGAAGCGAATCTGCGAGCTGCAGGCGCTGGTCAGCTTGAATTCGGAGCTCGGCGATCGCTGGAAACGAGGAAGGAAGCTCACCAGCTACAACGAGGACGTCGCCATGCCCTCGTGGTCGCCTCCAGATCTCCTGAATCTGGCTCTGGAGGGTGACTCGAGCGGTACAGCTCCCTCGGTCGCCGTACGCTCCAAGTTCTCCATTCGTTGTCGAGGTTGACCGAGCCTGCTCGGAGAGCCAGGTGGACTGAAGCGAGTCGAGGCGAGGACGGTGTGCTCCGAAGGAGTTGGCGAAGAGATGTCGAGCGAGCCCTGTGGAATAGGAAGCGATTAGCTGTGCTATCGAGGACTTGAGGACCAGCGCCGAACTCACTCCTCTGACTTCGTCGAAGCGCGCGTCGCCGGCTGACTCGGCTCGGCCGTAGCTCAGCGCTTCATGAGAGCGCCTGCCCATCCTCCGACCGCGACCCGAAGGCGACCCTCGGTCACCCTCGCTAGATCCGGCGAAGGGGAAGGTGAAGCTGCTCAAGCTGGGAGAGCTGTTGAGGATGCGAGGGGGGTGATGAGGGCTGGTGTAGGCGCGGGAAGGCGAATGGAAAGTCGATACGTTGTCTTCGAGAAGCGTGTCGTCTGGCGAGGAGGTGTGGCTGGTAGAGGCGATGGGGCGGCTCACGCGCTCGTCGACGGTGGAAAGGGAAGGCTTCCGCGAGAGAGACATCTTGCTACCGCTGCTCGTCTTGTGTCGAAGATATCGAGCACTTTCGGGCGCGAGTCCTCCTTCTTCGTCGAGCGTTGCGGGTGGTGCGGACTCGCCGAGGACGTCCAAGGGTAGCCCGGTGACGGTCCGAACTCCTGCCCCTCGCGATGCAGAGCCTTCCGAGCGAGCCTTGCCCCAGTCGTACTCGACCGTTTCGACGTGATTGCTTCTGAGCGATCCGAGGCTGAACTCGGCTGAGAGGGGAAGCGTAGTCGCCGAGAAGCGCAGGAAGGTGATCTAGAAAGCGCCGAGGGCAGCCGTCAGCCGAAGGGGAATCTCCAAAGCCGTGCTCAAACCTACGGTATACACCCTGGAGAGACATAAGAGCACAAGGTAGATCCAAGTTGAAGCAGGATCCCTTATAAGCTGTGTGTTAGCTACGAGACGGGGATGCTCGGCGAACGAGCTTGAGCTCACCTGCTATGCTGAGCGGCCAGTACAAGCCAGGCGATGACGGTGAGGACTTGAACAAGGGCAAGACTTTATTGGACAAGCAATAGATGGGTCAGCAATGTTTCCCCTGCTCAGTCTTAGCCGGGTCGTCGGCGAGCAACTCACACGATCCCTGCCTCCACCATGATAATAGCCATCTGACGAAGCACGGCGAGTAGGCGATGGCTCTTGGTGCTGTCTCCTATCCGCCGCCTAGCTAAGAGCAGCTCGGTGGTCATGACGGTGCAGAGGAAGACGTCGACGACCGCCGAGGTGAGCGCCCAGATGACTAGTGCGATGCCGTAGAATGGGGCGGCAGTATCGCCCGGGGAGAGGTGTTTGAGGGAATCGAGGAGCTGTGTAGCAGGCCGCGTGGTGAGCTCCCTCCCCGCAGAACATCGCTCCACCCAGAATCGCCGAGCGACTCACCTTGATCTGCACGGCTACGGCCAGACCCATCCCGCACGAAACGACGATGAAGAGCAGCACGATGACTGCCGCCATCCACTTGACGAGCTTCGACACCTTGAGCATCGCCGAGTAGACGAAAGCGCGCTCGGTGAAGCAAAGCTGGGTCTGGCTCTGCAGCAAACTGCCGACGGCGAAGGCTGCCGAGTCCTCCCATCGAGGGCGAAGCCAGTAGCTGCGGTCGCCAAAGTGGAAGGCGTAGATCTGTGCCCGAGGGTCAGCTCTGCCCCTTCCCCGACGCCGAATCGCACCCTGCTCGGCGATGACGAGAATCTCGCCCGCTACTCACCTTGATCACTCGAGTCAAGTCGAAACCTGTCTGCAGCACTTGTCCCAACACAGCTCCAACGATGATGACTCGCCTCCAATGCACTCTCCTGCCGCGCGAGACGAGAGGCCAGAGGGTGAGCCGACAGACGGCGATGGTGAGGATGTGGCCGAGGGCGATACTGGAGAGCAGCACGGCGAGGAGGACGGGGGTGTACTGTGTTAGAGAGACAATCAGCTGCTGAGCCGATTCGAAGAGCTGCACTGCTTTACGAGGTTGCCGCAGGGAAAGTCGCTGCCCGGCTCGCAGGAGTCGAACTTGGCGCCGTAGTCTCGCTCGTCCCAGCGGTGCAGCTGGTGCATCGCGCTGGGCTGCCGCGCTTTCTTGGACGTGGTAGAAGGGAGAGAGAGAGCTGTGCTGCCGAGCACTCGGCCTGGAACAGAGTCTATTCCCTCTCTCAAGTTCGGCGCAGGGATATCAGGGGCCAGGCTCTACTCTGCTGCAGCTGAGCATCGGAGCAGCTCAAGGAAGTTGCCAGCTCAGCCGTGCTAAGTACACTTCATGATGCTTGTACGGCGCTACGGCTGAACCCCACCTCCGCCGAAGGGGGCAAGAGCACGAGGGCGACCGAGAAACCTTCGTAGAAAAGGATCGGCGCCTTGGACCGAATCACGCGAAAGGGATTGCCGGCCTCCAAGCTGGAGTTACGAAAAAGTGGGGAAGGGCAAATGAGAGGAGTCCCTTTCGAGCCTCCTTGGAGGGCTTCCGCTCTTTCCTTCTCGTTTCTCTCTGCTCGTTCGACTCTCGTACAACAGCTCGGAAATGGTAGCGGCACCATCCACCGACGGACAGCCTCAGCGCCCTGCTCCTGCACCTCGCATGGGCTCCTCCTTCCTCCAAACGGCCAAACAGGGAGCTCAAGCAGCCTTCGCTGTCGTCAACCAGGCCGCCTCGCCTCTGCCCACCACTCCCGACGGGCTCACCAACGTTCAGGCCAAAGCTCCTACCGATGCTGCTCCCTCCAGCGGGCTGCTCAAGGGCCTCTTGCACTCCGTTTTGACGGGAAGCGTCGACGAAAGTGAGCCCTTCCCGCCGGCCGAGTTTCGATGATGTCGGCTAAACTGTAGCCTGCACAGACGCTGCGACGGTTCTTCAAGCCATCTCGGAAGCTACCAGCCCTATCGACGACCGCAAGATGCTGCTCGAGAACATCGTCGTGAGTCCTTCCCGTCGGCGGTTATTTCGAACGAAGGCTGACCTCTCTTGCATCAGGATGTGCTCTCCAAGATGGCTCCGGTACGTTGTAGATACTACTAGCCACGTTCCCGATCCCTGTTCCGAGCTGTAACGTCTCTCTCTCGGCCTTCGCAGGAGTCCTCGGCGCAGGGCAAGGCGACCGGCGCGTAAGTTCTGCCTCTTGTCCGACTCCCAAGTCGGAGCTGACCTTCCTCATTTCTCACACAGGCTTATCGAGCTCCTCTGGAACGACCTCACCCACCCTGCGACCTCCTACGTCGGCGCAAAGCACAAGTTCCGCTCCGGCGACGGCTCGGGCAACAGCCTGCAGGATCCTCAGTTCGGCGCTGCCAAGACGCGTGAGCTAGATTGCTTCACTATGCTGCCGAAAGCTGAGTCGGCCGCCCGTCTACAGCTTACGCGCGCAGCGTGCCGCAAGTTCACCCTCCTCCGAACAACCTGCCGGACCCTACCGTGCGTTCACTACGCGCTTTTGCACGACGTCAAGCTTACACGTCTCTCAACAGGTCGTCTTTGATGCGCTCTTGAAGCGCGAGGAGTTCAAGCCTCATCCGAGCGGCATCAGGTCAGTTCGGCGATCGGGACTCGGCGTTCAGCGCTCGGCTCGTTGTTCTGTAGCTCGCTAAACCCTCTCCCCTCCAGCTCGCTCCTCTTCAGCTTCGCTACTCTCGTCATCCATTCCTGCTTCCAAACCTCCCGCGAGGACCCTACGATCAACGAGGCTTCTAGCTACCTCGACCTCAGCCCGCTTTACGGCAACAACGACAAGGAGATCGCGACCGTGCGCTCGTTCAAGAACGGAGAGCTCTACCCCGACGTTGCGGCGACCGATCGCCTGCAGTTCATGCCTCCCTCCGTCATGGCGCTCCTCCTTGTCTTCAACCGTAACCACAACTTCATCGCCCACAAGCTCCTCGCCATCAACGAGCGAGGTCGCTTCGTTCCATGGACGGAAAAGCCCAAGCACGAGGCGGAGGCCAAGGCGATTGCGGCGACCGACGAGGAGATCTTCCAAACGGCTCGCCTCGTGAGTCGCTCGGTGCTCGGGCGAGCCCAATATCCCGACTGACTCGCTTTCTGTACTAGATTAACGCGGGATTCTTCTTGAACACCATTGTGGGCGATTATATCCGCTGCATCCTCAACCTCAACCAGACCGAGTCGCTCTGGAGCCTTCTCCCGACGAGCGAGGTCCGCCAGGTGCCCAACGGCCTGGCGCCCCGAGGAACTGGCAATGGTGAGCTGCTCTTCAAGGTCTACGTACAGGACGGTGATCCTGACCCGTTACAGCCGTCTCGGTCGAGTTCAACATCCTCTACCGCTGGCACGCCGCCATCTCGAAGCAGGACGAGGAGTGGATCGAGGGCGTCTTCAAGAAGATCTTCGGCGACAGGCCTCTCGACGAGCTCACCAAAAAGGACTTTGGCCATGCCCTCCGCGAGTTGAAGAAGAACGTCGACCCCGACCCGAGGAAGATGGAGTTTGGCGACCTCAAGCGCGACCCCGAGACCGGTCGCTTCAACGACGACGACCTCGTCAGGATTCTCAAGACCGCCACCGACAACATCGCTGGAGCTTTTGGTGCTAAGGGCTCTCCTGCCTGCATGCGCATCATCGATGTCCTCGGCATCGCATGTGCTCGTAACGACTGGAACACCTGCTCGCTCAACGAGTTCCGTCGCTTCCTCAACCTCAAGCCCTTCACCAAGTTCGAAGGTGAGCTTCGCTTCGAGCTTCTCTATCGCTCTGTACCCTTCGCTGACTTTCTCACGCTGTCCAACAGAGTGGAACTCGGATCCAAAGATCGCCAAGATCGCCGAGCAGCTTTACGTTCACCCCGAGAACCTCGAGCTCTTCGTCGGACTTCACGCGGAGCAGGTGAGTCGCTCTCTCAGGTTGTGTGCCAGCTCCTTCGATGAGGCTGACTGTATCGCCGAACTCGACAGGCGAAGCCGAGTCAAGAAGCTTCGGGACTCGCAACTGGTTACACCATCTCGCGCGCCATCCTCAGCGATGCCACCGCGCTCACGAGGGGTGATAGGTTCTTCACCACCGACTACAACTCGGGCTCCCTCACCTCCTGGGGCTTCCAAGACGTTTCGATGGACCCGGCCGGCGGTAGCTACGGAGGAGTGCTCGGCAAGGTGAGTTCTCCTGAGTTCAGGCGAGGAACTATAAAGCTGATCTCCTCCTCCACCTTGCAACAGCTCCTCATGCGCGCCTTCCCGAACCATTACAAGGCCAACTCGATCTATGCCTTCTTCCCCTTCTCGACACCCGCCACGACTCGCGCATCCCTCATCAAATTTGGCAAGCTCGACCAGTACGACTTTGCCGACCCATCCACCGCACCGCCCATCAAATCGGTCAGGACCTACGCCGCCTGCGTCAACGTCCTCGCCGACTCGAAGCGCTTCGGCGTCTACTACGGCCCTGCGATCCAACGCCTCACCAAGGGAGCTCGATCTTATTTCATTGACACGGATAACCTCCAGACTCACGCGCGCGACCGCCAGGTCATGTCGTCGGCTCTCTTCCCCGTCGGCTGGGAGGGGAAGCTCACGCAGTTCTACTCTTCCAAGACGGCGGAGCTGATCACCAAAAGCTCCTTCACCTACAACAACGGAAAGACAAGGATGCTGGATGTCGTGCGGGATGTCACGTAAGCTACTCCCTCCAGCCACGTCTTCGAGCAACACTGTCGAGCGATGCCTCGACCGAGTGGCCGAGCTGACTCCAGCTTGTCCACTTCCACAGGAACATGGCCCCCGTGTACTGGGTCTCGTGGCAGTTTGGCATGCCCATCAAGACCGATGAGACCCCTCTCGCCCTCTTCACGCCCAAGGAGCTCTACCTCATGCTCTCCGCCTTCTTCATCTCGGTCTTCATGTGAGCCTTCTCGGTTCCTCACAGAGAGGGTCTCACTGACACAGGCTTAAACTACAGGAACTTTGACCTCGTCAGCGGCTTCAAGCTCAAAACTGCAGCGGCCAAGCCGGCAAAGCTTCTCCACGCCCTCATCGACGCCCGAATTGCGCAGACGAACGGCACTCCGGTGAGCTCGTCGTTACCAGCCGCTCTCACACTGCTGACCCGCTTGCAAAACTACAGGAGCTCATCATGGACCTCGCCGCCAAGCTGCAGAAGCTGGTCATCGGCAAGGAAGTCGAGGGCTTGACGATGGGAAGCGAGGCCACCGCCTTTTACCGCCGTCTGCTCAAGGACAACACTCGACCGACCGACGAGCTCAACGCCAGCGTCCAGTGCACGATGACCGCCTCCGTCGCGAACCAGGGTCAAAGTGAGTTTCTCGAGATCGGAGTTCGGCGAGGAAATGGACCGAGGAGCAGCGCTGACGTCGGCTTTGATCCTATACAGCCGCAGCTCAGATTATCAACTTCTACCTCCAAGAGGAGCGCAAGGCCGAGTACCTCGAGCTCTGCCGTCTGGCGCAGGAGGATTCGAGGGAGGCCGATGATACGATCAGGGTGAGCGTCTCGGCGAAGGAGGCTCAAGAGATCGAAGGCTGAGACTCTCCATCTACAGGCCTACATCTTTGAAGCGCTTCGTCTCGACCCTCAAGTCCCCTTCATCCCTCGTGTCGTCAAGGAGGACGCCGAGATCCAGGATGGCGGTGAGTGAGGCCTTCTCGGCGGTGCCGTGCAGCTTGCTGATCTAGCTCTCGTCCTAGATCGCGTCGTATCGGTCAAGAAGGGCGACTTCCTCTTCCCTTCCATCAAGAACAGTGGTCTGGTAAGTCGTCGGGTCACGCCTCGGCCCCTGCCCTCCTACGGCGCTGACCTGTTCTCTTCGGCTTCCACAGGACGAGGCCGCCTACCCCAACCCTCACAAGGTCGACATCACTCGTGACTTCACCAAGTTCCGTGGTTTTGGTGGAGGGATCCACGAGTGCCTCGGCGCGAGGATCTGCCACTACTCGCTCGTCGCCATGATCAAAGAGGTGCGTCGGTGCTCGCACCAGCTGTTGGAGTAGCGGAAGCCGCCAAGTAGAATCTCGACAGCTGACTCGTACCCTCCCCCCCCGTTCTCAACCCTACAACAGGTCTTCAAGCTCAAGAACGTTCGCCGAGCTCCCGGACCCGCTGGGCAGCTCAAGCGCGTGTGGCAGACTGTGAGCTGTTCTCTTCCCTCCCTCGTCCTTTCCAGACACTGACTCATCTCTCTACAGCTCGCCGAGACGCAAGTGCCCGTCTACATCGGCCCTACCTCCACCCTCTCCCCTCTTCCCCCTTCCCTCTCCATCGTCTGGGATGACATGTAGGGTGTGCTGCCCCGCTTCCTCGCTTGTTCTCGCTCCTTCTTTGGAAGTAATCTCCTTTGATCTGTGTCAATATCATCCGTCATCAGTGAAGCTGGTAAGCGAGGATGAGCCGAGAAGGGGGACTTCGCCGCCGAGGGCTCGAATCAGCGCTTGCGGCTCTCTGTCAGCTCTCAGTACGCCGAGCGGGTAGGTAATGAACAGCAAGCCCCGCTTGCCGGTTGCCAGAAGGTTCTTTAGTGAGTATCGACTCTTGATTCGATTTGCGAAGGCGAGAGGGAGCGCCGAGGCAGGTCAAAGATCTACAGCGCTTCGAGCCGAGAATTGCAGCATAGCAGTTTGAGAGCATACTCAAGCTCTATACAGCGGGCACCACCAGCCGCTCCTGCAAGTCTACAGCAAATTGGCAACGGGTCGAGTCCGACTCGAAACGCGCTCAGTGGCAGCTCTCTTCCTCGCCTCTTTCGCTCGCTTCTTCAACTCGTCTACAAGTAAGCTGCTGAGCTGCAGCTTCTATCTGGAGCATCCCACTTCACCCTCCCACCAACTTCCCATCCTACCAACTCGTCCAATCGCCTTGAGCGCTTCCAATCCCGCCTCGTTTCTCCCCAGCTAACTCGCATCTCCGTTCTGTAGTGCGTTGCTCTCCCATCATCCGCAAGCTTTCAGCCGACCCATGGAAGACGCACACTGGCGACACGTCTGCGCTCATGGCCAAGGTCCGCAAGGCGTTGGTCGTCAACCCCGATTCGACCTCGGGCAACCCTCTCGTCCGCACCTTCCGCCAGCCCGAGCCCGCTTCCCGCGAGGAGAAGTTCACCGTACCCGCTTCCAGGGCTAGTGATGGTGAGTTACAGAGCTGAGCTGAGCTGAGGGCCACAGCTGGCCTTGTTTAGCTTCTCCGGCGAGGGCCTAGCTGGAGCGGAACAGAACTGTAGAAGGCTAGGACTGACCTGGGTGCTCGCTCTACAGTCGCTCAGAACCCTTACCACCAGCGTGACTTTAGGAGGCAGTACCCCAAGACCGAGTTTATCTCCCAGTCGGAGCTCGCTACCCTCCTCGTCGCCCAGGGAGGCTTCACTTCGTGCGTGCACCGCTGCCAAGGCTGTAGCGCTGTTCAATGACTAACACTCGGTCTCTCCTACAGCCTCCCCGCCGTCGCTCTCTCGTCCGAGTCGAGCACCGCCGTCACCGCCGAGTCGCCCGCTCCTTCCCTCTCCTCCCTCTACTCGTCCCCTACCGCCGTCGCCGCCCCTTCGTTCAAGCCACCAACCCCTCCTGGACGCAAGTTCTCGTGAGTAGACACGCCTACCTCAGCAGGAAGAGCTCTGAGAAGCTTTCGAGAGAACGCCGGCGCTGACCCTTTCCCTTCTCCCGCGCGCAGGTGGACCCCCTCGGTGGATGTCATCCCTTCAGACCCCAACGTCGACTTCCCCATGGTCAACTACTCCTCCTTTGCCAAGTCGGTGTAGATTGGAGCTGTGTCTGAGGGAATGAGGATTCACTCTGTTCGCATCTACTGCTCGGCGCTTGCGCTCGCGCTGGTGGCTCGCTTTGCTTTGAGGAGGGCGCTCGAGTATTGGACTGAGCATGACAGCTTGCGCTACAGCCACTCAGGACATCTATTGTCCAGCAAGTAGCTGAGGATGGCCGCCTCGGCGAAGCTCCAGTCGTCGGTTCGCTCGACCTCGAGAGCGATACAGAAGACAGGGCTATGAGCCAAGGGTTCTCAACAGCGAGCCTCAAAATTACAGGCCAGCGAAGAGATACAGCCAACCGATAGGAGGTCCAGGCCGAATGAGCCCAAGTCGCTCGAGTGCCGGGCTGCCTTCTCCCCTTCGACTCGCTCGCATCTCGTCTCGACTCCTGCACCTCAAGCAACTCGTTCAGCACACTCGGACAGCGCTCCTACTCCCCTACAACCCTCGCCCAACCTTCAACAGCGCACGTCGCCCGTCCCCCACCTCTCGCCATGGTCCTCGTGCTCGTTCTCGGCGACATCTTCATCCCCACTCGCACTCACGATCTCCCAGCAAAGTTCAAGAAGCTGCTCGTACGTCTCCGGGCGCTGTACAAGCTCATACAGCCGCCATCGACTCGTGCACAGACACCAGCGAGCATGACGGAGCTGACTCCTTGTTTGCTCTGCTTTGTAGGTGCCCGGCAAGATCCAGCAGATTGTTAGCACTGGCAACGTGTGTGATCGCGAGACTTGGGAGTACCTCAGGGGAGTAGCGCCGGATCTACGAGGTGTGCGAGGGGAATACGACGAGGTGAGCGCTGGGGACGGGCTAGGCGGGCTGGGCAGGGCTCTGTATCACAGGAGAGAGCAGCGCTGATATCCCACTATGCTACACGACAGAACCCCGCTCTTCCGCCGTCGCTCGTGCTGCAGCATGGCCCTCTGCGGATAGGTGTCCTCCACGGCCATCAAGTGGTGCCCTTGGGAGATACCGAGGCGCTCAGCGCGGTCGCTAGGAAGATGGATGTGGATGTTTTGATCTCGGGAGGAACTCATCGGTGAGTTTGGATCCCTCTGCTCAACTTGCAGGCTCGGAGCTGACCTTCTCTCGGCGCTTCCAACCCTCAGCTTTGAAGCGTTCGAGTACGATGGTCGCTTCTTCATCAATCCTGGATCCGCTACCGGCGCCTTCTCGCCGTTGTGGACCCCTCCCGCTCCCACCGCCGAGCCAGCAGAGTCCGCCGAGGAGGCGGCAGTGCCGAACGGGACGGAGGGCAAGGGCGCCGACGAGGCAGCTGCATCGAACGGCGAGAAGAAGGACGATACCAAATCACCAGCAAGCAACGAGACGCCTGCACCCAAAGCCGACTCCAAAGCCGACCCGGCATCCCTCTCGACCTACCCGCCAACGCCGATCCCCTCTTTCGCTCTTCTCGACATTCAGGGGACCGTCGTCGTCACGTACGTTAATGCTGGTCTACCTCGCTCGGTCGAGCGCTGTCGCTGATGCTAGCTACACGTCTACAGATACGTTTATCAGCTGGTGGATGGAGAGGTGCGCGTCGAGAAGATTGAGCACCGCAAGGCGTGAATGGAGGAGCGGAAAGGTGGTGTTTGATGTTGCAGTACAGTCTTGTCCCCTCCCAGCGCTTACAGAGAGGTCCTGTACCACTGTCTGACAGTCACTGCTCAGCCGGGCAGAGGCGTGATCGCGCGATGCGCAGTCGAAGTCGTCGGAGATGGACACCCCTTGAGCGCCTTCTTGACTCTTGCCGTTTCGTCTGCTCGCTTTCAACTTCCCAATTAGCACAGGAACTCGTGTATCGACCTACTCGGACCTCTCTCCGCCTGATCAGCTACAATCCACGCCAGCAGCTGCTCAACTCGAACGCTTCCTCGACTTTCCCTCGACTCGGTCGTCATGTCAGCTCCCGTCGTCTCCAACCCGCCAGGTCGGCCATGGGTGAGTAACAAGAGCTCATTGTAGCTGCTGATACGGGTTCTGCAGGCTTGCAGGACCGCAGAACCGAGGGAGAACGACGAGCTGATCTCCTTGACTCTTCTCTCGCGCGATAGATTGTCCAAAAGTACGGTGGAACCAGTTTGGGCAAGTTCCTCGGATCCATCGCATCGGAGATCATCCCGTAAGTAGCTAAAGGGCCAGCTGGACTCGCTCCCGAGCTATTCGAGACGAGAGCTGACAACCGCGGCCCTTTGCGTACTCTGGCGCTTCGCAGGTCCTACATTGAATCAGGCAACCGCGTCGCCGTCGTCTGCTCGGCCAGGTCAGGCGAGTCCAAATCCACGGGAACGACCAACCTCCTCCTCCGCGCCGCCTTGGAAGCCCTCCGGCCCCGAGCTCCCGACCTCTCCTCCTCCATGCCCAGCATCGCTCCTTCCCCAGCTGGCACCCCCGGCGCTTCCACCTCCGAGAGGATCAACCCTCTCACCTCCCAGATATTCCAAAAGTCCGCCACGAATGGTGCGCAACCCCAGGCAGCCAGCAGCTCGAGTCGGTCGGGCGCCTCAACGCCGAGCGTGCGAGGTGCTAGCAGTTTGGCGGGAAGCTTTTCCAGCTTGAGAATGTCGGAGGAGGGACCGCAATTGTTCAACGCTACTGTGGATCAGATCCGGGATGATCACTTCAAGGCCGCAAGGGCTGTTGTGCGCGACGAGGCGCTCCTCCGAGAGCTCGAGGACGACCTCGAGTATGATTGCGAGCGGTTGAGAAGTTTCCTGTTGGCGGCGCAGGTGCGTTGATAGGAGTACATCGTAACACCGTGCAGCAAGCTAACCAACTCGCTTCCCCTTCAGATCATCGACGAGATCTCGACTCGGTCAAAGGACATCATCATCGGTGTTGGAGAGAGGCTTTCGTGCCGCATTGTGGTAGCAGTGTTGAAGGACCGAGTGAGTTTGAGCTTCGATCTCGGACGCTGCAGAGCTCGCGCTGACCTAGACTTCCTCCAACAGGGCGTCGAAGCCGAGCTCGTCTCGCTGGAGAATATCGTCGAGTCGGCAGCGGACGACGATGAGACGAGGAGTGCCGATGGACAGCGACAACTTGGCCAACCCTTCTACGACCGTCTCTCGAAGCGACTCGGCGAGCGCTTAAACGAGTGTGATGACCGAGTTCCCGTCGTTACTGGTGAGTTCGGACCTGTTCCGCCGATCAGGGAAGAAGCTGACTTCGACTCCTTCAGGCTTCTTCGGAGTCGTTCCCGGCTCGCTGTTAGCGCAAGTCGGTCGCGGCTACAGCGATCTCTGCGCCGCCCTCTGCGCCGTCGGCCTCGCAGCCTCGGAGCTGCAGGTCTGGAAGGAGGTCGACGGAATCTTCACCGCCGACCCTCGCAAGGTCCCCACCGCTCGCCTGCTGTCGACCATCACCCCCGAAGAGGCCGCTGAGCTCACCTACTACGGCTCAGAGGTCATCCACCCCTTCACCATGGAGCAAGTCATCCGCGCGTCCATCCCCATCCGCATCAAGAACGTAGAGAACCCCTCTGGCGTCGGCACCATCATCTTCCCCGACCCTGTGACCGAGGAGAGCGAGGCGCAAGGCTCGGCGGAGGAGCTCTCACGGTCACCGTCGCGCGCCAACAGCATCTCGGAGCAGCAGCTGCGACGAGGCCCCACGGCCATCACCATCAAGGATAATATCCTCGTCCTCTCCATCCGCTCCAACCGCAAGACCATCTCGCACGGCTTCTTCGCTCGCATCTTTGGCACCCTCGACCGTTATGGAGTCATCGTCGACCTCATCTCTACTTCCGAGGTTCACGTCAGTATGGCCATCAACGGTGACATTCGCGGTCCTGTGATGGATCGCATGACCAAGGAGCTCCAGATTGTCGGAGAGGTGAGTCTTCGAAGCGCTTCTTCGCCGAGTCGAAGCTGACCCTCCTGCGTCTCCAGGTCTCCATCAACCGCGACATGTGCATCCTTTCCCTGGTCGGCAAGCATATGAAGAATATGGTCGGAATCGCCGGCAAGATGTTCAGGTGAGCCTCTCGATTTTACTCGTCGTCTTCGCCCGGCAAGCTCACCTCCCTCCTTCCTCTACAGCACTCTCGCCGAGGGCAACATCAACATCGAGATGATCTCGCAGGGAGCTTCCGAGATCAACATCTCCTCCGTCATTGACGGGCGCGACGCCGTCAAGGCGCTCAACCTCGTCCACCAAAAGCTGCTGAGCTCGAGCGCGGCTGCACCCACCGTCGGCCCATGGCTTGTATAAAGTAGTGTGACGGAGGGGACGACATGCAAATAGTAATATACTTATATCATAGCTCTCGACTGGACCGAGCGAGAGAGTCAAGAGCGAGCGCCGTCAAACTCGGCTCAGCATGCTCGGCGCGAGCGAGTCGGTCTCGGAGTTCGCATCGCAGCGAGGCCGCAAGTACCCAAAAAGGCCGCCCCGATTACAACTCGGTCTTAAGATACCTCCCCGTCTTTTCTACACAAACCGCCCACCCCTCTCGGCAATAGTCTACCAACCGCTCGAGCACGCCCTTCCTTCCATCCTCCCACGAGCCTCGCGAGCTGTTGCTTGCTGGCGTAGGTATCGGCACAGCAGCTGAGACGCGTCCCCGATCCTCCAACTCGGCGTGCACCGACTCCTTGACGGCTGCTGCCTGCCTCACGCTGCTCGGCTTGGACTTGGCGGCGCTAGTAGACTCCTCCTTCGGCGGCGGGGCGGCCTTTCCAGCTGATGTCGTCTCCAGCTTCTGCTCCTGCTTCTCGCGATCCCGCTTATCGTTCCTGTGCGCCCACAGAAGGCGGAACTTGTCGACCGCCGCGAGCGACTCGGAGAGGCGATGCAGGGTATTGACGAAGGCGACGACCTCGCTCCGGGATAGGACGATAGCGGAGGGGTCATCCTTATCCACTGCTCCGGAGGAAGGAAGGGGGAGGGCCGACTCGCCATCGTAGGAGAAGAGAAGCTTGAGCGCCGTCCCGAGGCCAGTGACTTGCATCTTGCCCCAGAGGCGGCATTTGTCGCAGCCGACGCAGTCCATGATGCGAGAGACGTTGCGGAAGTGCTCCTTGAACTCGGTCTTGAGGATCTGGGACAGGTGGAGAGCGTTAGCGTCGGACTCGACGTCGAGGCAAGGAGTTTGGAAGACGAACCTCGGCGGAAGGACCTGAGAACATGCTCGTTTCGTCAAAGGTGCTAGGGCAGCCAGTGGCTACATCGACGAGCGTGCTGAGCTTCTTGATAGTGGCAGCCTCGCTCGAGGTGTCTTGAAGGGTGCGAAGGAGTTGAGGACCGGATTTGGAGAGGGCGCGCAGGAGGAGGACGTAGGTGAAGTAGACGTTTTGGAGGCGCTCGGGGTGCTGTCCGATGCGAGTGATGAAGCATTGGAGGTTGGGGGCCTAACGAAGAGGGTCAGAGTTAGTATTATGATCGCTGAGCAGTGTTCGGCGAGGAGCTCACCCATTCTCCCGTCTGCTGGTCGAGGTAGTCGTCGCAGATGTGGATCGAGATGGAAGCATGGAGTCCTACAAATGTCACAAGAGGTGAGCTGACGGCTTCGAATTAGGTATGAGAAGACTCACCAGAGATGACGCGGTAGAACACACGCTTCTCGAGGCAGATCTCATCCCCTCCATCCTTGGGTCCCGCCAAGCTCCCAATGAGCTTCTTCTCACTATCGCCCCATCCGCTTCCTCCTGGTGGGCTAGGCAGGCTCGACATGCCAAAGCCATTGAGGGGAGCGAAGCCAGTTCCTCCCTCCGAGGTCGAGCGAGATGGGTCGATGTAGGGCACGGGGGCGAAGCAGTTCTCCTCGTAGATGGCTTTCCATACACGAGAGGAGGATTGGCCTGCGTAGCCGGTGAAGCGTTCGGGATTTTCGAGGAGGTCGACGTAGACGCCCTCTGCGAAGGTGAGGGAAGGAGGTGAGCTCAGCTGGCGAGGAAGGGGGGTAGGCAGACCTACCTGAATCTGCCTCATCCTCGAGAACGCAAAAATCGCTATCGCTGATGGTGCAGGCATCGTCTGAAGGCTCGTTGGTCTGTGAATGGACAAGGTCGTGAGCGCCGAGCTGGACTCCGAGAAGCAGTCAAACGTACGAGGGAGGCCTTGGTGTGCTTCAGCTTGCCGAGAGCTTGTGATCGCCATGCTTCGGGGATGTGCTCCTACGCGAAATAAGAGGTGAGATGTCAGTGGCATGACGCGGGAACGCGACTTAAGCGAGCGCCACTCACCTCCTCGGTCGTCTCGACGCTGCAAGCTCGGTTCATGCAGCTACCGTCCTCTTGCCAGAAAGGACATTCTCGGAATAGATCAACCTGAGAGAATCGAAAATTGTCGTGTCAGCGATGACCAAGGCCGAGCCGACACGTCGGAGAACGAAGTGCAGCGAAGGGGAGCGATTGAGAGGGCTGGAATGGCGATGAAGCTCGGGCAACGGAGCTCACCTTGTGGTAGCGAAAGTAAGGTGTTGCTACAATGTCGTGCAGGGCCGCAAAGAGGTCGTTGTTGGTCTGCTCGACCGTCGCGTAATCGCAACATGCGTCCTGAATCTCGCCGCTGAGCTGTAGGGTGGTATTCAGGGTAAGCGAGAGCATTCTCGGAAGCTGTAGAGACCACTCACCTTGCAGTACTTTTGATCCGCCGAGTTGCTTTCCAGCACGTCCTCGAGAAAGGCGGAGCGAGGCTTGTCGAGAGGCGAGAGGGCGAAGGAGGAAGCGAGAACGAGTGTTGGAGCCAAGCAGAGCAGAGGCAGTACCACAGAGCGCATCCTAAGTAGCTGTACCGTCAGAAACCGAGAACGAGCGAGAAGCGAAGGAGCACAAGAGTCGAACTGGCCTTCGCGCCGAGACGTCGAACAAGCTTCGACTCCGCCAATCTCGACCGAACCGCGACTCAGCCATACTCGTCTCGCGCAGCCTACGCCTGGGCGCTATATCTCGCAGTACAACTTCACTACAGCACATTACTCTCCGCTCCATCTTGCGCCCCATGTCGACCGACTCGATTACGAGCCAGTGGGGGACCTGGCCCGCTCAAAAGGTGCGCGAGACCTACTTGGACTTCTTCAAGCAGCAGCAGCACACCTTTGTCCCTTCCTCCTCGACCATCCCCTACGATGACCCTACTCTGCTCTTCGCCAACGCCGGGTGAGCTTGCCCTGGCCCTTTTCTTTGACTCGTCGGCGCCGACGGGAGATGAAGCTGTCAAGCTGACATGGCATGACCCGCACAGAATGAACCAGTACAAGTCCATCTTCCTCGGCACCGTCGACCCTTCCTCCCACTTCTCCAAGCTTAAGCGCGCCGTCAACTCGCAGAAATGCATTCGCGCCGGCGGCAAGCACAACGGTGAGCTTCATTGCTGGTGTGTTGAGGCTCATAGCTGATTCTCAACATCACGACAGACTTGGACGACGTCGGAAAGGACACCTACCACCACACCTTCTTCGAGATGCTCGGCAACTGGTCCTTTGGCGACTACTTCAAGGTGCGCTCCATCTCACGGGACTTCTTCAGCGCCGAGCTGACCATGTTGGAATACTACAGAACGAGGCCACTGGATGGGCCTGGAAGCTCTTCACCGAGGTTTACGGCCTCCCCGCCGACCGCCTCTACGTCTCCTACTTCGAAGGCGGCTTCGGACTGCCCCCCGACCTCGAGACCAAGAACTTCTGGCTCAACCTCGGCGTTCAAGAGGACCACATCATCCCTGGTAACGCCAAGGACAACTTCTGGGGTACGTCGAGCTTCTCCAGGTCAGGAATCGGCAACTCGGCGCTGATCTCTCGGCGTATCTGCAGAGATGGGAGCCACCGGACCGTGCGGACCTTGCACCGAGATCCACTACGACCGCATCGGAGGTCGCAACGCTGCTCACCTCGTCAACATGGACGACCCTGATGTCCTCGAGGTGCGGAACTCCCCCTCGCGACCTCGGCGCTAGCTCGAGCTAATCTCTTTACACTCGCATTCTCTAGGTCTGGAACCTTGTCTTCATCCAGTACAATCGCGAGGCCGACAACTCGCTCCGCACCCTTCCCGCCCAGCACGTTGATACCGGAATGGGCTTCGAGCGCCTCGTCTCGGTCCTCCAGGACAAGCGCTCCAACTACGACACCGACGTCTTCATGCCCCTCTTCGCTCGCATCCAGGAGCTCACCAACGCTCGCCCGTACACTGGCAAGCTCGGCAAGGAAGATGTCGACGGAATCGACACCGCCTACCGCGTCGTCGCCGATCACGTTCGCACCCTCACTTTCGCCATCTGCGATGGTGGAGTGCCCAGCAACGTCGGCAGGGGCTACGTTCTCCGTCGTGTGCTGCGTAGGGGAGCCCGCTACGTCCGCAAAAAGTTCGGCGTCCCCATCGGCACCTTCTTCAGTGATCTCGTTCCCACTCTCATCGAGCAGATGGTGATTTGCTCGCTCCAGCCTTTTATCTTTGCCTCAGCTGACCTCTGACCCCATCTACAGGGCCCCTTCTTCCCCGAAATCACCGGCAAGTACGACGACCTCAAGGAGATTCTCGACGAGGAGGAGGAGTCGTTCTCGCGCACACTTGACCGCGGAGAGAAGCTCTTCGAGACCTACGTCAAGGCCGCCAACGCTTCGGGATCCAAGGAGCTCGCGGGAGCCGACGTCTGGCGCCTCTACGACACCTACGGATTCCCCGTCGACTTGACCATGCTCATGGCCGAGGAGCTCGGACTCGAGGTCAACCAGGAGGCATTCGAGAAGGCGCAGAATGAGAGCAAGGAGGCTAGCAAGGGTGCTGGAAAGAAGGGAGATGGACAGGCTGTTCGTCTCGACGTTCACGACCTCGGAGCCCTCGAGGCCAACGATGCCGTCCCCAAGACTGACGATCAGTACAAGTTTGGTGGGTCTCGATTCTCCTCTAAAATGCCTTGCTTCCTTTGCTGACGCACCTTATCACGCGAACAGGCCTCGGCAACGTCGATTCGGAGATCAAGGCCATCTACCACTCGAGCCAGTTCTACAAGTCGACCTCGGAGACCCCCGACCAGACTCTCATCGGTGTCCTGCTCGACAAGACCAACTTCTACGCCGAGTCGGGAGGACAGGAGTGCGATACTGGTCGCATCGTCATTGACGGCAAGGCCGACTTCTACGTCGAGGACGTCCAGGTCTTTAACGGCTACGTTCTTCACATTGGTACCGTCAAGGAGGGAACCCTCTCTGTTGGCGACAAGGTCGTGTCTTCATATGACGAGGTGAGTTCCATGTCGCCTTTGCCCGCGAACGCCGAAGCTGACTTGCCCACTCCTCCAGCTCCGCCGCTGGCCCCTTCGCAACAACCACACTGGAACGCACATCCTCAACTACGCCCTCCGCGAGGTCCTCGGCGACCACATCGACCAGAAGGGCTCCCTCGTCGCCCCCACCAAGCTCCGCTTCGACTTCTCGCACAAGTCGCCCATCTCGACTGACGACCTCGCCAAGATTGAGGGCATCTCGAACGAGTGGGTCAAGAAGGCCGTCAAGGTCTTCTCCAAGGAGATGGACCTCAAGACCGCGCAGCAGATCCCTGGCCTTCGTGCCGTGTTTGGAGAGGCCTACCCCGATCCCGTTCGCGTCGTCACCCTCGAGTACAGCCTCGATGAGATGATGGCCGATATCACCAACCCCAAGTGGAGGTCGACCAGTGTCGAGTTCTGCGGTGGAACGTGAGTCCACGCCGAGGATTCTGCCCCTTTTCCCTTCGCTGACTCTCGACCTCTTTAACAGCCACGTCGCCAAGACAAGCGACATCAAGGACTTTGTCATCACCGAGGAGTCTGGTATCGCCAAGGGCATTCGTCGTATCATCGCCGTCACTGGCGAGGAGGCTCGCCAGGCTTCGCAGCTCGCCAGCGAGACCGAGGCGCGCTTCGAGTCCATCATCAAGCTCGACATCAAGGAGAAGGACAAGGCCCTCAAGGTCTTCGAGTCAGTGAGTTGAGCGACGGGTGTGTCGTCTAGCGTGTCGAGCTGACGAAGCTGCGTGAACAGGACCTCGGACCCCTCGACATCTCGGTCGTGCGCAAGGATCTGCTCAAGGAGAAGCTCAAGGCCGAGCGCAAGGCTCTCATCGACGCTGCTCGTGGACTCGAGAAGGAGCAGGGCAAGCAGGTGAGCTTTGGCGCCGAGATCCGGAGCCCTCGCGGTCGCTGACCCCTTGCCTTGCCAACCTCTCCTAGGTCGCCGACGCCGTTACCGCCTACTTCAAGGCCAACCCCGAGGCTTCCGTCATGGTCACTCGCTTCGACGATGCCGCTGGTAACGCCAAGGTGAGCTCGCACGCTCTGAAAGCTACCCTCTTCCCTCGCTGACATCCTCGCCCATCTTGACAGGTCCTGCAAGCCGGAACGGCGCAAGCCAAGACTCTCAACAAGGCCGCCTACTTCTTCAGTGTCTCGCCCGAGGACCGCGTCGTGCACCTCAACTTTGTGCCCAAGGCCGACCTGTCCAAGACGTTCACGGCAAAGACTTGGATCGCCGCCGTTTCGGCCATTGTTGGCGGAAAGGGAGGAGGAAAGGACGATGGAGCACAGGGTGTCGGATCTGAGGTGTCGAAGGTGGAGGAGGCCATGAAGGAGGCAGAGAAGGTCTACAGTGAGAGGCAGTAGGGCGCTCATCGGTTAGGCTCACGCGCTCGTTAGTTGAGGCTGCTGCTGTAGATGGATGTGTATGTTTGACAACTAGGGGAATGACAAGAAAGAACTATACACACAAGACGCGCTGCTACAGTACCTCGTCATGCCTCTCCCTCCTCCTTCTCCTCGCCTTCCTCCTGCTCGACGCCTTCCATCGCTTGAGCCTCTCCGCCCTCTCCGCTTGCTATTGACTGCTCCCCCTCGCCCGGCTGCGGTGTACTCTTAGCTGTACCGCTCGAAGGCTCGAACGGCTTGGCGTTGGGATCGAGAGGTGCACCGTCCGCTCCAGTCGGCGGCGGTGGCGCTTCGTTGTCGTCTTCGTCGAGAGCTCGCCGCCGTTCTTGCTCGGCTTTCTCGTCTCTGTGCATGAGAGAACGTCAGCTCACCTCCATCAATATCAGAGGAAGCCAAGACGCCGCACCGAAGAGCCTCTCCCATCCGCTCGAGCGAGTCGACAATCTGGTCGAAGGCCTCCCGTCGCTGCTTCCATGTACCAGCGTAGGTCTCTTCTTCCTCCTTGAGCGTTGCGATATCGTCCACCAGCTTCTCCTTGGTCCTGCGTGATTGAGCTGAGAATCAGCAGCTGCTCGGCAGAGGGAGCTTGGAGGAGGGAAGCGAGGGCGAGAACAGGAGACATACTCCTTGCCCTTTTCGCGAGTTGGTAGCTTGCTGATCGTCTTGGCGATGGTGTCGTACTCGATCCGCCTAGCGCGCTCCTGCTGGGCTTCACGAAGTCGCTCGGTGAGGTCGACAAGGCGGTCCGAGGTCTCGGCGCTGGTGGCCTCTAGCATCAGGGGCGAGCAAGGGTCAGTAGGCGTATTCAGGGAGAGCAAGGCCTGCTCAAAACTCACCAGTAGCCGCTGCTTCCTCACTATAACCCGCTACCTCCATCTCTGTCACTCGCTGCAGCCTAGCCGTCCTGGAGAGGTGTTGTGCGAGCTGGTCCAAGCCCATCATGAACGTTTCGTGCGCTGCTTGTCTGTAGTGAGGTGCAGAGCGCGTCAGTCGAGCTGATGAGAGGGCAGAGCAAGCGGAGGATGAACGCACAGCTCTTGCCCGGCGATTTGAGAGTCGGCGAGGGCGTAAAAGTCCTTGATGACCTTTCTGTAGGTCGACAGAGCTGTTAGTGTGCAGCAGAGACGGAGGGCAGCGTGAGAGCGGCGTACTTGAGCGACTTGACATCGTGGTGAGCGCGCAGACGGGCGACTTCGTGCAGGCCTGTAAAGAGGTACAGAGTGAGCAGTGCTAGTGAGGTACAGGAAGAAGAGACTCACTCTCGGTGTCCATCTCTCTGTAGCACGATATGGTAGCAGTCAAAGCGACGACTTCGAGCTCGCTTCTCCCCTTGGCTCCGCTTCGCTTCGCTTCGTTTGTGACTGCTTCGACTTCTGTAGGGGATTTGATCGGGGCCGAGATGCGGACAGCAACAGTACTATCCTGTACAAGATCATTACTACCATTACTACTCCTCCTGTAAGCTCTTCGCCGTCTGTTTGACGCCTCGCGCTTGGGCTTGGACTCGCGCTTCTTGTCGCTGTTCGCTGACCCGCATTGTACCCTTGTAGAGCACTCTGCACTTCACCATCATCAGCTCTCTCCCTCCCTCGCCTCTTCAAACGCGCAGTGCTGCCCGCTTCGCCCAACTCCAACTCAGCGCGCCCCATCTCGTCGTCGAGGCTCCCTCCCGGCACCTCGCTAGCAGGAGATTTCGCATGTCGAAGCACAGGGGAATGTAGCCCTTGTCCAGCAAACGAGGTGAGCACTTGCCTCTCTCTGTAGTAGAGCAGGAGGATCTCCCGCTAGC
The DNA here is from genome assembly GCA_001600635.1 of Leucosporidium creatinivorum. NCBI lineage: Eukaryota > Fungi > Basidiomycota > Microbotryomycetes > Leucosporidiales > Leucosporidiaceae > Leucosporidium > Leucosporidium creatinivorum. Next base: position 93,335 of record BCKL01000041.1, on the reverse strand, counting down.
CTAAAGGGCACGCGCTCCCGCACGTCGAGGCTAACTCCGCCCTTCGCTTTCATTCCCAACAGCTCGGCAGCCCCGTTTGCAAAGTATACGGCAACAGACGAGCACTCACCTGCGTCCTGCTCAACCCATCCAGCGCCAACTCGCCGACCTCCTTCCACAACACCCCCGCCGGCGATCGTTCACCAACCCCTCCTGCCTCCCCGAACGACCGTCAGCAACAGCAGCAAGAGGAGGAGTGGAAGCCCGTCTTGCCGGATGAAGCTACGGTAGAAGAAGCGTTGGAGCTGGACCCGGACCCAGAGGGCTTGGATGATGAGGATCTGCAGGATGCGCTGCGAGGGGAGGCCGACGACGAGGGCGAGAGGGAGGTCAGACGAAGAAGAACGAGGAGGGCAGAAGCAGAGATGCAGGGGAGGTCGGTGGAGAGGAGACAGCTTCAAGAGGTCTACACTTGGGAGGCGTGCACTCGGGTTGTCACGAAGGAGCGAGCCGACTTCTTCGAGTTTGTGGTGGGTTTTATTGCCTTTCTCGCCACCTCTGGGTACTCGAGCTAACTCCTTCACTTACCAACAGCTCTGCAACATCTTCTTCGCGCTCGTCTCGGTCGCCGTCCTCATCTACCGGCATCGAGCCCTCGCCTCAAGGCAATACGGGACGCTAGCAGCACGGATAGGCATGTCGGTGTCATAGTGGAAGGAGCTTAGATTGTTTTGGTGTCTCTTGTAGTGTACCACTTTCCGCCTTGAGGCTTGTCTGGTGCAGAGTAACCAGCTTGAGTATCGCCGAGAGTTGCGTTGAAGCGCCAAGACCTGGAGGAGCGGCTATGGTACTGCTTCGCAAGGCATCCTCGTACACTCGCCGACAGAGGAGCTATAGCGCCACGCATCGAGGCTCTGCGCAGCTGCAGCAACGGAGCCTCTTCGCCGAGAAGCCACTTCGCGCGAGAGTTCGAGACGTATAGGCCACGATAAAAGTCACTCAAGAATACGATCAACGCGTACTCTGCCTCACGCTCAACCCCTACTACTCCAAGCCTCCTTCCCATCCTTCTCAACCAGCTCCAGCGCCGGTCCTCCGTCCTCTTCATCTCCCTTCAACACCAACTTCAACCCCCGATCTCCACCCGTATGACTAGCCCACGGAACAAAGACTTCCTCGCCCCTCTGGCAATAAAGCACCGCGTTCGAGTCGTACTGCATCGCGAACCAGGACTTGTCGGCGGGGGGAGAGACGGGCTCGGCGGGCATGATCCAGTGGATGTGCTCTGGCTCGGGGTGCGCGGGGGAGGCCGAGGAGTGGAGAGTAAGTTGCTGGGTTACGGGGTTGAGGAAGAGGAAGACGGGTTTGTGGGAGGAGGAGGAGGAAGCGGGGCAGGTGTCGGGGCGAGGAGGGATGGGAGGAGCGCCTTGCTGCTGCTGAGATTGCTGGGAGGTGAGGTTGTTGAAGAAGGCGCCAGGATTGCTCTTGTCAAAGTTCTGGAGGTTGGAAGAGAGATCCTTGACGAAGGAGGAGAAGTGGTGTTGACGAGGAGGGATGGGAGGCGGGCCATCCTGGCGAGGAGGCTCGGCCGAAAACGAAGACTGCTCCTCGGTCGGTTGGAAGCCCCGAAGCGAGGCGGGAGCGATAGCGATCCACTGTCCCGACTGAATGCTCCAGTTGTCGGCGTGCGAGTACTCGTAGGAGGTGGCGAAGACGAGGTTGCCGTCCTCCGTTCGGAGTTTGAGGAAGGGCGATTCATTGGAGAGGAGGAGAGAGGGGTGGGAGGCCCATTTCGAGGGGTCGGGCTTCTTCTTGAGTGGCTCGAGAGAGGCAAGCTTGTCGAGATGCGGTTTGAGGTAGGAGGTAGGATCCCAGATGGTCGAGCCCGAGCCGCCGTTCGAGCGAATGGCGAGGATACCGTCCTCCTTGAAGTCAAGTACCGGATCCTGCGCGTCGTGCGATCCGCTCCCACTGCTCCAGAGCACCTTGCCGTGCCCGACCTCAGTCGACTCGTCCTTAGCCGCGCGAAGAAGGAAGTCGCCCTTGTGGCTGACCTCCCACCGAGCACCACGAAGGACGATTCCTCCCTCCCCAGCAAGCGAAGCTCCACGCGAGTTGAGTGTGAGCTGCCCCCCCTCGTAATCGAGCTTCGGTCCTGCTCCTGGGTCAACTCCGATGAGCCAACTCGCCTCGCCGTTGACGAATCCATCTTGCAGCTCCATGTTCTCGGTGCGCTGGCGGTCCGCCCACTGCTTGAGGAAGGGAGTGGGAGGTGCGTTGCCGAGGCAGCGCTCCATGTTGCCCGTGAAGCGAGTGCCCGGGAGGATCGTGTTGCCGAGGACGGTCCAGTCTTTGACGCCCGAGAGTGCGATGGCGTAGCCCATTCGGCCTGGGCCGAAGTAATTGTTGGTGACGCTTCCCCCGTGGTTCTGTGTACGGAAGATGCGAGTGAGCTACATAGCAGAGCCACACGAGCAACGAGAACGAACGAGAGTGTGGCCCTCGAACCAAGGCGACCAGCAGGTAGGTCCGCATCTGTCGAGAGAGGGTCAGCACGGAGCTTGACAGAGAAGCAGCAAGCAGCTCACCCGATAGCAAGACGAATGAAGGCCCCCTCGGAGCGGATGGTGTTGCCGACGACTCGCGTGTCCTTGAAGTCTCGGTCGAAGGGAAAGTCGTCGACCATGTTGATGGCGCCGAGTACATCTCGTCCTCGAGCAATGATGGTGTTGTTGGCGATGGTAGATCCTGGAGCGCAGAAGACGACGATGGCGCCCTGTTGAGAGAGGATCGAAAGGTTAGCTGTGCTCGCTCGCACTGTCGACGTCAAGAGGCTCACGTCGGTAGCGTCGATGACAGTGTTGCCTGAGATGAGACTGTTGACTCCGGCGATACTGAGACCGTCAGCCCAAGGTCCACCGCCAGCTGAGGAGAGTGAGAGGTCAGCGAAAGTCGAGCGCCGAAATCGTCTCGTGACGAACCCTCTTGACCGCAAGGCCCGACGAGGTTATTGAGGACCTTGTTGCGCATCGCCCAGTCGCAGACATGAACCTGGAGTGTCTAGCAGTCAGTATTGAAGCTGAAAAACCCACAGCTCGGCGAAAGGGCTCACGGCGGTCCAACCTCGGGGATCCTCAAGACGGCAGCCTTCGACGACAGCATCGTGACTCTGAGGTCCACCCATCCACACGAGCGCTCCACCACCCTCAATCCATCCCAGCTTGCCCTCCTTCTTCAATCGCTCCTCCTCCTCCTTGCTCTCGGGCTTGGTTCTGCCCCAGCCTCGGCAGCCGCGCAAGTGCACCCGCTTGAGCGCCACCTCGGCCTTGTTGAACATGTTGACCGCTCCAGCTTCCTTCTCTCCTCGCGTCTCGAGGATGGCCTGCTCTCCCGACTCGAAAGTGGGGTAGCCCTCGGTTGCGAGCGTGGTTCGGGCGTGCGTAAAGTCGATGGAGGTGAATAGGACGTAGGTCGCCTTGGGTACGAGCAGAACGGTAGTCCCCGGTCCTCCTTCTTTGAAGATGTTGGTGATGGCCGCGCCGTTGTCGTTCTCGGGCGAAGGAGATCCAGGCAGCGGGTGAAAGAGGTGGGTCGACATGGCTCGGCAAGTCGAGCGAAAGGTGTGTCGGAGGCTGAGTGTAGCGAGAGCTGGTGTAACTAGAAGACGAGACAGCAACAGCGTTGCTGTACGAGTGAAGTGCAAGAGTCCAAGCCAGCGAGAGCGATTCCAAGTGACGGAGCGCCCGCCTCTTCGCAGGCCGGAAGGGGCAAGTTGATGAGCTGGAACAGGGGTGGGTATCTGTAGCAGAGCGGCAGCAGTCGAACAATTGTAAATGCATCGCTCTGTCGAAGGCTGAGTAGCTCCTCGGCGAGAGAGAGAACGAGCGCCGAGCTGCTCGCGCTCCTCTTGCTCCTGCCAAATCTCTTGACTTCTCGGCGATGAGCAGCTCGGGCACGCCGCAAGTCGCCTCGGGCAGCGGTCCTGTACCAAATCGACCTGCTGCATCCGCCTTCAACTCTGCGCGCGCCGTCCACGCCAGCAACTCTTCGTCATCGGCAGGCGCGTCCAACGCCAACAGCAACGCCGGTCGTCCTGGTCCCAGCGGTCTGTCGGCAGCAGACAAGGGGAAAGCGCCTACTACTGGACCTCGCGCTCCTGCTCCTGCAGCGCCGAACGGCGGACGAGTGCTGCAAAACGCCAGCAACGGACCTGGAGGAGCAGCGGCGGGCGCAGGAGGAGCTGTAGCGGGACCAGGAGGAGTAGTGAGGAGATCTACACCCAACACGATCCTCATCAACGTTTGTCAGGTGGGTCTGGTGCCCGTTCGCGCTCGCTCGGACCGCTGCTGACTCGCAACGCGCTCTCCGCACCTACTCGCGAGCAGAAGGGCAACCCGGTTATTACCAACATTCGTAGCGTCGCTTGGGAGTATGGAGACATCAAGTGCGATTACCAAGTCGGCGCGACTTCGGGCGCTCTCTACCTCTCGTGAGCTCGTTCGGTCTGGCTCCTCGCTGGTCGTCTCGCTGATCGCCTATACACGCATAGGCTCCGCTACCACCTCCTTCACCCCGAGTACATCCATGGCCGCATCAAGAACCTCGCTCATTCCTACGCCCTCCGCCTCATGATCGTGCACTGCGACGTCGACAACCATCAAGCGGCGATGAAGGAGCTCACCAAGGTCTGCATCGTCAACGAGTACACCATGATCGTCGCTTGGAGGTGAGTGCCCTGCTTCGCTTTCTAATGCCCTACCTTCAGCCTCACCTCCTCCTTGAGGGGTTGTTATAGCGATCGCCGAGCTGATCGTTTTTCGGCTTTCAACAGCGCTCAAGAAGTCGCCCGCTACCTCGAGATCTACAAGTCGTTCGAGCGCAAACCTCCCGACCTCATCAAGGAGCGGGTCGACAACAGCTACATGGCGCATCTCACCAGCGCCCTGACGAGCGTGCGCGGAGTGAACAAGACGGACGTAACGACCTTGGCGAGCAATTTTGGGGCGAGTCTGCACCTCGACAATCTTACGTGATGATCGCTGACCTCGCTCCGCTTTCATAGACCTTCGAGAAGATCGTGTCGGCCCCCGGAGACTCGCTCTCGTTGCTGCCCGGGCTCGGCGACAAGAAGGTCAAGCGTTTGCGTGATGCTTTCGAAGGCAGCTTTGTCGTAGGGAAGAAGAAGAAGAAGAGTAATGCTGAGAAAGCTGGCGAGAAGGGACCGGCGCTGAATTGAAGCTTGATCAGTTGCTTTGCTTTGGATTCTGTCGGCCGAGAAAGGCGAAGAACTCGCTTGAGGGCGCTGGTACGAAGGCACAGGAAGCTATCACCTCGCCCTTCTCCTACACTCTGTACTCTCCTACTGAGCAGCACGCATGGCACGACGCTTGCCGGTTTGCTGAGGGAGGGCGAAAAGGGGAAGGAGCGCCGAGAGGGAGGGAGAGGGCAGGAGAAGAGAGGGTCAGCCGAGTCCTAAATTGCCGAAGCAACAGCCTCCTTCTACGGAGATGATAGCCCACCGCTTGGAAACCACTCTTGATGGCCTGCACCGAGCGAGTCGACCCGCAAGACTCGCAGGTCATGCGAAGCTTGGCGCTGCTTCTGCACGTCTCGTAGCCAAGCCTCTCATTCTCCCGTGGTTCAAGCGGAGTACCAACAGCTCTATGGTCCTCGACCACGCTCTTTGCTGGGACACTCTGCGATAGATGAGCAAAAAGCTGACCTCCCACACGCGAGAAACTGAGCGTCAACGGCTGCTATGCACTGTCTCCTCCAACTATCGGGTTCCGCCGCTTGTTCAGATCCCTCCTCCTCGCTGTAAAGCTGCTTCCGTATCTTGCTGAAGCTCCCTCTCGATCCCATCCTCAAGCTCGACGCCTCGCTCGGCGCAGAGCTTGTGAAGGCGGCGGTGCATCTGCCAGCTGTAGCCTTTCCTACCTTTCCAGCTCGCTCCAGCCCAGTCTAACACAAGTGTGCGGAGAGCTGGGAGGGTATCGATAAGAATGAGGAGGTGCTGGAAGAAGGGGAAATCGTGCTCGGCCGGGAAGATCTGTTGCTGCGCCGTTGCGCCGAGAACGATAAGTTTGAGTGTTTTGACAGAACCGGGGATGGGCGGGAGCGGGAAGAAGGGGAGGATGGGAGAGAGTGAAAGCTTTTGTATGATCGACGAAGCGGGAGGGATCCATCGAGGGCGGGCTTCCTCCTTTTCGACTTGCTCCCGTTGCGCGAGGAACAGCGGAGTGCCCCCAACGAGAGAGAAGTTGGTGAGGTTATGGAACAGGGAGAGGTCGACGACTTCATCCGGGATGTTTGTGAGGCGAAGGTCGCGCAGCGAGGTCGACGACGAAGAGGTGAGGAAAGGGAAGGCGCCGAGGCAGCTGTACAGCAAGCCGAGCGATCGAAGTTGGAAGACAGGGCGGGGTCCAGTTGTCCACTTAATGTCGGACGCGGATTTACCTTGCATGACGAGCTCTTGGAGCTCGGAAAGAGAGCCCAACAGCTGCCCCAACACCTCGAAGCCTTCGTCGTCCTGGGCGTGCGGTTCGAGGCTCAGTCGTTGGACGTTGACACTGCGACTAGCCAAGCTCGAAGTGATGCTTCTGACTGCCCATCCCGGGGTGCTCGTAAATTGCCATCGCCGCAGAGCAGGGCACGCGTCTACCACCTCGCCGAACATCTTCCCGAAAGCCCGCCTCATCTTTCGCGCTCCGTGTCGTTTTTTGATGAGCCTCATCGACTCCTCTAGCGCCTCTCCCGACCTTGGGAAAGCCACGATCATGGAGCGAGCTCGGGCAGCGAGATGAGGGTGAGCGAGGACGCTGGCGACCGGGCTCCAAGGCTCGATCCCCCAGCCGCGTTCGTGGTCGTTGTGCGAGGAAGAGAGCAAGGAAACGGCGAACCATGACTTCTCGTGACGTGCTGCTTCGAACTTCATGAATATGTCTTTGTACAGCGTGTCGCGGGCGGGTTCCAACCACGCCTTCGAGACGAGGCAGCAGTGGGAAAGCGTGGCTGTGGTGCTAGCCTCCACCGTTGGGAGCTCAAAGTAGCATTCGAAGACTTTGAGGAGTAGCTCGGGTGGGAGGGTAGGCATGTCGGGTAGGGCGGAGCGAGCGAGCGAGGAGTGGCGGGACTCGGGTGAGCTTCGACCGAGATGGGCTGTGGGAAGAGGAAAGCAGAGTCAGCCATGGTCTGAACAAACTGGGGCAGCTCCTCTGGCGCTGAACTACTCACTAGCGGCGAACGAAGCAAGCGCAAGAGCTTCTGAGCGAGAGATGAGCGAGCGAGCCGAGCCGAGCGTCTGCAAAAGCGAGAGGGGCAGTCACGTCAGCTCTCTGTGCGTCTGCGCTGCATCATGCGAGTGCTGGAGATCTCAGGTAGCTCCATCACAGCTCCCTACAGCCTCTGCTCAGGCGTCTGTTTACCGTGCACCAACCTCGCTGCCCTTCAGCGCGTTCAGCTCTCCCCTCCTCAGCCTTCTGCAGCTCTTTCTGTGTTTTTCTGCCAGCTCACAGCGCACAAGACTCACCCTGTAGCTTCGATCGAGTCGTTCGAGCTTCTCCTACGTCCCTGCGAGCTTCTCAGCGGTCGATCGAGCGAGCGAGCTGACCGTGACGAGAGGTCGACGAGGGCTGTGCACAGTCGAGAGACGAGAGGTGAAAGCTGTAGCGAGGACGAGGATAGCTTTCCTAGATTCCCGAGAGCTGTAGCCGAGTCGAAGCGAGTCGAGAAGCGAGAGCGAAGAGAGATGGAGGAAGGCAAGCTGGGCGAGCTCGAGTTTGGCGCGAGTTGGCTTTGTCTTAGGGGTCGAGCTGACTCGTCAGCTACAGCTAGGGTCACAGTGGAATCAGAGACCAAACAGCTGCTCCTGAGAAGCCTGCCAGCACATGTGAGACTTTCGTGGCAAAGCTCGGCGCTCGCCATCTCCCTTTCCTTCTCGCAGGGCGCCTGCACGAACACAGCTGTGGCATATCAAAGCTATCACCTCGCCCTTCCCCTGCACTCTGTACTCTCTTACTGAGCAGCACGCATAGCACGACGCTTGCCGGTTTGCTGCGGAAGGCGAAGAAGAGCGAAAAGGGGAAAGGGGAAGGAGCGCCGAGAGGGAGGGAGAGGGCAGGAGAAGAGAGGGTCAGCCGAGTCCTAAATTGCCGAAGCAACAGCCTCCTTCTACGGAGATGATAGCYCACCGCTTGGAAACCACTCTTGATGGCCTGCACCGAGCGAGTCGACCCGCAAGACTCGCAGGTCATGAAGAAGAGACGGTTGTCCTTGGTGAGGATCGTGTCGGGCGACTTGCACGTCTTGCACGTGACGTATTCCACAATGTAGCGACGGAGGACGTTCTCGATTTGCTCTGCGTGTGTAATGAGGTGTGATGGGAAGGGTCGGTGAAGGAAGCGGAGGAAGGAGAAGCGGAAGAGGTCAGCGTCGGTTCTCGACCCAAACCCCAACTGAGACCTCAATCGACACTCTGAACTCACTCTGAACGTAACGACCCTTAATGACCAACCGCCCACTTCCATCGACGGATCCACTGGTTCCCAACTCGGCGAAGAGGAACTGAATGACGTGCTCGGGCTGACGGTGCATGCGCTTGCAGATGTCGGCGACGTTGGCAAAGATGGAACGCTTGTTGCCCTCGCGGAAGAGCTGGGGAGGAGGGATGGTATACTTCTTCTTGCTGGCGGCGCCGGAGAGGGAAGGGTGGGAGGCGTAGAGGAGTCCGAAGAAGCGGCCGAGAAGCTGTAGGGAGAATCGGAGTTAGCCATGCGCGACATTAGAAACAGAGCGAGGGCTTACCTCGGTGTAGTGGTAATCACGATCCTCCTTCAGCCACGCCTTTGCCTCGGCGGCAGCCTCGGCCTTGCTAAGGGTACCCTCCTCAGCCTCTCCATCAAAGGGATCCTCACCCTCGACAGGCTCATCTCCCTCTCCATCATCCTCTCCATCACTTCCAGCGGGGGTGGCACTCTTGCCGCCCGCCTTCTCCGTCACCTCGGCGCTCTCCTGCTCGGCAAGCTCCTTCTCGAACGCCTCCAAGTCAAAGTTGGCCTTCTTGCCTCCCTTCTTCTTCTTTTTCTTGAGGTCGGCGAACTCGTCCGCTCCCTCTCCACTGGCAGTCGAAGCGAGAGCACTCGGCAGAGGCGCCTCCTCGACAATCTCGTTTCCGAAGGCGTCGGTCTTGCGTCCAGCGGGGGCCTTGGGCTCGTCGTCCTCGAGCTCGTCATCCGAAGCGATGCGGACCGTCTTCTTCTTCTTCTTTTTCTTGAGGTCCGAGAAGTCGAGCTCTCCATCGTCGGCGGCGGGCGCGTCAGTGGAAGGGGAAGCCTCGGCGGCAGGGGCGGGGGTAGGCTCAGCGGCGGGGGCGGCAGCTCCCTCGAGCTCTCCAAAGTCGACCTTCTTGCTCTTCTTGCTCTTCTTCTTCATGCCGGCGAAGAGGTCGTCGGTGGTGTTGGAAATGGGATCCATGCTGGGCAGAGGTTCGGGGAGGGAACTGTGAAGCAAAGCAAAGGTCAGCAATTGGATCAGAGTGGTCCGAATGTGCTGCAGTGTCTCCTGGCGCGCTTCTCCGACCCTCGAATCGACCCCAAGACGCGCTCTCGCTGATGACGGCCCTTCTCCCTCGGAGGACCGGAGCTGCCATCTGCAGAGGCTCCCAAACGTCGGCAATTGTACCCAATGGTCCTCAGTCACTCCTACTATCCCTGCTCGCCATCTCCGAGACTGTCGGCGCCCCCCGAAGCGACCACACGACGCCAACAGCCTTTTCGCGCTGCCCTCGGCGCTGGTGGTCCTGTACCGTCCTCCAGCTCGACGCAGGGCAATGCAGCATATTCCGAAGCATCCAAGCGATAGATCGAGTCCGGACGACCTGTCCTTCGACTCGGCAGGATCGCCTGCACGGCGCACCCTGGGCCTTTGTACTTGGGCGCTGGCCAGGAGCGAGACTTACGAGATGGGCGGAAGGGTCTGATGGTGGACAGCGAGGTGCTAATTGATCCTGCTGTAGTCCTTTTGGGTGTTGTACGAGAGCGGTCGAGCGGTCTGCAGCAAGCGGTTGAGGGTCAGAAGGCAACGAACTTGACTCGCCGTCGACTTAGAAACGGCGAGAGCGTTGGCTCTTCCCCCTTGACGTTACTTGCCTTTTGCGCGACGGGATTTTGTGAGGAAACTCGACGGGAACAAGAATCTTCGCTTGGCTTCCTACCACTACTTGCTCCCTCTTCGCCCTCTCGCTCGCCATGTCCAGCGACTCCATCGAGAGCAGCACCCTCGTCTTGGATCACAAGGCAGTAGCTCCCGCCGATGCGGGCGCTTCCTTGATCTTCAAGGAGCTGTTTGCTGGTACAGTCTCGGGAATGGCTCAGGTGCTCTCCGGTCAGCCTGTAAGTCCTTCCTAGCTCTCCAGAGGAGCAAGTTAAGGCGCGCCGTTGCGAAGCCGGCGGATGCTAGCGGCAACGCTTGCTGAGGGTCACGAGGACCCAAAGCAGCTGGGAAAGCTTAATCAAGATGCTGACCATGTACCGCTGCAGTTCGATATCGTCAAGGTCCGCCTGCAGAGCTCCAACGCCTACAGCGGGATGGGCGATTGCGCTACTCGTATCGTCAAGGAGGAAGGCATGTCGGCGTTCTACAAAGGTACCCTGATGCCCTTCTGCTGCGTGGGAGCATGCGTGGCCCTCCAGTTCGCCTTCCTGCAGTCGGGGAAGCGCTACTTTGAGTGAGTTGGCTTTCGCCGACTTTGCGCCGAGCGAGCCTTCGCTAATCCCCTGAGTGCAGGAAGCAGAACAATGGCGCCGCTCTCACGTCGGGGCAGCTCTACCTTTCGGGAGCTTACGCTGGACTCGGAAGCTCGGTCGTCGCTGGTCCCGTCGAGCACATCAGGATCCGTTCGTCTCGTCCTCGCCATTCTTCCGCTGACGAGCGCATGAGCTGACCTCTTCTTCCTCTACCTCTCTTTATTGACAGGCCTCCAGACCCAGACTGGCTCTGGCCCTACGGCACAATACCATGGCCCTGCGGACGCCCTTCGCAAGATCCACCGAACCGATGGTCTTCGAGGTGTCTACCAAGGCCAAGCAACGACCCTCGCTCGTGAGGTCCACGGCTATGGAGTCTACTTTGCTGCTTACGAGGCGCTGGTCGCTCGTGAGCTGAGGGACAAGGGTATCACTCGCAAAGAGCTGCCTGTCTCGAGCGCCATCATGTACGGAGCTGCTTCAGGATACGCCATGTGGCTGACGTGAGCCGTGCATCTTACATCTCAGTAAATCCTATCGCTGACCCTCTTCTGGTGCACAGGATGTACCCCCTCGACGTGATCAAGAGCCGACTGCAGACCGACGGACTTCCTTCTGAGGCCGGCACGGCGGCCAAGAAGTACACCGGCGCTATGGACTGCGCGAGGCAGCTTTGGAAGGAGGCTGGAGTCAAGGGCTTTTTCCGTGGACTCACCCCCACCATGATTAGGTCGCCCGTCGTGAACGGAGTGACCTTCGCCGTGTTCGAGACGACGATGAGGCTTATCACTTAGCCGCTGTAGCGCTGTAAAGCTGTAGAACCACCCAAAATGTTTAAAGATGTATCTTGTACGATTTTACTGGCTTCTGTACGCGCCCGAGAGCAGCACGTCGAGCCGAGAGAACCCTTATCCGTCGCCGAGCCGGGTTTCAGCGAGGGACTGGGGGCCCGCCGATCAACGGTATGGCTGCCTTTTGTGATGCGCTTGAAGGTTCCACGAAGTCTGACGGGCTTGCCACGGAGGGAGGGAGCAGTCGCAGAGGGAGAGGTCGGCGCTGGGTCTCGGAGAGGGGGCTTCGTCTTTCTCGTCAAGCTTACCGAGGAGGAGAGAAGCAGGTCATTCCTGGCGACACGTGTAAAACAACGTTGGCATCCGCGGTCACTGTCGATCAATTTATCAAGTCCGAGACGTCACCCGTGAATGCCGACCTGCTTTCAGCGGAATCGCTCTTTGACTTTCTACACCTCACTCGTCTTGAATCTCTCAGCAATGTCGTGCCACAACGAGAACAAGACTGATGCTGCCAAGACCTCTGGTCGCCGCCGTACCCAGAACTACCGTGGTAACGCTGTAGGTCGCGCTCCTTCCCCTCCGCCGGTCGACGTATCGCTGCTGATTCGGTTCTCCTCGCTTTTCTGCACAGCGCGCCCTTGGAAAACAAGACAAGATCATCCAGGACAATTACACGATGTTGCAAGGCGAGCTACCACCGTTGTTTCGCGCTTTTGTGACCTCCGCTCAATACGCTCTCTCACATCTCGCAGGTTTCGAATGGCACTCCAAGGGCGGAGGAGTCTACTGGAAGGAGATGAAGGAGAAGGTCGCTTCCCTCGGTGACATGGGAATCACTGCGATGTGGCTTCCTCGTAAGTTCGGCCGCTTTTGGAGCTCTGCCGTCGTCGACTGACCCACGCGACGTGTCTCCTCTAACTTGCAGCTCCTACCAAGGCTTCTTCGCAGGAGGGCAATGGCTACGACATCGTAAGTACTTGCTGCTGCTTCCTCCACCCCAATGCTTAGCTGCCGTCGCAGCTCCTCATGCTCGGCGCACGTTCGGCGGTCGATGCTCGTTGTCAATCACCGCTTCAGCTGCTAGATAAGAGCTTCGCTAACTTTCTTCTACTCCCACAGTACGACCTCTGGGACCTCGGAGAGTTCGACGCCAAAGGTGGCAAGGCTACCAAGTGGGGAACCAAGGAGGAGTACATCGACCTCATCAAGACCGCCAAGGAGCACGGAGTAGTCGTCTACGCGGGTGAGCTACAGATCTATCTACACGTGTACCCTCCAGTTGGCATCTCGCCTGTCCGAGAAGGGCTCAAAGGCGACATCGACTGACTCGGCGCTCCCTTTCGCAGACGCTGTCCTCAACCACAAGGCCGGAGCCGACTTCCCCGAGAAGTTCCACGCCGCTGAGGTCGACCCCGAGGACCGTACCAAGAACCTTACCGAGCCTGTATGTCTCTCTTACTCTCCGTCGACTCCCCCGACCGCCTCGCTGATCGCTCCTCTTTTCGCAGTACGAGATCGAGGGCTGGACCGGCTTCAACTTCCCTGGTCGCAAGGGCGCACACTCCAAGATGGACTGGCACCACTACCACTTCACCGGAGTCGACTGGGACAACAAGGGCGGCAAGAAGGCCATCTTCAAGATTCAAGGCGACGGCAAGGACTGGGCCGAGGATGTCGATGGCGAGAAGGGATCGTTCGACTACCTCATGTTCAGTGACATCGACCACGATCACCCCGAGGTCATCAAGGACATCATCGACTGGGGAGTCTGGATGGTCGAGGAGACTGGCATCGCCGGCTTCAGGTTCGACGCCTGCAAGCACTTCTCGAGCCACTTCCTTGCCGACTTTGTCAAGCAGGTGAGTGTTTGCGCGCCGAGGCATTCGACTAGGTTTGCCGAGCTTTTCGCCAATCTCGGCGCTGACTTCGCCGCTTCGCAGGTCCGTGACCGCACCAACAACGAGGATCTGATGAGCGTGGGAGAGCTCTGGCAAGACTCGCTTGATACCCTCACTTCGTAGTGAGTGCCCCAAGTCCTCGCTCGTCTCCGCCGAAGCTGACCGTCTTCTCTTCTCAGCTTGGACGTCATGGACGAGCAGTTCTCGGTCTTCGACACGCCTCTCCACTGTGAGTAGTTATCCAAGTACTCCCGAGTACTTCCGCTGACCTGAACTCCTGCAGACAACTTCAAGCAGGCCGGCGATCAGGGTCAGGACTTTGACATTCGCTCCATCTTCGACGGCACGGTCGTCCAGTCGCAGCCCATCGATGCTGTCACGCTCGTCGACAACCATGACACGTGAGTCGAAGATGCCTCCTTGTGCCCTCGAGCGCCGAACCAGCCTCCTCGAACGCCAAACTAACTTGCCCCTCTTAGGCAACCTGGGGAGGCCCTCGAGTCCTGGGTTGCTCCTTGGTTCAAGCCGCTCGCCTACGCTTTGATCCTCTGGCGCCTCGATGGCTACCCTTGCGTACGAGGTCTCCATCGTCTCCTTCCCGCCGTCGCTGACCTTTCCTCCTTTCCCGATTAGGTCTTCGCCGGAGATCTCTACGGCTGCAACTCGGAGCCCTTCGTTGAGCCCATGAATCAGCTTGACGACTTCATTCGTGTTCGCAAGAACTTCTCCTGTACGTCTGCAGCCTCTTGGCATCGGGAGCCGGGAGCGTGCTGGTTCGGCGCTGACCCTCACTTTCTCTCTTTCTTCTCCCTTCTGCTTCCCTTCTTCGTCCATCTACGAATAGACGGAGCTACTCGCGATTACCAGGACCACGCCAACTGCTGGGGATGGGTCCGTGAGGGAGACGCCGACCACCCCAACGGCTGCGCCGTCGTCCTCTGCAACGGCACGGGCGAGGGCGAGAAGAGGATGCAGATCCCCGACGGCCACGCTGGAGAGAAGTGGGTTGATGCTCTCGGATGGTTCCAGGGCGAGGTCACCATCGGTGACGATGTACGTTCAGCTACTAGCTTTGCTCGGCGTTCAAGAGCTGACCCTTTCTCGGTTCGCAGGGATGGGCCGACTTCAAGTGCAACGCTCAGAGCGTCTCGGTCTGGGTCAACAAGGATGCTCCTCAGCTCAAGGAGTTCCAGAAGTAGATCGGATTGCTCAAGATCGCTTCAAGGGAGGAGATTGGCTCGAGACTCGCACACACCGAGATCTTGAGATTGGCTTGCTTTTCAAACACACACGACAACTACTACTAGACACGCAATGGACTCTAAATGGACTCTCTTGGTACTTTCAAGCGTTGAGTGTCGAGCGGCGTCAAGCTCGAGGAGAGAACGAGCGAACGCCGAAGGAGTCGAACGCCGAGAAAGCCGACATTTGAGCAGCCGAAAACAGCTGTGGGATGTGAGATGTCTTATAAGTGTAGCTATGCTAGTGTATCATGCGTTTCTGAGCCCTCTGCGATAACAGTGGACCCTTCCCCCTTCGCATCCAGGCCTATTCGCCGAGCCCTTCTCGAGTCGTGTGCCGTTGATGGCGCTGATGACATCCATACCCCTCACCTCCGCTTTAACTCTCTGCGGTTGGATGGCCACCCTCGTACGTCTCTCTCTGGCCCATCTCCCGCCGTCGCTAATCTTACTTCCGCCGATATTTTAGGTCTTCGCCAGCGATCTCTATGGCTGCCACTCGGGGCAGAATCCAGGACAATTACACGATGTTGCAAGGCGAGCTACCACCGTTGTTTCGCGCTTTTATGACCTCCGCTCAATACGCTCTGTCACATCTCGCAGGTTTCGAATGGCACTCCAAGGGCGGAGGAGTCTACTGGAAGGAGATGAAAGAGAAGGTCGCTTCCCTCGGTGACATGGGAATCACTGCGATGTGGCTTCCTCGTAAGTCCGGCTTCCTTACTGTATACGCAATGGACTCTCGATAGGCTTTCTCGATACATCGACGTAGAGCGAGGCGAGCAGAATGTGAATGAACCAGCGCCGAAGGACTCGAAGGCTGAAAGCCAAGTTCGAACAGCCAATTCTCGGGCCGGTGAGGACACCCGTTGTATGCGAACCGTCTTACAAGGCAGCTATGCTATCCGGTCTAACGTATTCCTGATCCCTCTAACGCTACAAGTCATCCCCTCCCCTACTCGCCCAGCGCCTTCTCCACCTTGGCGCCTGCCTCGATATCACCGCACGCCGCACTAAACAGATCACCGTCCTTGGCCTGACTACTGCCAACGTAGGATTCGGGAAGGAGTGTCGGCTCCTTGCGAATGCCTCGCTCAATCTCGTCAACGGCGCGGATGAGGTCGTAGTTGATCTCCTCGGTGATGACAGAGTCGTGCTTGTAGGCCGGGTGCGAGTGCACAAAGTTGCGCATCCATGTTGCGGTGGTGACGAGGGATCCTGATGAACGACAAGAGGTCAGCGAGACGAAGAGAGAGGAACCGAAGCGAACTCACCATCTGCCCTTCTCCGAACCAGCTCCAAGCTCTTGTCCAGCTGCTCCCTCGTACCCGGCTCCACATTCAGCGTGTCCAAGTACTTCCTCACAACCCCCAGCAGTCCCGGGAACTCCTTGCCATCGCCATTGATGATCTCGTTGATGGTAAACTCCTCGTACTCGTCCTCGACGGGGCCAAACTCCTTCTTCTCGCACGTTGGCGAATGACTCCGAGGGCTGGTGGTGTGCGAGGAGCATGTCGAGGTCTCGAGGTCGTCGCCGTTCGCGCGGCCGTTGATGTGAGTGGGAAGACCGTTAAGGGCGTGGCCGGCGGAAGGGAGGGGAGAGCAGGCGTGGCCTGGTGCGGGGGAGAAAAGGTTCTTGCGGAAGTAGAACTTTTGCGAATGGACGGCGTCGCGTTGGTGGGCACGGTGCATGTTCTCGTCGACCTGTGAAAGGGAGTGCCGAGTCAGCGAAGGCTCTCGACCGAGACGAGGAGGAGGCAGCAACGCACCTTGGAGATGGGAATGTAGAAGTTGAGGCCGAGGTTCATGATGGCGCGAGTGAGGAGGACGATGAAGACGGCGAAGGCGGCGTTCTCATAATCGGTGAGCTGGACCTCCATCGACCGGAACTCGACGCGCCAGCCGATGGGCGAGTCTGGTGGTGGTGGCTTGAAGCGGACAGTTTGCCAGTTGGTCGATTGGATGTTCTGTACGATCAGCGAGGTCAGCATACTGGTCTCATCTGCCCGAAGCGACGGAACCCACCTCAAAGTGATCCGAGCTCTTTGAGTCGTCCTGGTTCATCGTCTCCTCGAAGATGACGATCGGATCGCGGATGAAGAGGTGTGCGAAATGGGTAGCGAGAAGCTCGTCGACGCCGTCCTGCATGAGCCGCTCCTTGATGAGGGGGTCGATGGGCATGTCGTTATCGTTGTACTCCGGCCTGTTCGAGTCGCAGTCGTAGATGTAGCAGTCGACGCTGTCGTAGCGAGACTTGGGGATGACGAAGCGGTCGTTTTGGAGTGGCTGCGAAGGGACTCAGGGTCAGCTTCGGCGTAAGAAAGCGGGGGAGAAAACAGCTCACCTTGACCCCACGCTCCTCTTCCGTCCGGTCATCGACACTTCCAGCAATAACGTTCCACCGACAGTCGACATCAGCGAGCAGACCGCGGAAGATGGGCGATGCGGCGGTGAGGGCGAGCTGGGGAAGAGGAATCGGTCAGCGGTCGCCAACTTGGGTGGCAAGGTCAAACTTACCATGATGGGTCCGACGGGAACAAAGGCGTCGTACATCCTCCTTGCTTCGTTGACGCTGCAGGCCTGGAAGGTGATTTGGAGGCAGCAGCAGCCCATGCCGAAGCCCATCGCGTCCATGTAGATGTGATCGGGGAGGGCGGCGCCATCTCGAGCGTCTAGAGATCGAATGTACAGTATCAGCTAGCTGTTTTGAAGCTCTCGAAGTGAAGCGGAAGCCGACTCACTGGCATCCTCGGGCCACTTGTTGCGATCGACGATGTTGGGGTCGATGAAGGGCCGAGGGGTGTTGGTGTCGATGTACAAAGGCATGTTCATCGCCACCTTGGCTCCTCGTCGGCGCCTAATGTTGGCCGTCAAAGTCCTGCGAAGCGAAAGGGAAGGTCAGCGCCTTGCGAATTCACCGAAGAGGGCTCATCAACGCACGGGAAGCGGACGTGAGGGTTGGTGATCTCGTCGGGAAGAAAAAGGGAACGTGCCACGCCGCCGCCTGGCGGGTAGTAAGGATCGGTAAAGACTCCAGGGGCGCCCATTCGAGGGAAGGAGGTGAGGGTGAGGGGCACCTCGTTCGAGTGCATCCGAGACTGCGCCAGCTTTCGGCTGAGCAGGACGATAAGGATCATAGGTCAGTGAATAATCCTGTACCTGGCGAGTTGGCCAGGGAAGCTTACCGGAACTTCATGTTGCCCTCGACGGTGAGAAGAGCCTCGAGGTTGGCTCCGTACGGCGCTCCGGGCGTGCTCTCGAGCATGTAGCGACCGTACTCGGGATGGAAGACGGGGATACATTCCCTGCAAATGCAAGAGCGTTAACGATTGGCGCCTGTACTGCAGCAGCAAGTGAAGACGCACTCCCTCCCGGGGCTCGTCTTCTTGCGCTCCGAAGCATCCTGCTGCAAGTCGTCGAGGATCTCGGTCTGGCGCAAGGAGAGTCGCGCATTCTTGCCCTTGTCGTCGTAGGAGATGACCATGTACTCGATCTGTAGGACATCGCGAGCGAGGCGGCGCGAAGAGGCCAAGTTGCGATCAGCTCGATTTCGCCGAGGCCCGCCTTGCTGAGCAAGCGAGCCGCCGTTAGAGATATGTGAAGCTCACCTCGTCGCCCCACAGCAGGACGTCGCCTGTACGGTCCTTCAGACGGTGCCAGATGTGCAGGAATTGCTCAATCCCGTGCTCCCGAACATGGTCCGCGTGCTGCTTGGCTTCCGCCCAGTCGAGAGGCGAGCCGATTGCGAGCAGTCCCATCTTGCTTCCTGCTGCTGCTGCCTAGTAGTAGAGGGAGCTTTGTATCGTCGATGCTACAGCTGCCGAAAAGCGCCGAGTCTGTCGAGCGAAAGTCTCGGAGTTGAGAGCGCGGAGGGAGGCGAAGGCGTGCTTGGTCGAGGCTGTTGGCCAACAGGATCTGCTGCGAGTGAGCGTGGGGGCGGGCGAGTCCAGCTGTGCTACAGAATCGAGTCCTGCTGGGCGATAGGCGGGCGACGACGAGCTGACGAGGAGGTGGGCGGAGCAAGAGCCGTAGATTTCGAATCTCGCGAGTCGGCAAGGCGCGCGCGAGTGCTGAAGGGGTGCAGGAGGTTGTGCCGGGGTGCTGTAGCCTTGTAGCGAGGGTTCTGAAGCCTGTATCGAACTCCAGAAGACCAACCTCGGCGCTTCGCCTGGAGATGCCGGCGGCTCGCTTGCTGCATCAGCAGAACCCCACAACGGCGTGAGTAATCAAGTGTGGTCGAGAGTGGGGGTTCTGCAGTGCAGTAAGGCCGGCGTAAGTACGAATCTAAAGGATCGCTCCAACAGCTGCAGCTCGCCGACGAGTCGAGCACCTCGGCCTTCGAGGAGGGCAACGCCGAGCTCTGCTCAGCTCAATTGCACACCATATCCTGATGCATGCTCAAGTCCCTCAGATCCTCCCTCGGCTGCCTCTCCTCCTCGGGGACAAACTCCAACAGCTCCTCAAACAGCCGCATCCTCGCCCGATACAGCTCCTCGTCCTTCTCGGCGCTCTGCCCTCCTCCTCCTCCTCCCTCGCCTTCCAACGAGCTCGTCGAGCCATCCACGTCCTCTCCACCGCCGAGGGGCGAGCCATCCTCCATCATCGGGACCTCGCAATTGTTGGAAGCGGGAGCCGAGAGAAGGGCGGTCATGCAGAGGCGGAAGGAGGAGGCTTCGGCGAGGTCCGTGTGGTCCACCACCTCGGCGAGGGTGTTTTGGAGGTAGTGTAGGGCGACGAGGGTGGGTCGGGTTTGACACATCTCGGTGAAGCTGCAGTGGGGGGAAGGACGATCAGCGAAGGCTCGAGCGAAGAGTGAGCGCCGAGAGACAACGAACCGTTGCTTTCGGACGAGGAACTTGGCCTTGCGAAGAGCTTCTTCGGGCGAAGGGCTGGTCGAACAGAGAATCAGCAATCTACCTGTCTCTTGACCTCAGCGAGAACTCACACAATGACCCTCAACCGCCAAAAGTCGTCCAGCCTCGTCGCAGCGGCGCCCGTCGACGAAGGGTTACCACCGAGCATGTAGTGCTCCTTCCTCAGCGGATCGTAGACGACCTGGTTAAGCAGAGCATCAGATTCCTTGTCGCTCGTTAGACTCGTCGGAGCTTACCTGCGCCGCGAACCTCCCGACTGGCCTCGGTCTCCTCACCTCCACCTCCTCCCACTCGCCCTCCTTCGTCCTAGTCCACACCTCCTCACTCGCTATCTCTCTCGCAGACTTCCGATCCTTGACCAACCCACTCAGCAGCGTCCATTCCCTCGTCTCCGGATCGAGGGAAGCGCGCTGAGTGAAAGCGGCTGCTGGGCCTTCGAGCGAGTAGTCGGGTGAAAGTTGCGAGATGGAGAGGATGGTAGGTTGCCGAGGTGGGGCGGTGGTGAGTGCTGGATTGGCGTTGGGGATGGCGTCGGAGGAAGGAGCCGGCGAGGGATGGAGAGCGTCGAGTACGGCTCCTGCTCGCCAAAGCCTCGTCTGCCGTCCTCCTAGCATGTCCGTATCCTCAGTCTCTTCTTCCTCGTCGTCGTCGGCGTCGGGAGAGACGCTCGAAATCTTGATGGCCCACATGTCGGAGAGGTAGGTATCGCCCCTCTGCCCCGAGAAGACGTAGATGGTCGAGGCGCGCTCGTCGTAGAGCATCGAGTGGCCGAAACGCGAGAGCAGACGCTCGGCGCGGAATGTGTCCGTGGATTTGGGGTCG
Source organism: Leucosporidium creatinivorum (assembly GCA_001600635.1). NCBI lineage: Eukaryota > Fungi > Basidiomycota > Microbotryomycetes > Leucosporidiales > Leucosporidiaceae > Leucosporidium > Leucosporidium creatinivorum. The sequence goes on along the minus strand of BCKL01000041.1, from coordinate 72,985 downwards.
CCGCTGTGAGCCGAATCGAGACGGGAGTCAGCTTCAATAGTTTAGCGGCTTGTCACGACCCCCGCTCCTCGCCTGTAGCAGAATCACTCACAACAGATGACTCCAAACGCCCTTCTCAATGTCGTAGCAGAACATGCCCGAGTGTCGGTCGTCGGGATCGTCGCTTGCGCCGCCGGGGAGATGCTGGTTCTTGCCGCCAAAGACGAAGAGCCGCTGCGTCGGCGAGTGGACGAACATTTGGTGGTCGAAGCTGTGACGTCGGTCGAGATGTATAGCGAGCGGAGACGCGGGGTGGAGAGAGCAGGTCAGCGCTTGGCTCGACCTCTCGAGCTGAGCCAACTCGAACCTTCAACTCACAGCAGCTTCGGTCCGCTGACCGCCCCCGTATCCTCACACAACAGCTCCCACTTCCCTCTCCCCGGCCCCACAGCCTTATACCTCCAAAAGTCCGCCTTATAAGGATTCCGCTTCTCGACCCTCGGTGCTGGCACCTCAGCCTCCTGCTCCACCCCCATGGCGTCCCCTCCTCTACCGCCGCCGTCGCCGTTGCTAGTGGTAGTAGGCGCGCCGTTCGAGGTAGGTGCTGGAGTGCCGGTGCGAGAGCGAGGTTCGCCCGTCGGAGGAGGGATGGGAACGGCGCCTGCCATCGTCGGTCCGAGAGGGTTGGTCATCGACGTCGATGGCGGCGGAGGTCTCCTACTCCCCTCTACAGTGCTCCCCTCCCTCTCCTGAACCTCAGCAGCCCATTCATCCTCCTCTTCTGGCCCGAGTTTAGCGCCGAGGAGGTATACCCATCCTGTCCGTTCGTCGACGGCCATTTGATGGCATGAACGACCGCGAGGGCGAGGATCGGTGTCGGACTCGGTCGACGAAGATGGAGGGTGTGAGAGCGGTGTAGGAGGAGGAGGGGATCCAGGGTGGAGACAGCGCCAGCCGGCCGAGGAGGAGGTAGACGAAGTGGAAGTGAGAGGTAGCTCGTACTCCCACAGATCGCCTAAATCCCGCTCGCCGTCCCACCCGCCGAAGAGGAGGATCTTCCTCCCAACGCGAACCATCTGATGCCCTCCCCTCCCCGTCGGCCAATTCGGCGCTCCTACTCCTGCTCCCGCCACGCCTGCGTTCCCAGTGATCTGGTCCCACCGTCCGATATTCGTCCCCTTGCCACCACCGCTGCACCACTCCCTGAACAGTCCCGTCTCCTTCGACTCCTCCAACAGCGCCTCGGTTTGGTCAAATTGACCGCGGACGACGAGGGTAGAATGTAGGTGGGACAGGAGGGGGTGCTCAAATGTCGAAGAGGTGTGCGGTGGGGAGGTGTTGAGGAGGGTGGAAAAGGCGGTGAGGTAGAAGGGGGAGGTGCGGCGGAGGTGGGAGAGCATGAGGTGGTTGGTGAATGTCAGGCGGTACTGCGATGGGGAAGTGAGGCAGGCGCAGAGTGGACAGTCTCAGTCAACGTTGAGCTCTCGGATCGAGTGCAAGACGACTCACAGCTTCGTAGCCCTTCAACGCCTGCTGGACATGCTCGGCCGAGGCGACGCCTTCGAGCCAGATGTGCCAAATCGAGACGTTGTAGTTCTGCGTATGCGCCGAGTGCGCTTCGATCCGAACGTACTTGACGGGGAAGAGCTGTGCCAAATGAGTGTGTTAGCCGTCGATCGAGCTTGGGTCCCGCGCCGAGCAGCTCGGACTGACCACTTCTCGACCTTTCCGACCCGTCTCGGACCTCAGCTTGAAGAGCTCCTTGTGCGGATCGTTTCGGAGCCCGCCGTGGAGAATCGGCTCCATGTACCGCTTCTGAGGCGACAGGCCGCCGTAGAGGGAGAATTCGAAGAGGTTGCAGGGGTGTGTTCTGCGCGGGAGAGCAGGGGAGGTTAGCATTGAGTCAGTTCAGCATCCTGGACATCGCTACCAAGCTACAGGAGCAATGCACCGAGCTAGGGAGCTGAGCGCGCTGAGACGACGAGGTGGGGCTCTGGAACTCACTTGCAGTACTTGCCGAAACCGATGCCAGTGACGACCGCCGGGTTCTCGAGCTCCATGATGATGTACTGAGTCTCCCGCTTCTGCTTCGGCTGGCCTTCCCTCGGCGTAGAGCTGCCATCGGCTGGTGCGCTGCTGGGAGCTGCCGCTGAGCTCGCTGCTTGACGAGCCAATTCGCGCTCATCGGAGGCCTTGTTGGTAGCGCCTGTCCAGCGAGAGGATTGGTCTGATGGATTGTCCTGCAGGATGTTGTGAGGGCGGAAGGAAGCCGTGTGGCCCGACGAGGAGTGGATTCTGAGCGAGCGGTGCGTCAGCGCGAGCTGTTGGAGAGTACAGGGCTACAGACGGACGTGTAGGGAAGTAGACTGGGTGCTGGTAGAGCCACCGAATGGTCGTTCGAAGCCATGGCGAGGAAACTCGGCGATGAGGCGGAGGGAGAGCCGTGCCGGCGAGGCGCGAGCGCGCGAGCTGAAGGGGGCGTCAAGGGGCTTCAGTCTTGGAGCTGTGGCAGAGCAGCCGGAGGTCTCAGCTACTCTGATACACTGTGCAGCTCATCAGAATGTCCATCCGCCCCTGCAGCTCGAGCCTCTGTCGCTCAACTGCTAGTACTGCTGCTCGGGGCTCGTTTCGCTTCTCTCGCTCCTGCCATTCACTACTCATCATGCGCGCCGCTCTTATCGTCTCGGCGGCTCTCATCGCTCCTGTACTTGCTTACGAGTACCATGTAGCAGCGGGGAAGGTACGTACTGTCTTACAGCAGCGGCGCTCACCGCTGCAGGCTCCCAGCTCGAGCTGACGCTTCTACACCTACAGGACGAGACAACTGGTAACGTCGTAGGATGGGGATTTGATCCTTCCGTGAGCTGCCGCTGCTTTGGCCTACCCTGCTGCACCTCAGCTCCCTCCATCTCGCGCCAAGAGCTCCCGGTCATGGAACGCGCTCAGGCTCGCCTGCATGCAGTCACTAACTCGCTCCTCCACTCACCTACAGCGCATCTCCGTCACTCAAGATCCCGCTGGCGACCACATCGTCTTCGAGATGCTCTCGGGCACCCATCGCGTCGTCCAATCGACCTTCGGCGCTCCTTGCGCTGCTGGCGGAGCACCCGGATTCGATACGCAAGAGGTCGTCGCTCCTGCTGGAACTGAGGAAGGGGGAGAGACCTTCAATTTCAATATCACCGATTACACGACCCCGCTCTAGTCAGTTTGGCCAGCCTCAAGCGGGAACGCCGAGCCGAGCTGAACTCTCTCCCCCCTTTGCAGCTTCTCCGACATCGGCCTCAACAACTGCCAACAAGGAGGGATCTTGTGCGCTATTCTCCGCCTTCCCTCTCTCACAACGCTGACCCCTCGATCCGAACAGCTGCGTCAACACCGACGAAGCGGGCCCCGAATCCTGCGCCGCCTTCAAAGCCGCCGCCATCGCCCTCGGTGGAGGAGTGACCACCTCCGCTTCCGTCCCAGGATCTTCTGCTTCATCTTCCCCCTCCTCTGCCGCCAACGCTACCTCCGCTCGCCCAACCTCGGCGCAATCCTCCTCCTCGGCGCCGATCTCGTCCAGCGCCTCGGGATCAGTCGCTCCTTCCGCTACTTCTACGCCTGCTAGTGGAGCCGAAAAGATGGTCGTCGGTGCAGGAGCGGTGGGAGCGATTGTGTTGGGAGCGGTGGCGCTGCTCTAGAAGGGAGGGCAGGAGGAGGATAGACACTAGCTTTGCTGCTCCGAACTCGCATATAGGAAGGGAGACGGGTGGGAGGGATGTGCATGGACAATCACACTCGTTTTTGCATTGATTTATAGCAGATGAGGAGAGGAGAAGCGAGAAGAGTTGAGGAGAGCTCGGCGATGCTTCGAGTCGCCGCCCAAGCTGGCTGGCTCGTGTTCACGCTTTCGCCGAGCTGCCTCTCAGCATTCTCGTCATCAGCGAGAAGGGAGATGTGCTATGCTACTACAGTATCTGCTGCAAGCTCGCGATGTCTTACCTGCAAGGAAGCCCGCCGATTTCGGCAAGCAAGGTAGCTCGGCGTTCGCTTCGGCTGCCTCTGCGCGGGCTCAGAGGGCCATGATGCTTCGGGAGGACGAACCAGGACCTTCGAGTGGCAATTCCAGTCACCCTACAGCTCAGCAACTCGCCCCTCTGCTCTCCTGCACCCTTCCTCCTCTCCTCGGTCTTCCTCCCCATCGTCTCGCTTCACCTCTGCAGCACCGAGCTTCTCGTCACCATCAATCCTCTTTGGTACCGCGAATCCCGCGGCCGATGCTGGCTAACGCCGCGACCCGCCACAAGTTCGGTGGTTGAACAGAGGCCGAGAAAAGAGGAGGCGTGCGATTGAGGGGAAAGCGGCTGAGCCCCACTTGGGTTGCATGAGCGGGCGACCAGGCTTGCCTTCCTACACTTCACTTCACTCGCACAACACACACCTTCACACGCAGCAAACATGGTCAAGGTGAGCTCGTCTACTAGGCTACAGCAGAACAACGAAGCTGACCCTCTCGTTCTCTCTGCCGCGCCTACTCGCTGCCGCTGTTCTTGCACAGGTTCTCGCTATTCTTTACGACGGAGGAGAGCATGCTGTGTGAGTGTTCTACCATCTACTACTGCTCTAGTATTCTACCATCTACTACTGCTCTAGTACAGCCGGAGCTGCTCCGGAGGCGCAGAAAGGACAGCAGCTGACCGCTCTCGACGCGACAGCCAACAGCCCAAGCTGCTCGGAACGACCGAGAACTCGCTTGGACTCAAGCCCTACTGCGAGGAGCAAGGATGGGAGTATGTAGTCAGCTCGAGCAAGGTGTGTTACGGCCGACTTGCCTTCGCCTACACGACCGAGAGCGCTAACCGCTTGTTCGATTCTGCAGGAGGGTCCCGATTCCGACTTCCAAAAGCACATCAAGGACGCCGATGTCCTCATCACCACTCCCTTCCACCCTGGATACCTCACCGCCGATTTGATCAAGACGGCGCCGAACCTCAAGGTGAGCCGGCTCGGTTCTGTGTAGCTGTGATGGGCTCAGAGCTAATCTCTACCACTTCTACAGCTCTGCATCACTGCTGGTGTTGGATCCGACCACATCGACCTCAACGCTGCCAACGAGAAGAAGATCTCGGTGCTCGAGGTAAAGTCAGCGCTGGCTCGCCTGCTCCGATCCGAAGCTGACCTCTCCCCGCCTCTACAGGTCACTGGATCCAACGTAGTCTCAGTCGCTGAGCACGTCGTCATGTCCATCCTCTTGCTCGTCCGCAACTTTGTCCCCGCTCACGAGCAGATCATGGCCGGCGACTGGGATGTGAGTTGCCTCTCGCTTGCGTTATGAGAGACTCCGGCTGACCCGAGTCCTCCTTTCAAGGTCGCTGCTATTGCCAAGGACGCGTACGACCTCGAGGCCAAGGTCATCGGAACCCTCGGCGCTGGTCGCATCGGCTACCGAGTTCTTCAACGTCTCCTCCCGTTCGAGCCCAAGGAGCTCCTCTACTGTTTGTCTTCGATCAGGAAAGATCACCGAGCCTCACTGAATCGACCTCCGCACATAGATGACTACCAGTCCCTCCCCGCCGAGGCCGAGAAGGCCGTGAGCGCTCGCCGAGTCGAGGACCTCAAGGAGTTCCTCGGTCAACTCGACGTCCTCACCATCAACTGCCCGCTGCACGAGTCTACTCGCGGTATCATCAACAAGGAGACTCTGAGCTACCTCAAGAAGGGAGCCTGGATCGTAAACACTGTTCGTCTTCAGCTCCTTGCCTTCGCCGAAGCATACTCGCTGACCTTCCCCACTCGTTCCGCAGGCTCGTGGTGCTCTCTGTGTTGCCGAGGATATTGCTGCTGCTCTCGAGTCGGGTCACATTGCTGGATAGTGAGCCTTCCTCTGCCTCTCTTCGCCTCGCCGAAGCTGACCTTCTGCCTTGCTCACCAGCGCCGGAGATGTCTGGGCCCAGCAGCCTGCGCCGGGTGACCACCCTTGGCGCTCGATGCGCGGTCCCCACGGCAACGGGAACGGAATGTGAGCTATCTCATCTCTCCTCGTGCTCTGAGCTTCTAGCTGACCTCGCCTCTCCTTGCTTCCTTCCTCCCCCTCTCTCGCCTTGGCTCGACTTCTCACCGCTCTCCAGGGTCGCTCACTACTCCGGAACCACGCTCGACGCCCAACAGCGCTACGCCGCCGGCACCAGGAAGATCCTCGACAACTGGCGCACCGGCTCGGCGCAAACCCCGAGCGACATCATCGTCGCCGATGGAGAGTACGCTACCAAGTCTTACGGTAAGAGGTAGTAGTAGTAGTACAGAAGAGCCGGAGGAGTCTTAACGGAGTCAAAAGCAGTCATCAGTGCAGATCTCGGGGCCTGCGAGGTGAAAGTGAGCGCCGAAGTCCCGCTCGTCTGCGTTATCCGCCGTTTCGTCGCGTGCAGCAGACTCCTACAAAGCCTGTTTGTCATTTTTTGAGCTGCGCTCGTGCTCTCGTCGGTCGTGCAACGCTGAACGAAGCTCAGGCTGGCGAAGCGACTCGTCAACGCCGAGCAGCCGGGCCCTTGGTCGCCTGCCCAATGAAGCGAGACGGCGAAAGGACAATCAGCGCCCGCTAGTAGAAAGCAGCGAACAGTCGACCAGCGATGGCAACAGCCTGACTTACACTCTCAGCAGAAGGTCAACCGCGCTCGGTGCGCTCGCTCACCTCTCTCCCAGCGACTGCTCACATCTCGGTCTCCGCAACTCGCCTGCAGCTCCGAAAGCACTACAGCAAGCTATAGAAGCTATGAGCGGTTTCGGTAAGCTTTATCCTGCTGCCCAACAACGTACGCGTCGAGCTCACAGCCTCGCCTTGCTTGCAGACGAATGGAGGCCAGGTCAGCAAGACGACGACGAGGATGATCTCGCCGACTACGTGAGTCCCCTGCTGTATCTTTGTACCTGTCCGCTACAGCACGAGCTGAGCGCCTGACGTTAAACAGTACCAACACACGACGGAGGCGTTCCTCTTTCTCATCGAGGCGACTCCCAACATGCTCGACACCTCGCAACGTGATAGCCTTAAATCTTCTACAGGTGCTTTGAGCCAGTCGGCCCAGCTCGGATGGAAAGGGAGGGGCGACGAGCCGCCCAAGAACGCTCAGAGCAAGATGGAGCTGGCGCTGAGGGCGGCGCTCGCCATGATGAAGCGCAAGGTTATCAGCAATCCCAAAGACCTCGTCGGCATCTTCGTCTTTAATACGGTGAGCTGGAGAGGCCGTCGGCGCTCGGGAAGTCGAGCTGATGGTCCGTTCGCGCTTCCAGGAGTACTCCAGCGACGAGACCACCGACATGAAGCACTGCACGCAGGTGCTCGACTTGCAGAAGATCACCGCCGGTAGTATCAGGGACCTCAGAACCAAGCTGGAAGGTGAGTCTCTCCGGCTCGGCACTCCTTCCTGAGCTGACAATTTCGCTTGCCAGAGATCGAGGACGACCCCAACTCCATCTACGACATGTTTAAGCCAAACGAAGAGGACGACAACGTCCTCGCCGGCGCCCTTGGTCTTGCGATGTCTCGGTTCAACGACAAGTGAGTGCGATTGAGATGCTCGGCGAAGCTCAAGCTGACGTTCTTACCACGCAGGGCACCCAACAAGCGCATGTCGAAGCGTGTCATGCTCATCACCGATAACGACGATCCCTACGACGGCATGATGTCGAAAGCCTCACCCGCGGCGAGGAAGATCACGGTAGGTCTCGCTTAGCCGGGCGCGAGAGCTGTCGTTGACCCTCGCCGCTCCCTTCACAGGACTTCCGAGACGCGCAGCACGAGCTTCACCACATCTTCATTCCACCCAAGCCCGACGTCGCCTTTGATCTGGACAAGATATACGGAGTGAGTTGATCGCCGCGCCGTGTGCCGAAGTCGTTGCTCACACACTTGTGACTTGCAGGAGCTCATCACCGGCGAAAACGACGACGCTCCGTGGCCCGAAGCGCCTACCAGCCTCAACGCTACCCTCATCGCCTTCATCACTGCTCTCCGAGCTAAAGAGGCGACTAAACGAACCGCTTTCAAGATCCCCTTCACCCTCGGCGACAAGCTCACCATCGGTGTCGCTGGGTACGCGATGATCGCTCCAGTCCTTGCTCGAGCGATCACTGATGCCTCGACTTCCCTCTTCGCAGCTACAACCTCGTCGGCGAAGAGAAGAAGCGTGTGGCAACCAAGGTCAACCTCGAGTCGCGCGAAGGCCGAGAGGTCGTCATGACTACCTCTGCCAAGACCGGGGTTCGTTCGTGTGTCTCTCTACCATGAGTTTAAAGCTGACCCGCGGTCTCGCCGCGCAGGATGACAAGGAGCCGCTCCCTAAGGAGAGCATCAAGAAGTGCTTCCAAATCGGCAGGGCCAACCCCGAGAAGGGCAAGAAGGCGAGCCAGATCTTCTTTGACGACAACGAACTGAAGAAGCTCAAGGTATGTCCTCCTCGGCTTCTTAGGCGAGCCACTGCTGATCATCCGCCTTCGCAGGCTCTCGGTCTCCCCACCGGTCTCAATCTGCTCGGCTTCAAGCCTCGTTCGATGAACATGCCTAATTTTGGGGAGCACGTCAAGCACGCCCACTTCATCGTCCCTAACGAGGAAACGCACTCGGGCAGCACTCGCACTTTCGCCGCTCTCTGGACTTCGATGATCAAGAAGCAGGTCATCGGCTACGGCGTCCTCATCGCTCGTTCCATCTCGAAGCCTCAGATCGTTATCTTGATTCCTCAGGTGCGCCGACTCGGCCTGCAGATGCGAGCCTTCGGCTGACCGCCTCGCCTCGCCGAGCAGGAGGAAGAGGTCATCAACGGCGTGCGCATCGCTTCGGCCGGCATTCACCTGTGCCAGCTTCCCTACGCCGACGATGTTCGCGACCACGGACTCACCAGCACGCTCAGCATCATCGAGCCGCCGAGTAAATGTCTTGCAAGATCGCCTGGACGAGATGGAAGCTGACTTCATCTTTCTACAGCTGAGGATGACCCTGATCGTGATCAGCCCGCGGTAGGAGTCGCCAAGAGGGTCGTCAAGCGTCTGCACAATCCTTACAATCCCGACAACTTCCCCAATCCTGGTGAGCTCTTTCGGTCGCCGAGCGCCGCCGCTGCTCCCTCGCTGACTCCGCTCTCTCGCGCTCAGCTCTCAACTACCACTACGAGGTGCGCGCCTTGTTCGACAGTTGATCCACTTCGCTCGCCTATTGACGTCGGCTACTGTTCTCCCCGCAGGCGATGGCAGCTATTGCGCTCGACGAGGAGGTTCCCGATCCTCAGGACAAGACCCTGCCATCGTACGGCCTTCTCCATAAGGTAGGCATATCGCGGAAGCTCGTACATACCGCTCGTCGCTAACCTTGCCGTCGATTATAGAACGGCGGCGCTCACCTCGCCGAGCTCAAGGCCCTCATCGTCCAGGACGACATGGCTGTCATTCCCACCTCGAACAAGGTCAACACCAAACGCTCGCACTCGCAGACTCCCGACCTACAAGTCGACCTCTCGGACTTCATCGCCGAGCTCAAGTCGAAGGGGAAGAAGGTCACCGTCGAGGCGCTCAAGCAGGCTTGCAGGGCCATGGGCGAGAAGGTGTCGGGCAAGAAGGACGAGCTGTACGAGAGGGTGATCGAGGGTTTGAAGAAGAGGGGCAAGTGGGACTCGGATGGCGACGAGAGCGAAGTGGAGGCCAAGCCCAAAAAGAAGAAGAAGGTCTTCGCTAATGATGATGACGACGAGTGATGAGGTCTTCTTTGTCTCGCTTTCTCTGCTGTGCATGTTGTTAGCTTTGCTCTGTGTAACTACCCCTTCGTTCGTCAGCTTGTGTCGAGGCTTGGCGAAGGGCTCGCGAAGCTCTTCTGCTGCGACTGGCTGAGCTGTACTGAGACATGATACTGCTTATCAATCTAGCACTGCACATGAGGGTCCTACAACCCGAGAATCGCGAGCAATAAAGAAGGGAGAGAACTAGGAAGAAGGGCGAAAGGCGAAGGAGAATGGGGCCGACGGGCTTAAAAGATCTCAGAGGAGAGCGTGCAGTTCTCCAGCGAGTGTCCGTACTCCTGTGAGTCGATAAGGGGGGTCAGCGGAGGCAGGGAAGACGGAGCGAGCTCGACCTACCTCGCAGTCATCGCAGAACTCGCGCTCGGTGCCGGAGGCGGAACGACTGTGACCTGAAGGGGTGGGCGACTCGTTGCGACGAATGGACTTGGTGGGAGAAGCAGCCGAGCCGGCGACTGTCGAGGGAGGACGCGTCAGCAAAGTCTACACGCTCGGCGCGAAGAGAGCAACTCACAGATGGGGCAGTCGTCCAACTCGTGGCCAAGCTGTCCACACATCTCGCATCCACTTTCCTCGTCATCGTGAACACTTGAGTTACCGTTCTCCTTGGGCCTTGCCGAGGCGGACGAAGCGGGTCCGGTAGCCTCGGCGGCGAGCGACTTGTACTTCTCCAGCTCGGTGACGAGCTCGTCCTCGGCGTAGATCTTGCTCTCGACCAGACTTTCGAGCTCCGATACCTGAGGAAAGAGAAGGCATCAGCAAGCGAATCCGCGCCGAGATACAACCACAAATCTCACCTCTTGATTGAGCGCCTTGATCTCGCGCTCGCTGCGCTTCTCGGCCTCTTTGAGTTGGGTCCTGAGCTCATCCAGCTCGCGACGGAGAGAAGGATCTGCTAGGGACTCGCGGCGGTCGACGGCTGGCGAAGTAGGAGCAGCGTTGCCGCCCTTGCTCATCTCGGTCATGAGGCTGCGAAGGCGTAGATTAGCGGAGTCGAGTGGCGAGTGGGATGCAGTAGGACCCACTTCTCGACAGTCGCTTCGAGTGCACGATGAGCATCCCTGGGAGCAGATACAAGGTGAGCGCGACGTCCTCGCGAAGGCGGAAGCAGAACGACTCACTTGAGCTCCTGCGTCTCGGACATGAGTTGCTTGTTACGCTCCATCATCTCGCCGTTCTCCTCCTCCAATCCCTTGATGATGACTTTGAGGCCGACGATCTGCTCTTTGGTGACGGTCGCCTCGTCCTTGCCGCCGAGACTCTTGCGGCTGCCGATGCTGGCCAAGGAATCGCGCTTGCGCGAAGGCGAGGGTTGAAGGCTGCTGGGGGAGGTATCCTGGGTGGGCTGCTGGGGTGGCGTTCTGGAGCGCTCGGACGAGAAGGAGTCGCTGCGCATCTGTAGGCCAGGGTGGGCCACTTGAAGGCGCTCGAGCTCCTTCTCAGCGTTACGGAGGTCCTCTCGAAGCTGCTGAACAAGCTCGACGTTCTGCGATCCATCGCGACGAGCTTCCGCGGCGTCGCGGACAGCCGCCTGCTGCTCAGCCTTGAGGGCGGCGATCTGCTTGGTGGCGCGCTTGACCTCCTCGGCGAGACCAGCTGAAGCGCCGTCGCTGGCATCGTGGCGGAGGCCTTCGAGCTCTGAGCGCTCCTCCTCCAGGGCGGTCTGCGACTCGACGAGGGCGTCCTCGAGCTCTTCGATGCGAGCCGTAGTCCGAGCTTCGGCCTTGGTCGAGCGTTCTGCGGTCGAAGTCACATTCAGCTATAGTCGACACCGCACGACGAAAGAAGAGCTTACCGATGGACTCGCGCAGAGTCTTGATCTCCTTCTTCAGCGCCTGCTCCGTCTCGCTATGCTTGGTCCTCCTCCGCTTCGAGTCGGCGATCTCGGCCTCCAGGTGCATCCTCGTCTCCTCGAGTTGCTCCTCCAATCCGCCAACCTTGCTCTGCAGATGCTCGAGCTCGGCCTGAGCACTCTCCGCGTTGATGACGTCTGCTGCCGAGGTGCGAGAGTTGTGCGAAGAGGAAAGGCGTGAGGTGGGAGAGGCGGGCGACGAAGGGGAGCCGGCGCGAGGAGCAACGTTGGTGCCGAGGTTGTTGAGTTGGTCTTGGAGCGACTCGGCCAGCTCGACGCTCTCGAGACGACTAAGCTCAATCTCGGCGATCCGCTCCTCGTACGTCTCGCAGAGGGCTTGACCGGCTCCACGGAGTTGCTCGAGTTGCTGATTGAGGTCGGCGCGCTCCTCCTCGGCTTCCTTGGCGGCGGCAGCCATCCTCTCCCTGAGCGACTCGTTCTCGCCTTCCTTAGCGGCAAACTTGGTCTCCCACTCCCTCGCGAGGCGGTCGGTGGAAGCTCTGGTGGTCGCCTCGATCTTGACGACCTCCTCGACTCTCGCCTCAAGCTCGAGGATGCGACGGGCGTCCTGCTCCTTCTCCTCATCCCCAACACCAGCCATGCGCGCGAGCTCGCGCTCCTTCTCGCGATTCCGCTCCTGCTCCAACACCTCGATTCGTTCCTCTGCCTCCTTGAGCTTGCGCTCCTTCTCGGCGAGACGATCCTCCATCTCCCGACCGATCCGCTCACTGCCTTCGAGCAGCGCGCGCACCTCCTCCTCGCGCTGCTTGGCCTCCTCGGCGGTACGCTTCAGCTCGTCGAGAGCTTCGTCGTCCACGGTCGAGCGGAAAGATTGGCGCGAGACGGAGGAGGCGAACGATTGGCGAGAGTGGGAGCGAACACTGGGAGTGGTTGGCCGCGACTCGGTGGTCGCTAGGCTCATTCGGCGAGTGTGAGCTCCTCCGGGGGTGGATGGCGTAGCGCGGCCGGTAGCGGATGAAGGGGTAGCCGAGCGAGCGAGGGAGAAGGAGTTGGGAATTGGGGGAACGTCGGGGAGGGTGTTCTGGCGAAGGGAGGATGGTGGTCGTTTGATGGAGGCGCCGAGCGATTGACGCGGGGTCGCTCCTGGGCCGATCGACTTTCGAGGGGTGGGGATGCCAAAGCCTGGCCCACCCATCGACTGGCGCGCTCGTGGCTTCGGCGTAGTCTGCGACGATGCAGAGGAGGGCTTCTCCGGGCTAGCGACGCGTCGAGGAGTAGCGGTCGCTTTGGTAGGCGAGGAGGGACCGACGTTGCTGACTCGGCGATTGGTAGCGAGTTGAGCGGCAGTGATGCCGAGATATTTGGATGCACGTGACCCAGCCGTGATCTTGGAGGCGATGGGAGTGTTGGGAGAGGTGACGGGAGGAGGAGGGGGAGGCTTGGCCGTGATCTTGCTGAGAGGAAGGAAGAGACCGCAGAGGGGGGCGCAGGCAAAGTATTGAGTGCTGCAGAAGAAAAGGTTAGCCGACCTCCCCAAGCATGGCTCCGTCGAACGACTCACCCCTTGACACTGCCATCGTTCTTGCCCTTGCCCTCCCACTCGGCGTCAAGCTCGACTCCTCCCCATTCACCGTCCTTGCCTTCGACAGGTCCCAGAAACCGGATCGTTCCCTCCATCGCGATCCCTCCCACCTCAATCTTGACCGCATCTCCGACCTCGAGTCCTCTCGCTGAAGGACCCCGACTCATGGCCAGACGACTGCTCGGCCGTCCCGAAACTGAGCTGCCAAAGGCGGTGGGCGTCCGAGATCGAGGAGGGTGGGTAGGTGTGCGAGGCGTAGATGAACCATTGCTTGGCGTGGTTGGTCGAGACATGCTGGCTCCTAGTCCTCCTGGACGGATGTTGACGGAGCTCGCCTTGCGGAGCGGCGCTCGTCGCGGCTGACCTGGTGTACTGGTGCCGAGAGCATCGGCCGGACTCGGACTGTCGGCGCCTCCGTTTGATGAGGCATCGCCGACGGGACTGTCGTATCGTGTAGGGTCGTTGCGACGAACGGCCTGGCGGAGGCTGTCGAGCTCGTTGGAGCCGAGAGATTGAAGAGCGGGAGGGCGCTGGGTGACAGAGATTCCAGATTTACGACGAGGAGTTGGTAGGGAAGATGATGAAGGGGTTGATCCTGGTGCAGGGATGCTGGAAATGGAAGCGCGCGGGGTGGAAGGAGGTCGAAGCGCCATGGTTGCTGTAGGGTTCGGAAAGCGTGTAAGCAAGCTGACGCAACTTGCTGTAATATGATGAGCCCCTTCCTAGCTTCCCGCGCCGCTCTCCTGCACCTCAAGCGCTCTCAGACGAGCGGGAGCTTTGCGCGTGCACCGACCGCTTGCGCCTGCTGCTCATGACTCTGTAGCATCACTTAGAGCGAGCTGAGCTAGTCTGCTACAAATAGAGCTGTTTTCCCCTGCTGAGCTGGCTTCCCTTGGTCCCCAATCTCCACGAGCGCTCGAGGATAACATCTCGCCGGCTCCGAGTGGCTCATGCGCTTGAGATACAGGCGGGCGGGGGGACTCACGTGTTCTGCAGTCTGACAGACTGAAGCGACTCTGCTACCCGATGTACTGCTGTACTGCGCGTCAACTCGACGGGCCCAGCCGACTCGCCTCGAGTCGACGTTGAGAGACACGCGTGCGGCGCTGTAAAGAAGTGGCGACGGCGCGTAAGGCTACCACGCGATCCTGGGTACTCTTGCTGTAGGTCTGACTCTTTGCTGAGCGGCGAGGCGAGGTCAAGAAGCGAGAATTTGGAGTGAAAGGGGAAGGAGAGTTCGCTCGAGGAAAGGAGGTGGTCTCGGTCATATATGTTGGGAAGGGTGTCGTATCTCGCTAGAAGACGTCCCGACAACTCAGCCAAGCGCAGCAACGGAGTGAGCTTTCCTCAAAGAGCACCCAGCCTTCGCCGAGCCGCCGCCTTCGCCGAACAGTCGCCGAGCTCAAGCAGCTTTCCTCCCTCATCTCTCGAAGCCTCGCCCACAGCTGTATCGACAAACAGCAAGGATTGCAGTGAAGCACACTGCCTACCATCCCTACTTGCGACCACCCTGAGGCTTGCCGCCGCCGCCTTGGGGCTTGCCTCCCTTGCCATTCGGGTTCTTCTTGGAAGGCTGAGTCGACCGGCGGACTGATGAGGAGGCAGTAGATATAGTGTGAATGATGAGAAAGTGAGCATGACGGTGAAAAAGGTGAGAAAGAGCGGGAATCAGCTCTGAAGCTGCGAAAGAAGCGGCCGAGAAAGGGCTCACCTCGCTTGGCCTTGTCGGAACGGTCTTTCCTGATCTCGTCGGCAGTCTTAAGCCCGCCGGCAGCTCCACCCAAACGACCAGGCTTGCCCACTGTGCGACCCTTCTGCTTGTCGGTGGCGCTCCGCTCGGCCTTGGGTACGCCCGCCTTGTGTCGGTACTTCTTCTCGCCGCCGCTCAATCCGCCAATGGTCTTGCCCTTCAACTCGGCCTCGCCAACCTTCGGGACCGAGATGCGGTTGTTCTTCCTCCATTCGTCGAACACGCCCGACTTGAACGACGCCGGAAGCTTCTGTCCCGATTCGGAGCGGACCATCTTTTTGTTATCTGCGCCGACTCCGTCGCCCTTGATGAACTTCTTGGTACGGCGATCCCAGCGGAGGGCAGAGGCGCGTTGGAGGAGGTGGTCGGGGGCGGTTCCTTCGGTGTCGCCTCGGCCGGTAACGTCGTAGGTAGCTTGGGCGGCTTGGGCGACGAACGAGTCTCCATTAGTGAGGGCGTATCTGTGACAGTAGGGCGGTCAGCATGTGCCAAGAGATACACGCCGCGATGGAGGAGGGAAGTGCTGCGGAAGGAGTAGAGAAGGACGAGAAGGCGAGACCGAGAAACTCACCCTCGCTCGGTGTCGGCGCCTTCTTGCTCGTAGGAGAGGTAGAAGTTGGGATCGCGGTAACTAGCGGCTTTGCCTGCCACCTTTTTGCGCTTGCGAGGAGCACCGAAGACGGCCTGTGCGAATGAAACGGGCGAAGGAAAGATCAGCTCGGCTTCGACTCAGGAAGGCGAAAAACACTCACCTCCAACTCTTCAGCATCAGCATCATCAACATCCACCTTTGGCCTCTTGAGGGCCGCCTGCTCCTGCCTCTCCTCCTCATCGTCCGGCACCTCGGGCATCGCATCCTCGGCCTCCTCCTCCTCCTCGACCAACGCGCGCGCCATATGACTCTTGACCATGGCCTTCCTCCTCTCCTTCATCAGCTGACTCGCCGACGTCCTGCCCCTCGCGCCCACCTCAAACACCGTCTCGGCCGGCGTAAACGAGTTGACGATGGCCATCATGTCGGCGCGACTCTGCTCCTTCTCGACGCTGGTTCCGCCGATGGCGAGGTAGGCCGAGAAGATGGGATGAGTCCCTCGGTTCTCTCCCGAGGTGGAAGCGAGTCCGTTGGCCTTCCTCTCGAGCTCCTTGGCGCGGCGATACGACTCTGCCGAAGCCTTGGACAATCCTCGCTCGTACATCTTCTGTCCACGACGGGAGACCTGCCCGAGTGCGTCGATATTCTCGTGATGCGACATCATCGCGCGGAAGGTCTCGAGGTCGAGGTCCATGAGCGAACGAGGTCCAGTGCCGAGGACGAGCTGGTTGGCGAAGTCGATGGAGGATTCGTCCTCTCCTTCTCCGAGGGTGATGGGGCACGTCTTGACGGGACGGGAGAGGAAGAGTTCGAGGTCGAGGAGATGGGGGAGTTCCGAGGCGGTGACGAAGGTGTAGGCCCATCCCTTGCGACCCGCACGAGCGGTACGTCCAACTCGGTGAACGAACGCCCTCGTGCCGTTGGGGAAATCGTAGTTGATGACGTTCTCGACTCCGGGAACGTCGATTCCACGGGCGGCGAGATCGGTAACGACGAGGATGGAGGTGCGGCCGGCGCGGAAGCGGGCGAGCGAGAGGCGACGAGCGGTTTGGTCCATGGATCCGTAGATGGGCGAGACGGCGTATCCCGACTGCTGCAGCAGGGCGGTGATGTACTCGACGTGATGCTTGGTCGAGACGAAGACGAGTGTCTGGTGAGCCTCGGGGTCGATAGTGTGCTCAGCGTTGAGGTCGTCGTCGGCGCTGCGCTTGCGCTTCTTGCCTCCCGCCTTGCCCTTGCCCTTGCCCTTGTAGGCCGAACGCCCGCGCTCCTCATCGTCCTCCTCATCCTCAATGTACTCGTCCTTGACGGCACGCTGGGCGTCCGTCATGAGGGGGACGCCGATGACCTCGCGCAGGACACCGAGTAGGAGCGCCTCCTTCTCGCTGCCCTTGACCGAGAGGTAGGCCATCTGCAGATCTTTCGAGATCTTCTGGTCGACGTCAAGACGGATGAGCTTGGGGCTCTGGAGACCGGCCTTGGCGAAGCCGACGAGGGAGGAGGGGAGGGTGGCCGAGAAGAGGAGGGTCTGGCGGGTCGGGGGCATGCGGTGGAGGATCTCGTGGAGTTGTTGCTCGAATCCGAGCTCGAAGAGGCGATCAGCCTCGTCGAACACGCAGTATTGGATGGCGCGAAGGTCGAGGTTCATCTCGACGATGAGATGGAGGAGACGTCCGGGCGTGGCGATGATGCTGAGGAGTCTCAGAGGTTCAGCGGTGATAGCCTGCAGAGCTGACAGAACAACTCACACGTCGGGGTTGCCTGCCATCATGTTGAACTGCTCCTCCATGCCCTCTCCTCCGACGACCATGGCCCATCGCAGGACCTCTCCGTCGGACTTCAAACTCCTGGCGAGGTCCTTGCCGACCTTGAGGACTTGGAGCGCGAGCTCGCGAGTAGGTACGAGGATGAGACCACGAGCTCCGAAGGCGGTCGAATGGGTCATGAGCTGGGCGAGGAGGGGGAGGAGGTAGCAGAGGGTCTTTCCCGATCCTGTCCTGGCCATGCACAGATGGTCGCGAGCGACTACCATCTTCTTGCCGGCGATGACCGTCTCCGAAGAGCCGAGGATGGAGGGTAGAGCGAGACGTTGGATCGGCGTAGGGTTGGTGAATCCACGCTGGAGCAGCGCCTTGAGGAGGGCGGCAGGAAGTCCGAGAGCTTGGAACGAGCCGCCGCCCGTCAAGCCCTTGTTGGACTTGAGGTCCTTGCGACCCTTGACGACGGCGGTACCCTCGGCGAGATTCTTGGAGCGCTGCAGCGAAGCGAGCGAGGCGAAAAGAGCGTCCTCCTCATTGTCGGAAAGTTCTGCGGGCGCGCCGAAGACGGACTTGTCGGCAGTGGTGCTGGTAGCAGAAGCTTTCCCTTTGCTCGACTGGGCCTTGCTGGGCGGCAGCAGCGCCGAGGTGATGTCGAAATCGCTGTCAGAGTCCGAGTCCATCTGGAGAAGTGGGAGGAGCGAGCGGTTTGAAGTCAGCTGCACGATTCGGGGTGTATTGCGCAGGTCTTATTGAAGCTGTAGGACTGTAGCGCACCTTGAGCTAGGCGCGTAGAAGCGGAGACGAGATGCAGTCGAAGCGAAGGAGAAGCGAGAGAACAACAACCGACTTTTAAGGAGGCTCGGCTTTGGTTCGGTGCAGCTTAGGTAGCAGGGGTAGAGCTTGAATGCTCTGCCAGCTACTTTGGCTGTAACATTTGGCCACTATCCCGCTCTTTATACCTCCCTGGCGAAGTGAAACGCTCGCCGAAGCAGCTCGGCGCTCCTCTGCCTTCTGCTGTTCGTCGCTGCATCTCTTCGACCCTCTCACTCACTGCGAAGGGGTCGAATCCGATCAGACTCCTTCACTGCAGACGATTACCAAGCTTCAGCCATCTCCACATAGCTGTAGAGCGGTTCGGCGACGATTCCTCTGTTCCAGCAGCAGCAGCTCTACTACTCGTCCCCGGCACCGGGCACTCCCTACACTACACTACACAGCACCACAATACCCCTCGTCACACTGAGTAAGACCTACAGACTTCTTGGCGACCATGAATCTCGTCTCGAGACCTGCCTTTTTCGGCGGCCAGCCATCTCGGACCTCGAAGAGAGTCCCGTCTCAGCTCCCTTTCCCTCACTCTCAGGCCTTTGTTGTTCTCTGCGATCCTTTCACTCGTTGCGCGCCCTCGTCGACAACCTACACGCTCGTTCTCCCACCTTCGTTTCCCCCCTCATCTTCACCTTCGCCCTCGCTCGCCGCCCGCCCTTCTCGGCCCTCTCCCTCGTTCCCCGTCTCACAATGCTCACTGGATCGCTTGTTGCTCTCGTTTCGCTCCTCGCTATACTCGTAGCCGCTGAAGAGGATACCATCCATGTACCTCTCACTCGACGAGATCCTGGACTCAAGAGAGCCGATGGGAGTGCTTCGCTGCTGGCGATCCGGGATCAGGCATCCCGCACTTCGCTGTGAGTGGGCTACGGGTAGACGCGTCGCGAGATGAAACAGCGACTGAGGCTCCTACTTGACTACCAACAGGAAATACTACCGCGTGAGCCGAGTCGACGTTGGGCATCCTGACCTTCGCCGAGCTCATGATCTTGCCCCCTCCTCTCGCAGAACGCCAAGCATCTACGCGAGAAGCGCGGTGTCAAGCCTTCGCATGAGCGGATCCTGCGCGGCCGAGGGCTCATCGACCTCGAGATCCAGTCCTACTGCGGTCAGTTCAGCCACGTCTGCCTTCCTGCTCGGCGCCGAGCTCATATTTCTGCTCCGCTTCTCACCCCGTCGACGTCTCCGCGATCACCCTCACACAGTCTGGTCTGGTCAAATCATGGTCGGCACACCACCACAACCCTTCTCCATCTTCTTTGACAGCGGCTCGTCGGATCTCACTCTCCCCTCGGCGCTCTGCTCGGACGACAACTGCGGCGGCAAGGCTCGCTACAACGTGAACGCTTCCACCTCGGCCGTCAGCGGAGGTCACGACGTCGTGTCGAACTTTGCCGATGGTTCGGCGAGCAAGGGAGCGTGGATCAAGGATACCGTCACCGCGGGAGGATTGACTTCGGTTCAGTCAATCGTCGCTGCTACCGAGCTTTCGGCTACCATCAAGTCTCTTGACTCGGATGGTTTGTGAGTCTCTTCGTCCTCTGCGACCACTCCTGGAGCGATTGAGCGGGATAAAAAGGGAGTCGAGCTCGGCTGACCCTTCGGCGTTCGCTCGCTCGCTCGTTTGCAGGATGGGAATGGCCTGGTCTGGTCTCTCCGCCACTGGCTCTCCTTCCTTCCCTTTCACTCTGTACTCGGCCAAGAAGGGCAGCACGTTCGCGATCCGCCTCTCAGACGACGACGGCATGTCCGAGGTCTCGGTCGGCTCCTACAATCGCCGCAAGTTCACTGGAACCGTCACCTGGTTCCCTGTCGCAACTACTCCCGGGGCACAAGTCAAGACATACTGGCAGACTGCTAACGGTGAGTTTGAGCGCCCGAGCTGAAGAAAGAGCCAGCCTCGTGGGAACGAGCGATGGCTGATTCCGTTCCTCTTCACAGGCATGCCCCTTCTCAACTCCAAGCCCTCTCTCGCCAAGCGCACCAACTTCATCATCGACTCGGGCACTACCTTCATCATCGCACCTCTCGCCAGTGCCGCCGAGTTCTACGCCGCCATCGAGGGCTCGGCGAAGCTCGACGACAACCACTGGACCTTCCCGTGCGACTCGCAGCCTATTCTTGGCTTCCGATTCAGCTCGACGTCCAAAAAAGAGTTCCAGATCTCACCCGACGACTTGAACCTCGGCTACCTGGAGGGCGAGGAGAACCGCTGTGTTGGAGCTGTCGTGGGACAGGACCTCGGCCTCGGTACATCTTGGGTACGTTAGCACATTCTCTCAATCCCGTACACGCAGCTGCTGACCCACGCCCTTTCGCCACAGAGCCTCGGCGCATCCTTCAGTCAGTTCCCGGTCCTCGTACACGATCACCAAGGCTCCCTGCTGACCCTATGTCCGCTCTTCCCTTTCACCACACTCTCTCGTACATCACAGTCAAGGTACATCTCTCTCTTCCGCTTGCGGTCCTCTCACGAGGTCGTGCCGAGGTCATCGCCGAGCAGCCACTGATCTCCTTCCCATCTTCTGCAGAGCTGGTACAGCATCTTCGACATGGCCAACTCGCGCATTGGCTTCGCTAAGCCTCTTTAAGGCTTTGCTACACTCCAGCATCTCCATTCGCTATCCTCGGCCCTCGAACTTCGCATTCTCCTTTCCCCGGTTCGGAGGGTCATCTAGACCTCATATACGCCCTTGCACTCGTACACCATCTCGTTATATACCACTGCAACTCACTCGATGTCGAGCTGCACTTCTCTTGTCGAATTGGCGAGAAAGGAGTCCACCGTTCGGAGGGGGTCAGCGCCGAGGCGGGGTCAAACTCTCTTTGCCGGAGACCGCTGTACACCATTAGAATCAAGGTGCAAATTAGAAAGGCTAGCGAATGTACGAAAGTAAACCTGAGCCAGGACGCCTGCTCCGAGGGCTAACGTAGCAGAACTCGGCGTGCTCGGCTTGCGAAGGCAGCCAGCTGTGCGTCCCGTGATTGCGCCTTTCTCGCCGAGTCAGAGCTGAGCTACAGCTTGACTTTCTACCACACACACCAAGTAGCGCGAGCATGTCGTTGGACACTCACAGTCGTCGACACTCGCTCGACGACCCCTTCGCCGAATCGCCCTCCTCCGCTCCTTATCTTCCTCCTTCGTCCTCCTCGTTCGCTCGCCACTCGGCTCTGCTGGAGCAGCCCCGACCAGGCATTGCCACGCATGGTCATTCGCAGTCGTGGAGCGGGCCCGGAGACACCTACACGGCGCCCAGGCAGCAGCACGAAGGCTACAGCTTTCCCCGCGCACAGCAACAGAACCAGCAGCCTGCACACCCTCTCGCCTCTCTGATGCTCGGTGGCGACGTTGCTCCTCGTACTCCAGTCGACTACAACAGCTACTACACTTCTGTATCTTCCTCCGTCGCTGCTCCGCACCAGTCGAGGACAAGGGATTGGGAGGCCGACGGTCAAGGTGGGGGCGGTGCAGTCGGCGACGGGGATACGGAATCTCACGTGTTTGAGAGATGGGAGGATGATAGCATGGTCAAAGAGGAGGATGAAGGTCAAGAATGGGGCGAGTATGGCGAGGAGGAGCAGGGGGAAGGCTGGGACATCGCCGAGGTGGATGAAGGAGAGCAGCAATGGGCGCCGAGTACCTCGGAGCACCCTTCTGGACAAACCTACGACACCTACTCGACTCGCCAGAGGTTCAACAACCCTTACCCTTCGCCTTACGAACCCTCGGCCGAGCTCCCTCCCCTTCCCGCCCTTCCCTCGACCTATGGCACTCCTCCTCAGCCTTCCTCCAGATACGGCCCTTCCTCACTCCCTAGCACCAACCAGTACATCCAGCAGCACACCCCTTTTACGCCTCAGTACTCGACTCAAGCGCTTTCGTTTTCGGCGCCCGAGGCTCGCTCGTACCCTTCCTTCTCCTCCTTCGCCGAGTTCTCGCCTACCACCACGGCCGCCGCTCAAGTGCTCTACGAGGCTCGTCCCGGTCAACAGCAACAGCACCAATTCAGCTCCACTTTCCGCTCGAGTAGGCCGCAGAACCGCCCTCGCGCCTGGACGTCGAGCTCGATCGGCGGGCAAGGCTCGCTGCTCGCACCCATGCTCGAGCTGCATCACTCTCCCACCTCTACCTCCGTCACCAACCCGCCCGCTCTCGTGGACTACAATCACCCCATGTCGATGTCTCCTCAATCGCCCATCTCGCCGCTCGAGCTCCCTCCCCTCCCCCTTCCCTCCCTCGAAGACGATGAGGACGACCGCTACTCGCCAGACCTCGTTCCCCGTGTCTCTACCTCTTCCCTCGCCAACAGTCGTTCGATTCCCAGCGCCAACTCGAAACCGGTGCAGCGTCGCAAGCGAGGCTCGTTGCCGAAGGAGATTGACGCCAAGTCGGGTCGCCCAATCTCGCCTATCACGGGATTGCCGACGAAAGTCATTGCCAAGAGGGGCTGGCCTCCCAAGGATATAGCAAAGAGGGTCTACACCTGCCCCTTCGAGGGATGTGATAGGATTTGTGAATCCCGCCAGCAATTCGAGTCGAGCGCCGAGCTGACTTTCCTCTCCACCTTCCCCCTCCTACAGTCGGTCGTCCTTCTGCGAGGGAGACCCATATCCGGTCTCACAATGGTATTCAGCGTGAGCTTTGCCCTCCCTCGCGATCCCTCAGCCCCTTCGGCGAGCGCCAGCTGACCTTGTACTCTCATTGTGCAGCCTTCACCTGCCCCATCTCGTCCTGCCAACGTGCCTTCTCCGTCTTCTCCAACCTCAAACGCCACATGATCGTGGGTCGCAGCTCGTTCATGCTGACTTTCAGTCTCGCTCCCCTGCTGACCTCTGGTGCTCGGCTGACTTCCCCTCCGCGCCGAATAGGTTCACCCCACCGTCGACTTCCGCTCCGTCACCGTCAACGATCTGCCTCACATCCACTGCGTCGAGACCGAACATGGACCAATGCTGGAGTGGGATGATGCCGAGGGAGAGGAGAAAGAGTTTGGACAGGCTGCTCGTTCGGTCGGCGCCGAAGTGCAGAGGGACGACTCTGCAGGATCGGGCGAGGGAGCCGAGTTGGATTGGAGGTGATGGGATGTTGAGCGAATGGATAAGCAAGGTTGAAGGAGTTGAGGGAGGCGAGGAGGAACGAGAGGAGATCAGAGGTGGAGCGGTTCATCTTTCTAGCACCTTACGCCTTACGCTAATCACACTACACACGCTCTCTCTTTTTCATGTTGTTTATCTTTTGTTCACGCTTCTTTTCATACACGCTACCCTTCTTTTTCGTCTTCGTTGTAATCTCATCGGTCGCTCTTTCACTTCTCGGCGCAGACTCGGCGAAGCCAAGGAGGGTGCTATCGCTCGCTAACATTACAACACGGTAGATCTAGCCAGAACCCAGAGCTCTAGTACGTCTTCAATAGCCCTCCTGCATCCTTCGCTTCGCCCCAAGCCACATCGAGGAGGTTGAGGAGGAAGATGGCCTTTTCGAGATTGACCTGCAGCGAGTAGTGCGATCCTGCGAGGTGCGAGGTGGTCAGCTTGGGGCAGTAAAACCGTCTGAAGAGAGCGTCACTCACCATCATAGCTCTCCGCTCCATCAGTCGCTCCGAACCAGCTAATCTCACTCATCATCCGATCTCCGACCTCCTCCCCGGGGGCAAGGACCTCAAGAGCTTCGGCAACAACGCCGTTGTAGTGCAGCACATGTTCGGCGTTCTGCGCTTCTGCCCACTCGGCGGGCTTGCCTGGCGCGGGGGCGTGGATGCCCATCCAGAGGGAGAGAGGACGGGGGAATAGGCGAGACGAAAGGGCGAGGACGGGGCGAATGAAGCCTGTGAAGGGCGAGAGGTTAGCCAGAGTTACAGAAGAAGGGGTACGCGAGTGCACCATGGACGCACCGAGGACAGCAGTCGAAGCGTCTAATCGATTGTGAAGACCGAATCCCTCGACGAAGACCGGCGAGAGCATCTTCTTCTGCGGCGGGCGTATGTTGAGCCACTGCTCATAGATGGCGAGAGAAAGGTGCTGTGGCTGAGCGCCCCAGGCGCCCATGTCGAAGTAGAGAAAGGCGTCGCCTCCGCAGATGGGCTCGGAGAGGGCTTGCGAGTCGATAATGGAGTTTTCGCGGCAGTGCGCTTTCCTGTAGGTTAGGATGGGGTCAGCGGATTCCCAAGAGACATGAGCAGAAGTAGCGCGCCTATCGTCAAACATGGCGTTTCCTCTGCACCTCTCCCCCTCGCTCTCCACTGCCCCGTCATTCCTCTCCCTCAAGACGATGAACAGCGCGTTAACGACGTGCCGCACAAAGCTGTCTCCCCTCAGAAAGAGTCCACCAAAGCCCTGTAGCAGATCGCACGCCTCGGCTGCAGTATAAAGGTGCAAAGGAGGGCAGCCGTCGAGCTCGAACGAGAAGTCGAACTCATCGCCGAGGGAGAGCTGAGTCGGTGGGAGAGTGGTATTGACTTTGCGAGAGGCGCCGTCAGGTCGAATGCGAGTTGATTTGAGAGCCTGGAGGAGGGCGGTGGACGAGCAGTTTCTGTTGTGGTACTGAGGAGGGAGCGACCGAGGGCCGACGATGAGGTGTGAGAGATGGAGAGCGGCTCTTCGGGCGGGGGTGAGGGCTGGCGAGTTGGTCGAATGTGAATGAGGATGTGTGGTAGTGAGGAGGGTGTGGAAGGTGCTGCTGTAGAGGTCGGGACGTAGGGAGAGCGTGACGGCGACGAGGGAGAGGAGGACGGAAAGGAGGCCGAGGTAGAAGGCGGGAGAGATGCGCGGTGGAGGCGAGTATGATTCACTCCATCGCCGTTTCGAAGGCGCTGCCTTAGCTGGTAGCGGTACGTTGCTGTCTCGATGCTGTGGGCGCGGACAGATGCAGGGTTGAGCGAGCGAGCAGCGGAGGAAAGAAGCAGCGAGAGACTCACCTTAGACAGCAGCGGCATTTTTGAAGTCTTTGGTAGCATCGGAGACTGAGGAACTGGGTGCGAGTAGCTCGACGGAAGCACGAGCGCCAACACCGGCCTCATCAGCTTGCGCAAACTGGCGAAGAGCATCGTCGAGTCGAAGCCGAGGGTGAGAGTTCGGCGGTGTGCAAAGCGAAAGGACGACGACAAAGAAGGAGGAAAAGAGGCAGCTGAGCTACACGCTGCACGCCGAGCCGTCGTAATAGCCTCTGCAAGACGCGCCGGCGGCCAGAACTAGAACCTCAGCAAGCCTTTCGCCGATGTAGGAAGGTCGGTCTCCAATTGCCGAGGTGTCAAGGGGTACTGTATTGTCCTTCAATCGGACATCGCTTCGGCACTTTTTCAACCGAGTTGTAGTGACGAGGAGTTGAGAGGGGCCGCGCGAGGCGAGCTTGAGAGTCGCCCGCCGAGGTGAGACTTGAGCCCCAAGGATGCGAAGGCTGATTGTTGATAGCGGAGTAGAGGTGGGATGGAAGTCTCGACTGAAGTGGACGACGAGCTCCCGCTCCCGTTCTAGTCGAAGCCATCGAACAGCGAGCTCGGCGCCGAGGTATGGCTTCGCAGCTTCCAGCCGCGACAAGTCGAGTCGAAATTGACAACGACGCGTAGGATTGATCATTTTGGACGCCAGCTCATCGTCGGCTGACCTGTACAGGTGTCCTCTCCGCTCCTCTGTCGAGCGCCGAAAGTTTAGGCATCGACCTTGGCCTTCTTCTCGGCGGGCTGTTGCAGTGGTGAAGGGTGAGCTGGGGGGTCCGATAACCGGAAAGCACACATCAAGGAACTCACCTCATCGGTAGCAGGGGCGCCGAACCTGGCGGCGCGCTTCTTCCTCCGCTCCTCCTCTTCAGCGATCCTGCGTCGGCCGAGGCGGCCTGTCAGCTCTCTGCAGCACGTCAAAAGTAGCGGTAGGCCCCAGAAGTTTAAGACACACTTCTTCTCCAACTCGGGGTCCACAGGCTTGGGTTCTGAGATGGCCTTCTCGGCAGCAGGGGCGGCGGCGGGCTTCTCCTTGGGCTCCCTACGCTTCTTCTCGCCCAACGCGCGATCCAGAGCATCGAGGGACTGTTCATATACATCCGAGTCAGCTTCATCCATTTCTCTACAGCCTCTGTCGCCTCGTCGAGATCGACAGTCAAACGCACCTTGTCCTGACCCTCCTTAGCACCCTCAGCAGCCAGGCCGAACCTCTCGGCCCTCTTCTTGAGCTCCTCATCGCCCTTGCCCTCCTCCTTCTTCTCGTTGCTCGGCGCCGCCACGCCAAACCTCTCACTACGGGCCTTGCGCTTCTCCTCCTCGACCCTCGCGCGCTCTGCCTTCTCCTCAGCCGTAAGCTCGGGCTTGGCTACAGCAGCAGCAGCAGGCTCAGCTGCTTCCTCGGTGGTAGTGGTGGCATCGGCGGGGACGGCGGGAGTAGGAGCGGGCTCGGCGGTCTCCTCAGTTGCAGCGGCGGGCTGCTCCTCAGTAGCAGCGGCGGAAGCGGCTTCGGTCGACGCGGCGGGCTCGGCGGCGAGCAGACGAGCAATCAACTCCTCCTTCTTGCCCGAGACGGCGAGTCCAGCGGCCGAGAGAAGCTCCTGCAAGCGGCGAGAGATGGGAAGCGGATCAGCGCGTCATTCGAGCGGCTGTCCAGCGAGCTGTAGGGTCGTAGCAATGTAGCAAGATGTACCTTGAGGTCCTGCACCTTGAGAGCTTTGAGCGACGATTCGGTGTGCGACATGAGAGGCGAGGTAAGATGAGGGAGGAGGGAGAGCGCCAGACGCGTCGAGTGGGTTATGCAGGTCGACTCAGCAGGGCGAGCGGAGTTTCGTGGGGGTGGCAGTCTACTACATGCGTGCTATGAGTAGGCTGTATTCATGCAGGACGCGATTATACAGCATCCAGGGGCGCCTCGGCTCGGCTTTCGTTTCCCAAGCTCTCGTTCAGGCTCATGCAGGCGCTGCGAAGCTGGACACTGTCTGTAAAAATGCAACACAGATACTGACTACGCGTAGAGCTGGAGAAGGAGCAGGCATCGAGGTCAGCGTGTGATGCGGAACGGAGCGCCGAAGAAGCAAGACCTACGACGTCCATGTCTGCTCAACGAGATGCTTAGATTAGCTCTCGAACGGCGAAATGTCGAGGGCAATCTCTACTCACACCTCGAAGCCAACTGCTCGACCAGTCCCGGACCCACGGCGCTTGAACTGCCGAGCCCGTCTGTTCGGCGAACTCTGGTCAGCCCTCGACGCGCCTTCGATAGGCGGAGAGGCGACTCACAAAGCATGACCATGCTACCATCTCCTTTAACGGAGCTAGCCTTGACGGCATCTACAGCAGTGCGCAGGTCGCGCAGGAAGTCCGAGATGACGGGAACGGTGAGGCGAGTGCAGGCGATGTGAAGGGCGGGAGGCGATTGGAGGGCGTTCACTGTGTAAGAGAGAGAGAGTAGTCGAGGGAAGGGAAAGGCGGTCCGAGTGAGGAGCGAAGAGAAGGAACGGGCGAAGAGTCAGCGCCGAGGCGAGCCAGCGACGGACGAGATCAAACGCACGATGCCATCCCAATCCACCCATCTTATCGCCGACCTCATACACCGGGACCTCCTCATCTACGCTCTCGAACGCCACCACACTAACGAGGGGATCTCCAAGGACCTTGAGCTCGGGGAAGTCCTTGCGGATGCCGAGAACGATCTGCTTGGCGGCACCGACGATGTCGCGGCAAGATGCGGTGTAGCCGTCGACTCCCATCTTGTGCATGGAGGCCCACGCGCCAGCGATGACGGCCCCAGGGCTGAGGAAGGAGGAGAGAGGTAAAGTTCAGCAAGCGAAACAGAGGTCAATCCTCAGGACGAGAACGTACCGAGATCCGGCCATAGAAGGGGTGGCGTCTATAGTAGGTAGAAACGGCGGTCAGCGATCGCGTTATAGGCGTCTCGCTTGCAGAAGCCGAGGCGAGACGAAGTAGCTCAAGCGGCTTACAAACTCCTCCAGGCCAGGTCGTCGTGACCGAGTACTGATACTTCCTCAGCGCCTTTGAGCGGTACATGATAACCGAGGAGCCCTTGGGAGCGAAGCCGTCTGTTGGGTGAGCGAATGGTCGTCGAATGATCGGCGCCATGAGGAGAAGGAAGGGAGTGAGTGTCAGCAACGGAGCGAGTCGACTCGATGAAAAAGAATGGACGGACACTTGTGTGTGTCGCAAGAGATGGAGGTGACGCCCTGTTGTTTGGGGAAGATGAAAAGGTCAACGCCGTCCTTGCCCTTCACCCTCCTCACCAATTGCCGGAGCTGAACTCGTGAACTCGGACTCACGGGTACACGGAAATCAAAGGGATCGGCAGGGTATCCAGCCCTCTCGAGGAAGGGAACGAGGAACGATCCGAGGCAGCAGTCGACCTGGTTTGGCGCACAAAGGAAAGTCAGCTCGGCCGTCGAAGCCCGCTCTGCAGTGAAGACCGAGCAGAGCCGGAACAGGGGAGCAGCGCTGTAGGCCTACGTGAAGGCCGACGTTGTACTTCAAGGCTAGCTTGGACAAGCCTGCGATGTCGTCGATGGCGCCGTCGGGGAAGTTGGGCGCCGAGCCGACGAGCATGATGGTGTTGGGGTTGATCTGAAAGGCAAGCGAGGTATCAGCAATCAGCAATTGTCTGGAGAGTATTGCGAATGGCGGTAAAGGTAGGAGTGGGGCACGGTTGGGGGGTTGATGGAAATGGCCGACTCACGGCGCGCTTGACCAGCTTCAAGTTGACCTTCCTGGTCTCCCGATCGACGGGAATGAAGTGGATCTTCATCTTGAAGTACTGCGAGGCCTTCTCGAACGCTGCATGAGCTGAGAGCGGTACGATCCTGCGGAACTCGGTCGTTAGCTGTCGGCTTCCTTGCCTTGCCCGGAGAAAGCAGATGAGGTGGCAACATACATCTCGGGCTCCGTGATCCCTCTCTCTGCCCTCGCCCTATCCCGGTAAGCCTTACACGCCATCAAGATACTCTCGGTCCCTCCACTAGTGGTCGTTCCCGCTCCTCCAGCTTCGTCGATGGCGGAAGAAGGGAGAGGCGAATTGAAGAGAGAGAGACACATGGATACGACTTCCGAGTCCATCTTGCGAACGCCTGTGGTAGTGGCAGGACGAGTCAGCTGAAGCTGCGAACGAGCGCCGAGGGTGGCGAAGAGCGACGAACCGGGGAAGACGTCGCAGTGCAGCGGGTTGCTGTTGGGTAAGGGAAGGTGGTCAGCTTGGTACGTCACGCCGAGCACGAAGCGACCTGACGACTTACGATACGATGAACTTGCTCATCGCCTCGGTCCACACCTTGCCCATCTCCTCGCCTCCGTGGTACACGGCACCGCTGACCCTTCCGTCCTCCCATTGAGTGTTGGGCATTGCACTGAGCGCGGTGAGTGCCTCTGAAAGAGCCTCGGAGGATAGTCCTTCGGCGGGGAGAGTGAGAGCGCGAGGGAGGGTCGGGTGCGGAGGAGCGAGCTGAGACCGGAGCTGATCAGCTACAAGAGCGAAAGCAGAGGGAGCTCGGACTCACCTTGGCTTCCAAGTCGAGCGTCACCTTATCGAGCTCGGCCTGCACCTTGCGCCTCGCGGACGGCACGAGAAGGACGAGGCTGAACGCACGCTGTTGAGGATGTAATGGTCAGCTCTCGGCGGGCGTCGAGGGGTCGAGCATAGTAGCTCGTCAATGTACTACTACTCACCTTGACTAATGAGAGGTACAGGCCAGAGACCGAAGACGAGATGCCGCGAGCCCGCACATGACGAACGACGCGGAGTGCTTGATAGTAGACAATGTACCTGTAGAGCACGAGACGTCAGCCCGAAACCCCTGTATATCTTTGAGCGTGTAGCGCACCAGAAGACGAGCTGCAAAGACGGCGAAGTCGAGGTCAGCGAGCCCGAGCTGAGCGGCAACTAGCTGTAGCTCACCGTCTTGGCGTGCTCGACCGTCAGCTGAGCAACGACGGATTGTACGAGAGTCGTTTTTTTCTTGCTTCTTGTGGTTGCCATCGTGAGACGAGGTGAGAAGCGGGAGAGAGAAACCGAGTGAGGCGCAAGCTCGACACGGGCGCGAAGCGGAGCGGTATCTGAAATGTACCTTGATAGCTGGCGGAGCGGGCAGTCGAGAAACCGTCTCTGACGATGCGAGAATAAAATAGCGTTGCTCAGGTGACTATCTACTATAGCTGCACCCTCGTGACTTCGGCGCCAATCCCGACCGAAACAACCGTCCATGCCCTGCAGCCTTCCCCATCCGCGTCCAGAGAAACTTCTGTCTCTACAAGGTCCTCTAGCAAATCCATAGCCGAGCAGTCGGCCACACTCAAGCAAGTCGCAGCGGCAAAGGCCAGCTTCGGCGCTCCTCCGTCCCCCGAGTCGAGGCGGTAGACGTTCAGTCGTTGGTCGACAGAGGCGGAGCACAGTATTGTCGATGAAAGGAAGTGAAGGCCTGCTCGAGGTCGATGGTAGCGTCAGTCTCTAGGGGGGGCGAGTGAAGAAGCCCAGAAGGAGCACTCACCTTGGATCGTCGAGCCGTGAGCGCGAGGAAGGGTCGTATAGTGCTCCTCCAATGCAAGCTCTCGGCTCGAAGAGGAAGAGAAGAGGACTCGGCGCACGCAGACGGCGTTGTCGTCTCCTGCTGTGGCGATGGCGAGAGCTCGGTCGGCCGCTGCTCTCGAGAGCGAGGGTGTTAGCAGGCCTGGGAGAGGGAGGTCAAACGCAGAGAGTACGCACAAGAGTAGTAGACGTCCAAGCCGTTAATGCCGGATTGATGAGGGTGGTAGGAGAGAGGGGGTGGAGGAAGGAGCGCGACGGTAGCGGGCGCCGAGGTGAGTCTGTTGTGCGAAGCAAACTGCGGTGAGCTTAGAAGCGTAGAGGAAAACGAAAAGGGATGATTCACGAAGTCACGAGGGTCGTAATGTCGGTGAGAGCCAGCCTGTTCGAGCGTCTATCAACCCTCGCTCGAGCGCCGAGCCGGCAAGCAAAGTACTCACAGTCCATCGCTCGCGCCGCTGACCGTTAGCCATCTTCCCTTGATCTCGACAAGCTTGACTGTCAATAGACACTTCCCATAATCCGCGGACTCGGCGGCGAGAAGGAGAGAGCGAGCGAGAGGATCAAAAAGGTAGATCTGGCAACGAGGAAAAGGTCAGTCTGGGTTCGCCAGGAGCGAGGAGACTATCCAGCTGAGAAGCTGAGAGAAAAAGCTCACCCTCATTTTCCCATCCGACGAGCCCGTCAGCACAAGATGGCGCCCCTCCTGCTCGGCGTCCACAGGTAGCGGACGAACGACCATGTCCATCACCCTGACCTGACCCTTCTCCTCTCCCTCCTCAGCACTAGTGATCGCCTCTGCCTCAGCCCATGGCCGAACGTTCACCCTCACGCCCACCTCGCTCTCGGGCGCGGAGGAGACGTCTACTCGAGAAACGAGGAGGATCTCTCCGGCTCCACTGGCGAAGAGGTAGAGGCCGGAAGGTGACGGGCACCACGAGATGGACTTGAGTGCCGAGGTGAGAGAAGTGTCGGTAAATAAGGGGATGAGACTGTGGGAGCAGGGGTGGACTGCGATTGGATGGAAACGCCGGAAGGGGTCAGACTTCGCCGGCTGCAAGGACTGGAGAGTGTGCACATACGTAGCGAGATCTTCAAAAGACTATTCTCGGCACCAGTGGCCACCAACGTGACCTCTCTACCTGCCACTCGAGCACGGTGCAGAGCGACGCAGCGGATCTCGCGGCCATGCAGCGGAGGGAGGATGACGGAAGGCGGAAGCGATACTGAGGAAGAAGGTGCAAGTTGATGGTGGATCTGCACGGCGAGTCGGAGGTCAGCTTCGCTCTGAGCTCGGTGAAGAGATCGGTCGGGCGAGAAAAGCGCCGAAGCTCACCTTGCCATGCACAATCCTGTAGTAGTGTGTACCGATCGAGTCCTCGACGAAAGCGCGAGGGACAGAGTTGCCGGGAGAAGTGAAAGAGAGGAGCTGTCAATTAGAACGGAGGTCAGCTCGGTCGGCGCTCGCCGAGTAGACGAAGCGGCGAACCTTGATACCGCTCTCGTCGTAGACAACGGCGTTGGCGTCTTGGAGTGCGAGGTAGCGGCGCTGATGGCTCTCAGCAGCGCGAGATGGCGGAGGTGATGGTGACGGCGGTAAGATCTGCTCGGTCGATGAACATTGAATCAGCTTCTGCAGTCCGAATAAGAAGCGAGAAAGGGCTCACCTGGTCCAGAATGCCCTTTGAGACTTTCTGCTGACCCACTACCTTCATCGACCACTGTTGTCCCTCCGCCGAACAGCTCACCTTCACAACCGCTCGTACTCCGTCCCTCCCAACGCATTCCACCTCACATTTCAAGCCGCCATCCGTCTCTAGCCACTCAGAAAGAATCGCAAGATCCGTTACGCCGTCACCGAGTACCTTCCTCGTGGAGGCGAGAGCTTGCGAAGGCTCGGGCGAGGCTGAGGGAAGCGAGACGACGACCAGAGAACCCAGGGAGGTGCCGAGGAGGAGCAGAGATGTAGAGGTGAAGCATGGCGGATTGGGGAGGAAGCTGGTGGCGGTGACGAGTCGTTCTCGAGGGGTGGCGAAGGAGGGCCCGTCGAAGGCGAAGGAGGCGCCAGGCTTGACCTGCAGACGATGCGAGTGTCAGCTAGGTTGCGGAGGCCGAACAAGCGAGCACACGGCACTCACCCCTTCGTCGCTGCTCATGTCCACCAATACTGCCCTCCCGCCGTCCCGCCTCTCCGTCAGCGCAACTCTCCTGCCGCTTTCCTCGACGCGCAAGCTGACGACTGCCACCCCAATCTCCTTCTCCTGCACCTCTACACTCTTCTCCTCTTCCTCCGACAGCAAGAATTTGACCCGAACGGCCTTTCCTCGATTCGTGAAGGTCCAAGCTTCGGCGCTCAGCTCCGAGGAGTCGACGGCGGGAGGAAAGTAAAGGTGGAGGAGGGAAGGGTTGCGGAGAGAGGGTGAAGAGAAGAGTAGTCGAGGAGGCGTTGAGCGCGAGGGTGATGTGAACGAGGTCTGGTAGAGCTCTCTGCGAGAGGCCCAAGAGTCAGCTACGCCGAAGCTGAGGGGCGAAGGCCGTGAAAGCTTACCCTTCCGCGTTAAGTAGTACAGCCTCCCGCTTTCCTGTGCGAGAATCCAGCTTGACGGCGAAACTTTTGATGACGCCCAGCGGCTCGAGGAAAGCGAGGACTGCTCGGCAACGAGAGAAAACGCGACGGAGAGGAAGGGAGGTCGGCTCATCGTTCTTCGTAGTATCGCAAGGGGTTCGACTCACATTCTGAACCCTCAGCATCCTTGTCACCCTCTTCATCACCCACCTTGCTCAGCCTCGGCGCCAGCCAGCTCCTCACTCCGCCATCCGCTCCACCAGTGAAGACGACCTTCTGCGTCACGCCATCTCCAGCACACAAAAAGGTACCGGAAGTAACACTCCACATACTCTTGCCGTCGTGGCCGTTTTGGTGGGACTTGAGGAGGGAGTAGGTGGGTTCGGCGGGCGAGTTTGATGAGGAAACGATGGAGGAGGTGATAGGAAGGGCGAGAGACCAGATGTTGCAGCTGGAGTCCTGTGATCTCAAAGTACGAGGTCAGGAACCCGTCATCAGCGAGGCGAAGGCGCCAACGAGGCGAGCGCAGCCTCGGGGAAAGGAAGGGAAGAGACTTTAGCGCTCACCTCAGCAACACTAACGACTCTCGCCGTCCCGTTGTCAGCATCCTCGTCCAACCAGCGCACCCTCCAAACCCTTCCCTCGTGTCCCCACATCGTCAATGGCAGCAGCTCGTCCCCAGTCTTCGCCGAGCCTTGCAGATCCCAAACGCGCACTGTTCGGTCGTCGGAGCCGGAGAGGAGGAAGCGAGAGCTTGATGAGAATGAGACGGAAAAGATGGCCCCCTGAGAATCGAGGCAAGGCGAGTTAGCAGCGTTCAGAAGGGCTTAGCGAGCTGCACCAAGCCAGAAGCGTCAACGGCTTGGGAGATATCGCGGCGCAAAGAGGGGCGTCGAGGGGTTAGGAGAGCTTGTGAGATACGCAAACGAGAGCTTACATGGTGTCCCTGCAGCTTTTGCACACACTCGGCGCCGAGGGTCACCTCCCCCTCGCCTCCCAGCTGCTCGCCGCTAACCCTCCAGCTCAGAACATCGCCCAGCATGCTCCCACCCGCCAACTTGATCTCTCCCTTTGCTACGTCGTCTGCCGAATAGCTCGACCTCGAGAAGGCGCCGCACCAGAGTAAAGGCCGAAGGGGGCAGTGGATCGTCTTGACGAGGCGAATTGTCGGTAGCGAGGTGTTGGTCGAGGTTGAGGGGACGCTGAGGGGTGAGTAGTGGAGGAGAGTGTTGTGGGAGGTGAGGAAGAGGTAGGATGATGTCTGCTCGGCGATGGGGGAGAAGCGAACGCCGAGAACATGGTCAGCGCGAGAAGCGACGAAGGCACTCGAGGAGCAGCCGCAGAGTCGCGGATCCCGCTTTCTGCAGCGCTGCTCACCCTGAGGAAAGCTGCATCCTGCACCCAGTCGCTAAGAGCGAAGCGAAGGACGATTCGGAGGTCGAGCGACAGGCCATTGGGCTCGGTGTTGGACCTGAGAGCAGCAGAGAGATCAGACACTAGCTCGAACGAGGTAATCGACCGCTGAAAAGCTCACCTGTAGCTCAACGAGACGAGCGCCGCCTCCTTGCCTCCGCTAAGGAGCAATTCCCATCCTGCTCCGTCGTTCAGCGGCCTAGAGATGATGCGATGGACTCGTTCACGTTCCAACACCTTCCATTTCCACGTGTAATTCTGTACCGAGCTGCCCAAGCTGCTGCTCCTGTCCAGCGACGCAACGACGAGCTCTGAAGCCCGGCCGGCGGCGAGCAGCGCTGGGCGAGTGGGCGAAGATGGAGGGCAGGAAAGGACGTGTAGTGAAGTAATTGGAGCTGTGCTGCTCAGTGAAGCGAGTTGAACCATCCCGCAGCGAAATGTAGACGGAGGACAACCACCCGCCGGCTCTTCTCTTCTGCTCTTGCCAATCCCTCGCTCGTCTCGTTCTGCACCTTTCTACCTCGTTCGAAGCTTGGACCCGACCGCCTCGTACCCACCTACAACTCCCAAGCCTCCTCGCCGCAAGAACAGCTCTCGAGATGCCCGCAGACAAGGAAGAGAAGGAGGTGCCGCCGGGAGTGAGCGCGTTCCCAGTGTCGAGAGTACACAAGATCATGAAGCTGGACAAGGATGTCACACTCGCTTCCAAGGAAGCCATCTTCCTCATCTCCAAGACGACCGTAAGTGATTTAGCTCCGACGCGTCGAGCTGAAAGCTAATCTGTAGCTCTTGTAGGAGCTCGTCATCGGCAAGCTTTCGCATGCAGCACAGATCAATGCTCGTATGCAGAAGAGGGAGAAGCTTGTCAAGTATAATGATCTCTGTAAGTTGCTGGGAGCGCCGGAAGGTGGGGGGAGGACGCGTCGTGTGCTGCAGATTGGGAGCTGACTGAGCTACACATGCCGCCATACAGCCCAAGCTGTCGCGCGGCCAGAATGGTTCTACCTCCAAGGCAGTGAGGCTTCACTTGGCTGATCTGGAGCTCGGTGCTCGGTGCTCGGCGCAGGCGCTGACCTTCTTGCTCGCTCTCCTCGTCGCCCCTGCCCCCTTCAATCGTTCACCACACTCGCCACTCGTCCTGTAGACGTCTTACCGCGGACGATGCTCGCCGGAGAAGCCATCGCCGAGCGCGACAAAGCCCTCAAGGCCACCAAAAATGGAGCTGTAGATGCAGGCGACGCGCTCATGTCCTCGGCCGGCAACACGGGACTCGCTCCCGGTGCCAGTACAGTGAAGAAGAGTAGGAAGAAGAAGGTGGTGGCGCCAACGACGGAGGACGAAGACGGCGCCGAGGGAGTGAAGGAGCCAGAGGCGATGCAGGTGGATGCTTGAGGTTGTAGCTTGTTGGGGGTGTTTTTGTACTGATTGGTGATGTGTTGTGCTGTTTCTCGCTGGTGCTGCGAAGTCCTGGAGCTCTCAGCCTTTATGGGGCTGCTCGGCGATGAGGCGCAAGCTAAAGTCGGCCCAAATGAGCGTCTCAAGGCTCAGTAAGGCTCTACCAAGTGACCAGTCACATCGTTCTCCACTCAGGCTGCACCACAGAACCTCTTTGCAATATTCGACCCTTCCCGACTTTCGCCAACCGACGAACTCCGAGACATCTCGCCGCTCTTGCTCCTACGCCCACCTCGTCTCGTCTATCAACATGGCAGCAGCAGCTACGACACCCGCTCAAGTCAACCCGACACACCACCTCACCAAGGACGAGCAACACCTCGTAAGACCTTAAGCGGAGGAGGTCTCGTCTCTCGCTCGCCCGCAAACATCGTCGAAATCGCTGCCAACGGCCTCATGTACCTCGATCGCGCAACACACTACAGGTAACGTCCTTGAACGATAACCACTCGCATGAGCTTTACCCAAAGCTCCTCTGCGCTGTAGCACGCGGGTGCTGTCTTGAAAGACGAGCTTTTGAAGCCCTTGGCGCTTCGCCGCTGGGGGTAGAGATTGTGTAGTCGAGTAGAGCGGCTGAGATTACACCGTTGAACGTGATCACGATAATGCGTGCGCAACGAAGTGCTAGACCCTCCCCCCTTTTTCGCCTTTCGTTACGCCGAGCGAGAACTGACCCTCTGACCCGTATCAAGGCGGAGCTGGGCTACAAGCAGGTAAGTTGAGCCTTCTTGCGACCTGGAGAATAATACTAACCGCATTCTACCATTGTAGACCCTTCATCGGACCTGGAGCACATTCGAATCGTAAGTCGAACCAGCCCCGAGCGCCGAGGAGCGATAGCTGATTCGCCGGCTCTTCCAAAGCTTCATGGCGGCATTCGGAGGGATGTATTTCGTCGGAGGTCTCCAGATAGGTGAGGTCTAAAGTATCCGCCACAGCCGCCTGCTTCGTAAATTCGCGCCGAGCAGCAGTCGCTTACTACTTCACCCTCTACAGCATACTCTACGGGAATCTATTCAGGCGGACCGGCCGCTTTGTGGAGCTCTTGGATCGTGACAGTCATCGGGACCACCATCACAGCCGCCTCCCTCGCCGAAATCTGCTCGGCGATTCCCCTCTCCGGCTCGATCTACCTCTGGGCCGCCGCCGCCGCTGGACCCAAGTACGGTCGCCTTGCTGGATTCGTTGTAGGATGCTGGACGACCGCCGCCTGGACTTCGTTCGTCGCCTCGACCGCGCAGGCAACGTCGAATTTCATCACCTCGCAATTCGTCGCCTTCAACGTCGATTTCCCCGGAGGAGTCGACTACAGCAACATCAATTTCCGAGCCCTCACGTTCGGTATCTCGCAAGTCCTCCTCGCCTTCACCATCTACACCAACTTCCTTGCTCGTAAGCCATCGCCGAACCCTTGAGAGCCCGACCGGCGCTGACCCTCGTTCCCCCCCTTCAGCGCGCAAGTTCAAGTGGATCTTCAAAGCGTCTCTCGTCCTCATGGTTGCCCTCTACATCATCCTCTTCATCGCTCTGCCCGTCGGAGCCAGCAGGACCTACGGACTTCGCTCGGCCAAGTTCGTCTTCACCGAATCGTTCAACGGCACGGGAGCCAGCACGGGATGGAACTGGTGTCTCTCATACCTCAGCTGCGCCTATGTCATTACTGGATTTGACGCTGCCGGTGAGTCTCCATAGCTTCCGGCGATCGACTCCCTCGAGCCTCGGCTGACCTACCTCTCCCTCGCAGCTCATGTCGCCGAGGAGGTTAAGGACCCATCTCTCGCTGCTGCACGAGGTGTGTTCTGGTCCGCTGCCGTCACCGGCATCATGGGATTCCGTAAGTCGGAGCCGGTCTCTCTAGCTCGAAGCCCGACGCTAACTCTGTCGATCTCGGCGCAGCTCTACTCCTCCTCCTCCTCTTCTGTTCGCCTCCCATCGAGACGCTGTACGAGCTCGGAGCTCCTCAGCCTCTTGTCCTTCTCTTCGAGCTCGCCCTCGGCTCTGGAGGCCAGGTTTTCGTCTCGGTCGTCTCCATCATTGGACTCCTCATTGTAAGTCGTCTCGGATCGTCTCGAAATTGTAGAGCTGACTCCCGGTCCTCGCTGCAACAGAACATGTCCGTCTGCATCGTCGCCGCCTCTCGTCTCGTTTCCTCCATCGCCCGCGACGGGATCATTCCAGGCTCCGCGTGGATCGGCAAAGTCGACAAGAACGGTATGCCCAAGAACGCAGTGCTCTTCATCTGGATGGTGAGTGGTCGGCTGTCTCGAGGCCAGTCGAAAGGCGTAAACTGACTCCCGCCTCCCTCGCAGGTCGCCGCTGTCCTTCTCTGCACCATCCTCCCTTCCAACGTCGCCTTCACATCACTTATTTCCATCTCAGGCGTCCCTACGCTAGCCTCATACGCGCTTATCCCTATTCTCCGGTACGGTCGTCATTCTGCCTCTCCCGCCGAGCCGAGCTGACCCCCTCCGACTGCGACAGGCTCATCTTCACCCGTGGCCAGTTCACCAACGGCAAGTGGTCAACCGGTCGCTGGTCTACCCTCTTCTGTGTGATCTCGGCTGTGTGGAACCGTAAGCAACTCCCTCACTTCCCTCGTCGGGGCTCGGCGCTGACCTTTCGCTTCTCTTCCAGTTTTTATCTGCGCGGTCATGTTCTCCCCCTACGTCTGGCCCGTCACGCCCGAGACGTTCAACTTCTCCTGCGTCATCTTCGCTTTCGTCACCATCATCGGAGTCGTCTCGTGGTGGATCGTCCCCGAGTCGAAGTGGCTCTCGCGAGAGTTCGTCGCTCAGGCTCGTGCAGGCATTCAAGTGGGATCGGACGACGACCTCACAATGCATGAGAAGACGATGGATGGCACTACGACGGCGGCCAAGGTGGAGTAGGATGGTGTCAAGCGGCTCGGCCGAGATGGGAAAGGAGATGGGTTTCAATGGATCATTAGTAGCTTAGTATCATTTTTAAGAGTGCAGTTCAACACTGGTGCTCTCTATTCAGGAAGCACGCCCGAATTCGAGATACTCCTGTAGGCCTTTGCGAAGCAGAAGCCGGCTCGAAGCCCAAGTCGCTCTTCTCCTTCCTCCCATCTTCTCCTCTTCAGGTGCTCGTACCTCGCCGCCTCACGGGGACTCGTCCCTCGGCCTTTAGAGGCTACCGACCTACACAAGCACGGCCGTCGAGCTCGTCCAGGTTGCCATCGCCAATCCCCGCTGCAGCAGTCGACCGCTAACAAGCCGCTAAGGATCAGCAGCAGCAGCAGGAGCGACTTCGAGGTTGCTTGCATTCAAGAGCGGCTTCTCTGACCCAAGGTCTAGCGTGTAGGTCAGCCTGCCGGTGAGTCGATCGAACGAGGCGAGACGAGCCGCTCCCGTGGGTCGGCGAGGCAGCGGATGAGGGGGCTTTCAGAGCTGAGCAGGGAACTCCAGCTGTAGCTCAGTACTACAGCTCTCCTATCCTGCTCGTGCAGCTCCTCAAACCCACTTGACGTAACGTCGTCGCTAACCGGAAGCACTGACTCGCTTCGCTCCTCGCTCTCATTCTCGCTACAGGTCCTACCTCCATGCTACGAGCACCACCACCACCGCCGATATCTACATCACCATCAGCAGCACCTCAACTCGAGCTACCGCCCGTTTCGCCGACGCTCCTCCTGCCCTCAGAACAAGCCGCTCTCGGTCTGGCCACCTCGTCCACTCCTTCACCTACACCTCGCACGCCGGAGCCCAAGAAGACCTCCCGAAACTCGCTCTTCTCCTTTGACTGGTCGCCCGTCACCCCCAACGTCCCCAGCCGAAGCTCAACTCCGCCCACTCCCTCAACGCCGCTCGACATCCCTGCACCACGACCGAGCTGGAGGGCACAGGAGCGTGAGAGGGAGTTACAACAAGCTAGGCGGACATCACTCGACAACGACCATCTTGCCTTCACTCCACCATCGCCGAAACTCGCATCCTCAACCTCAAAGCACCTCTCAGCCCACCTCTCAGCCAACGGCCCACCGCCGGGGCTGGGTGGCATCGCACTGCCAGCCAAAGCTACCAGGGAGGAGCTACCGCACACGCCTACCTCGCCAGAGTTCTTCCACGGACAGAACGGCCGAGTAGAAGCTCGCAGCGGAGGAGCAGCAGCCTCGACTCACGGCCCCGGCATCAGCGACAACCCCGTCCTCGACCTTCGACAATCTCCTCGACTTCGCCTCGTCCCCGCCCGAGAGTACTTACTCGGCGAAGGCCGCCACGCCAACGTCTACCTCGCCTCCTTCCTCCCTCGACCTTCCTCCTCTCTCCCACCGACATGGACCCTCTGCGCCGCCAAACGAATCTTTGCGGATCGCGAGTCGCAGCTCGCTGGGCTTGGCGAGGCTTTCATCCTCTCCAAGCTTGCAGCGCAGATGCCGCCGTTCCCTCCCGGCTCGCTCGCCGACCGGGGCAGCCGATTCATCCTGGGTCTCTACGGAGTCAAGGATGAGCAAGATGGAGTAGAGATGGTCGGAGAGGAGGATCATGCTAGTAGGAGGAAGAAGGCTTGGGAGGATGCGAGCGCAGCGGGAGGATTCGGCCGCCCTACCAATTGGGCCTCCTCGACCGACTTGCGCGCGGTCTCCGACATGGCCGCCACCTCAGCAGCCGCCAAGATCCCCCACCGCCGCTCCCTTCGTCGTCAGCACTCGTTCACTCCCAGCGACCTCTCCCCTCTCATCGGCTCACCCTCCATCGAGAGCGGCGGCGAGTTCTTTGCCTCGTTCCCACTCGGCGATCTGGACCAGGCCCCTGCACCGCATCCTCAGCCTCAACAGCTTGTTGAGCTACAGCAGTCCTCGCGCAAGAAGGGACCTCGGCACTCGGACCCCTGCCCCGCTCCTCCTCGCCCCGACTTTCTCGCAGTCGAGGGCCATCGTCTCTCCACAACGAGCAACCCGAGCAACCTCTCATCGGCAGCTCTCCCCGTCACATCCATAAGAGCCACTCCTTCCATCCCCGCCGACTCGCCTCGCCTGATCCTCCTCCTCGAGTACTGCCCATTCGGCCACACGCTCAGCTTCGCCAAAATGTATCCCGAGCGGATAGGCAAGCGACGATGGCTCGAATGGGCTAGGCAGCTCGTTTCTGCTGTAGCTTGGGCGCACGAGCGCGGCGTCTTGCACGCCGACATCAAGCCTCAGAATGTCCTTGTGAATTTCTCGTTTTGGCCTCGCTCGAAGAGCTCGTCGGCTGACCTTTTCGCTACTCTACAGGTCGCATCGGATCTCACTCTACGTCTCTCCGACTTTGGGATGTCGTCCTTCCTCCCCTCTCCCTCCTCGTTGCTCCCACCGCCATCCGACCCTCTCGGCCTCGGCACAGCTCCCTACTCTCCCCCCGAGTTCTTTCGCCCTCCACCTTCTCCCTTTGGTCGACCCTCCGACATCTTTTCCCTCGGCGTCACCCTCTCGGTCCTCATCACCGGTCACGAGCCCTACGAAGGCATGCGGACTGTCGAGCGAACGCTGTGGGCGAGCCGAGGAGGGTATTGGGAGTGGGAAGAGAGGAGGAGGGAAGGAGGGTTCGAGAGCGCTAGTCTGAGTAGGCAGGGGAGCGTCAGGAGTGGGAGGAGTAGGGCTGGGAGTGGAGCGAGCAGGACGGGGAGCGCGGCGGGATTGAGCGTGCTGGGAGGCAGCAGGCAAGGGAGGAGGAGCGGGAGTGTGGAGAGTGATAGGAGTGTGGCGAGCGGGAGAGGACGCTCGAGCTGGACGTTGGCGGTCAGCGCCAACCGCCTGCTCGCCGACGAGTCCGCTGAGCTCGAGGAGGCGCCGTCGACAAGCCCGGGGACACCTTCCTCCGCTGCCTCTTTCGCCCATCATGCCTCTACCGTTCCGTTCCTTCTCCTTCCTCCTCCATCGCCTCCCCTCGACGACGAAACAGCTGCCCTCTCCGACGAGGACGACGATGATGAACATACGGCCGACGAGGAGGACTTCACCATCTACGCCAACGCGATCTATTCGAATGGGACGCCTCACCAGTACTTCCTCAACGGCGAGGATGTAGTTCCTCTCGAGATTCGTTCGTTGCTTCAGGCCATGACAAGGCCGAGGGAGGCAGATCGGCCGAGTGCAAAGGAGGCCCTCGCAGTGTTGGATGCCTTGTTGTGATACAGTCTTATGTATCATAGACCTGTTGAATTTCCTACTTGTAACTCAACCTTGTTGCTGGACTCGCCGCCGGCCC
Organism: Leucosporidium creatinivorum; assembly: GCA_001600635.1. Classification (NCBI taxonomy): domain Eukaryota; kingdom Fungi; phylum Basidiomycota; class Microbotryomycetes; order Leucosporidiales; family Leucosporidiaceae; genus Leucosporidium; species Leucosporidium creatinivorum. The sequence continues at coordinate 30,782 of BCKL01000041.1, read as the reverse complement.
CACTTGCGAGCTCGACCGCGCGGTCGCTTCTTTCCCTCCGCTCGTTCCCTGCTCGTCGACATGCGCTCGCTCGCCTTCGCCGTCGGACTCGCCGGACTGGCAGCTGCTTCCCACCAGATCCCTTTCGCTGCTCCACCTTCTTCCTCTCTCCTCAGCACCGAATTCGACGCATTCGCTGCCCAGCTGCTCGAGGAGTGGGCTGTTCCGGGCCTGTCGTTCGGTGTTGTCAAGGTAGCAGAAGATGGAAGCCTACAGACCGATTTCCGCGGCTACGGAACTGCTGGCAAGGGGAGAAAGGTGGACGAGGATGTGCGTCTGTTCGGCTTCCTCTTGCCGCCCCGAGCTGACGTTTTCCGCTGCAGACGCTCTTCGGCATCGCCAGTAACAGCAAGGCAAGCTGGTCAAAGTTAATGTCCTGCTCCCAGGAGCTCACCTCCAGCTCTACAGGCCATCACCGCTGCTGCTGTCGCCCGTCTCGTTGACGACGGCAAGCTCTCGTGGGAAGACAAAGTGACGACGCTGCTGTCGGAGCTCAAGTTCAGCGATCCTTTTGCAAACGAGCAGGCGACGCTCATCGACCTTCTGAGCCACAGAACGGGACTGCCGAGGTGAGTTCGGGCTGGCTGCTGTCGCCGAACCATTCACCGACTCGCTTCTACAGGCACGAGCATAGCTATCAGCCCGGGGAGACCCCTCGAGAGTTTGTTGAGCGTATCTCAGGCTTGAGGCCTTCCGCCGAGTTCCGCTCCGAGTGGCAGTGAGCTCTTGACGACCTCTCGGCCATATCTTGTCGGGTTGGCTGACCTTCTCCTTCACAGGTACAACAAGTACGCCGAGCAGTCTCACCGGCAACTTCAGCTGCTGAACTTTCCCTTCCACCAGCCAAATGTTCATCGTGGCGGCCTACCTCGTCTCGGAGCTCTCGGACCAGCCCTTCACCGACTTCGTCTCCTCCACCTTCTTCGAGCCGCTCAACATGTCCTCCACCACCTACACGCCTCTTCTCGACGATTCTGACGCCATGGAACGTCTCTCGTCCTCGTACGTGCCGCTCAAGAACTGGACCAGCGCCGAGATCCCCTACAACTTTAACGCCACGTTCGAAGAGCTTCAGTTACTCGCCGGGGCTGGAGGAGTCGTCAGTTCAGCTCGAGACCTTGTCAAGTGGCTTGCTCTTCTCATCAAGCAGGTGCGATCTGCTCGCTTCTCGCGAGTCCGCTCGGACTCGAGAGCCGAATCCGATTGCTGACGACGACTGTCAATCCACAGCGCAATGCCAGCAGCGAGACCACCCTCGATGCTGTCTTATCTCCAGCTAGCGTCAAACGCATGACCGACGGCCATATGGTGCAGGAGTTGGCGAGTGACTGGCCCGAAACCTCGGCGGCTCAGTACAGCCTGGGTTTGATGAGCTTCTCGTATCAAGGCGTACAGGCATACAGACATGGTGGTGAGCATGATCAATCTCGACTTGTGGTAACAGCGGCTGATCATCCTCTATGCACAGGCGACATCCCGGGATTCGGATCCCAGCTGCTTTGGAGCGCCGACCGAGGCATCGGTGTCGTCGCCCTTTGCAATGCTGCTGGGTGGGTGGTCTCTCGTTTGCTTTGAAAGGAGTTTGCTGATCTCGCATCGCTCCTCAGCACAGGAAACGCCGTCGCCGATGTCGCCGTCCAGCGCGCTTTCGACGAGCTGCTCGGCCTCAACAAGATCGACTGGAACGCTCGGTGAGGCTCAGTCGCTTCGGTCTCATGTTTGTCCGAGCAGGCAAATTGATCCGCCGTCTCCCATAGCTATCGCCAGAAATTTGCCGCCAACCACGCCCAGCAAGCCGCTCGCATCGCATCGGTCTTCGCAGCTTCAGGACTCAAGGACGGTCCCTCGGTGCTTCATAAGGGCTACATTGGTACCTACCATGACTCCGCGTATGGCGACGTTAGCATTTGCGCCTCTCCTTCCTCCGACCATGCCTCGTCGACATCGAACCTCCCCTCGGCCTGCGCCGATCTCTACCAAAGGCTCGAGGGCATCCTTTCGACCGACGACACGCCAGGTCCATCCCGTAGTGCGCTCCTACTCGCTGCTCCCGGCTTCTTTGGCATGTCCCACCTCGTCCTCGAGCACGACGAGGGCGAAAGTTGGAAGGCGGTCGCGGCGAGCGTGTTCGGCGGTGTTGAGGGCCGCGAGCAGGGCTTGCTGATGTATGATGGAGACGAGGAGATCAGGGTGGATATTGTTGATGGGAAAAGGGTCAAGCTATGGGGGGCATGGGGCGCTGGACCGGAGGTAGCGAAGCGGGAGAGGAAGCGTCGTGGCGAGGGGAAGTGGGGCGAGCCGGAGGTGGTCTTCACGAGGGTATAGACTTGCTGAGGAATCGTGTAACATTGCCATATACGATGTAAAGGTACCTCCTTCGCTCCCACTCCTTGACAGGTCAGCAACACGCTTATCTTCGCTTCGACCGAGGGTCGGTGGGGTGGGGGTCCTGGCGAGCTGCAGGCAAGGGGAGGGCGAGGGAAGGACAACGCCTTCTCGGAGCTAGCTCTACAAGTCTTGGGAACTCCAGCGAGTAGCCTGCTTGGTTTCTCGGCGGGCTCGACGAGCACCTCAGCCAGGTCAGGTGCTCCCTCGGCGTTGGCTCTACGAGTCTGAAAAGTGGGGCTTGGCTTCAGGAGCACTCTGAGTGCAAATCAGCGAGTGCTTCCGCGTCGAGATCCTTTCGATTTAAGATTCCTCGAGCCGGTTGAGTGATGAGATCGTGGATTTTTCGACTGCTTGCGAAGCCTTCGTGCACTTGAGAGCTGCTCTTGACTCTGCAAGAATGCGGGGGAGCAGCCAGCTACCAACGCAAGAGGCTACATAAGCGTACTTGGAGCTCAGCAGGTCTATCAAGCTCGAGATGAGTCTCATCATCATGCCGAAAGTCACGCGCCGAGGGCTTGCTCTCGCCGGTAGGCGCTTGCTCTCTCTCCCTCTCTCTCTCCTTCTTCATCCCCCTTTCAGTAATCCACATCTACCTCTCTACATCTCACGCACTTTCTCCACGCCGAATCGTCGCTCGTCAACTTAGTCGCGCCTCACCTCATCATGTCCCAGTCCGACACCCTCGACAAAGAGACCACTCGCGTCGGCGACAACGGCAACGACCATCACCATCCCGCACCTCCCATGCACCGATCTACTGAGCAGGCTTTCCTCCCCGTCTATCACGGCAGCAAGATCGCCAACCCTTCGCCTCTCGCCTTCTCGGCGGTGGCTGTTTCGCTGTTCCTCGTCTCGCAAGTCGCGTTGGGAACGGACGAGCTCTCGTCGCTGTCGATTGTGGTAACTGTTGCCTTGGGCTACTCTGCTGTAGCTCTTCTGGTTGCTGTGAGTTCCTCTTTTGGCGCTCGGAGTCGAACCACGAACACTCGGGGGAAGCGGGACTGACCTCGCCCTTATTCTCTTCTTGCGCCACAGGGGATCTGTACGTAGCATCCCATGGCCCATTTCCATAGATGAGCGAGTACATTGCTGACCGTCGACCGCAATCATTGCAGGGGAGTTCCCTTCGGGCAACCCCTTCGGCGCCGCCCTTTACACCACGCTCTCCGGCTTCCTCTTCTCGCTCGCTCTTCTCCTTTCTCCCTGGTCTGACGTCTCAACGTTAGTTGCATGTCAGAAGCACGCCGCACACCGAAGCACCCGCTGACTACCTTGCGCGACAGCGGCTACACCAACGCCGCCGAGTTCCCCACCGCCGTCTCTCAGTACATGTTTTGCTGGTTCATCACCATCTTCGTCTTCATCGTGGCGGCCCACAGGTCGTCAGGAGGTCTCGTCATCTTCCTCTCGCTCGTAGACCTGACTCTGCTTTTCCTCGGTCTCGGTGCGTGGTTGAAGCTCGGCGAGGGTCTCGACCTCATGCTGACCTTGAGCTGCTACTTCTCCTCGCAGCATACAAATACCCTGGAAAAACTGCTCTCCTCAAGACTAGTGGAGCCTTCGGTATCGTCGCATCCTTGTGAGTTACTCATTCGCCTCAGCGCCTCTCCCGTCTCGGCGGTGTTCTGACTCTTCCTCCGATGGCCCACAGCGTCGCCTGGTACGCCACTCTCGCTTCCCTCCTCGACAACGACTCTCTCTTCCGTCTCCCGGTCCTCCTCGACTTGACCAAGAAGCGTAGGGTTTGAGTGGTGATGGATTGTCTTTCGGGGACGGGGACGGGGAGGAGGCTCAGTATCGTGAAGGAGGCAGCATCTTTTCACCCGATTCATTAACTTATCTGCCTAATCGTATGTGCCAATGCAATGTCCAATCGGACCTATTTTACGTAGCTCTCGGCGGCGAGAGAGGGGTTGAGCGAGCCTCGGAAGTTCGGCGAGGTTCGGGGGGCCTTGCCCTTCGCAATAGCAACGCTCGCTCCTTTATGATAAGGACGCTTTCTGGAGAGTAGTAGGCGAGCAGAGTCCCACGCCGCCTGATCCTTCTCGAGCAACGCCGAGCCAGCGAACAAGACGAGCTGCTCGACCTGCCCAGACGAGCCTCCAAAATACAGTATCACACGCTCTCGTTGCATTTGTCCATACTCGACAGCATCAATACGTCATTCACATCTCTGCCACGCCGGAGAACGAATCAGCGCGAGCTCGTACTGTACTCGAAGGCAGCAAGGGAGCTCACCTTCCTCGACGCCTATCAATCCCTCTTACTTCCAGCTCCGGCACCGCTGACGGAGGAGAGGGTACCGGGAAGCTCGGTGGTTCCGACGTTGTAGAGCAGGAGGACCGAAACGAAGAGGACGACGAGAAGGCCGAGGGCGGAGAAGAAGAGGAGGACGAAGTCGCTGTTGGAGAGACAGCATTAGCGAAAGAATCTTCGAGAGAAGACATCGAACTCACCCGCTCAGATCCTCCTTCTCGCAACCCTCGCCAGCCCAGCTCTTCGTCTTTCCTCCCTCGGTCGTCTTGCCGCACGAGCAGACCCAGCAATCTCCCTTCCTCGTGCTCAATCCCTTGACTCCGACTCCCCGATCCAGGCAGTTGGCCGTCAAATTCTTCAATTGCGCCTCGGACTCGAAGCAGGTCTTGCTCGAGGGAACGATGGGTTGAGGGGTCGACGCCGCGCGACGGGCCTTCCTTCCCGCGTCGGCCGAGGGAGAGAAGATGGTATCGCGCTTGGCGTGGCCGGCAGGGGCAGCGACCGAGCGAGTGCGCTGAGTCGTAGGGTAGCGGTTGAGGCCCGAGGAGAAGGGAGAGAGCCAGGCGGCGCGCTTGCGGAAGAAGGGAGGGGAGTAGGGAGGGAGGGTGAGGAGGACGAAAGTGGGCTGCTCCGACTCTTGTTCGGAGCTGAGGGAGGCGAGCGTGGCGGTAAGAGTCTGGCGGAGGAGCGAGGCGGCGCGCTGGTAGGTCTCCGAAGTGCGCGAGTGAGCGTCGCAGATGGCCTGTTTAGGTCGGGGAAGGTCAATAAGATGCATACATAGTCACTGCTAACCCGGCAGCTCACCTTCATGCCCTTGATGTGCACGGCGACAATCTGAGGCGTCTCCCCTTGAGGTCCGTCATCCGAATGGCTCGAAGCGGCGTAGGTGTCGACGAGGGTGACGAGAGACTCCATCTCGGTAACCAGAGTGTTGGCGGACTGCAGAAGCAAGCCGGCTCGTCAGCTCGGACCTGCTAAAGATTCGCGCAGGACGCACCTCATCGAGGAAGTCGACGTCGGTGAGAAGACCGAGGTTCTGGCGCACGGGCTCGACAGCGGCCTTGACGGTCTCCTGTAGAGTGAAGCAATGCAGTCAGCTTCTGCTCGTCGTCTGCGAGGTGCAGCGCACGCACCTTGATCTTGTCCCAGCCGATGCGCGCCCCCAGCTCCTCGCCGACCCATCCGCTCCAGCCGTCGAGGCTCTTCAAGCCCTGGACGAACGAGTCAAGGCCGACGACGACGCGCGAGTTGGGATCCAAGCCAAGCGACGTAGCGAGACGATGCAGGTGAAGGGTGATGGCGGCAGTCCACGAGTGCACGGGCAGCGAAGGCAGCTCGTATGCTTGCGAAGCGGCGAACGTCTCGGGGATAAAATCTGTACAGTTGTAGCCGATCAGCGATAGTTTTCTAGCCTAGCGCGCAAGCTCCCTGTCAAGTTACGCACCATCGCACCCCTCCTTCCCACACTCGAGCAACACGACGACCTTCTGGCCCTGCTCCCAGCCGCCCGAGCTGCCGAGCGCCTCCTCCCAGCGCCTGTCGCTGTTGGTGAGAGGCAGCTTCTCGTACTGTGCTACGCCCAGGTGGTGCGCGAGGACGGCGTTGGCTTGTGGCGCGCTGAGCGAGATGGGCGAAGTAGAGTGGGTCTCTGGGGAAGGGTACAGTCGCAGTTGCGCGGGAGGGGCTGCTGCTAGCGTCAGAGGAAGTAACGCGCTGAGCGCGAGCGGTACGAGCAGCATTTCGGGCTGTTGAAGTGGTGAAGAAGGAGCGAGAGAGCTGAGGGCGGCATGAGCTCACTGAAGTCCAAGACCCCTCTCCGTAGTAAGGTGCAGTAGCTCGTTTGGGGCGCATATCTGGTCCAGACAAGCTACTCAGAGTACTCGGTGCAGCTTCAAGTTGCGTGACAAAAGAAGTTCGGCGTTCGTCGAGGGTCAAGTTCGCCGAGCTTTTCGAAGCCCTTGCTCTCGCTTCGCTGCTCAGCTGAGAGATGATACGAGATATTGGAATGCGCTACTAATCTACCTGGACGTCTTCTTCCTCTTGAGCACCTTCGGCTCCACCTCCTTGACCTCTGAATCCTCCGAGCTTCCCACTTCCCCCTCTAGCCCTCTGTGCTCCAACAGCGGCCTGAACATACTCTTCAATCTGATACAATACGGTCGATCTACCCCTCCATGAGTGCAACCATGAGCGTCCTGCTCGGGGGTTCCCGTCAACTCGGCGCTCCTGCACGACTCCCGCGACTGGTTGTGCAGCGCCGACTCGAGGAAGATGTGGTCCGGGTTGAAGCAGTGCGGGTTGTTGCAGAGGTGGGAGCACTGGTAGTCGTTCCGGCGAGCCTCGAGACGATCCTTGGGCTCGGTGTGGGTCCAGGCGGCGATTTGGTAGAGGTAGACGCTGCCCGACTTCGACCTTTTGGCGGCCGCGCTCGTAGCATCGAGCGTGATAAACTGGGAGTTTATGGTGGGCGAGGCGTTCAAGGCGACGTGGACGTCCCTCCAGAGGTAACCGGCGAAGATTTTGAAGGGTGGGAGAAGGTCGTCGGCGCGGAGGCGATGGTTCCCGAGGTTCTTGGTAGGCCGACGGGGCTCTTTCGGAGCAGCCAAACATACTCTGGCTCCCTCTAATGGCTCGGGGAAGCGCTGCCAGCACCTGGGGTTGTCAGAAGTTAGCAGGAGGCCACGCCGAGCAATCACCGAGACGAGCTCACTCTAGCTCTGTAGTGAAATGTCCGGCACTCTCAAGCCGTGCCTCAAGCCAATTTCTGGTCATCATGCTCAATACACGTGCATCAGGCGGCATGTAGAGCTCCACCAGCGCTGAGAGGTCGGCCGAGCGCTCGTCGACTCGCTTCGTGGCGGCGTGTGTCGAGGGTCTTTTGGTGGTGATGAGAGAGGGCAAGGTGCGCTTGTTTTTGGCCATGCTGGATGGTTCTGCGAGAGGGGCAGTGAGGGAAAGTCAGCGGACGCTCCTTGCTGCTGAATGCTGGGAGCCCGTCTCGGCGCTCGGCGCAAGGCTCGAAACTCACCTTGAGGGTTGGTGCAGACGGCTGAGCAGCAGGAGAAGTGAGAGAGAAACTGAAGAGGCAGCAAGAGAGCAAGCAGTACAACAACGGGAGAAAGAGGGGAACGAGCGCGGAGACACTTTTATTGGACCTGACTGCCATCGCCGAATTGAGCAAGAATTGCAAGTCGGATTCGGAAGGCCAACAGCAGGACTGAGCGCTTAGATTCCCACGCCTTCCTTTGTGGCAGCATAAAGAAGCGAAAAGAGATATAGCTGAGACGTTGTAGAAGGGCAAGCCGACCGCTTTCCCCTTTCTTGCCCGTTCTCCGTCTCGATTCGGCTTGTCTTTCTGCTCGCTATTGATTGTTGGCATTGAGCTGGTTGCTAGCACTCGAGTCTCTCTCTCCTCCTTCTCCCTCCTCGTCTTACTCCTTTCTGTTCCCCTGAGCTGCTCGTTGCGCCAGCTCCGAATCCTTCGACTTGCTCGTGCTCGGCGACGACCGTGAGTAGTCATTGGACCTCGCTCGGGTCTCCGCGGCGGTGTGCTCCTGTAGCTCTACATCAACCATTCCAGAGCAATCTGCTGACGATCTCGCTCCTTCCTTCTCCCTGCAGCCTCCTGCCCTCTCCCTTCCCCCCTCTCATGGCTCGCTCGAACCCTTCCCGAGCTTGCTCTCCTCGCTCGACAAGTTCCATCGCTTTGACAACTCGTACACGCAACGCTGGTCGGTTGGTATCGCCCTATGCCGAGGAGGAAGCCGATGAGCGTGACTTGATCCGACAAATCCGCCGGCTTAAGCTACCCAACAGCAGCATCATCAACGTCCTCTCGGAGAGGTTCTGCACCCGAGAAGTCTCCAGTATCAAACACTGGGTCGGTCTCCGTGATGGACAGTAAGCTCGCCCCCTCGAACTCCCGGTTCAAGCGCCGAAAGCTGACCCGACCCCGATCCTTTCGCAGTTGGCTGAAGAAGGGGAGGCGAGTTCGACCCAAGGTCAACATCGGCTGCCATCTCATAGAGCAGCAAGACCTCACGAGACAAGCCGGATTTCTAGAGGGTCTTACGGCTCGCAAGATTCAGGACCTCCTGCTCTCGGCGTCGAGCAAGCCTTCGACTTGGCGCAATCTCAACGACCCAAGTGTCCCAATTCGCCTCCAAGCTCTCGCCGCCCGAAGCCGCGATACTACACTCGTCAAGCCGTCCTATCCCTCTTCCACACGTCGCCTACAAGCCTCCCATCTCTGCCACAACCCCTCATGCTTCTCTCCTCACCACATCATCCTCGAGCCTCGGGACACCAACATCGCTCGCAACAGCTGTCGGAACAGGATCAACACCTACATTCAGTCCGGCTCCAAAGGCGACTATAACCACGCCTGCGTTCACGGCAATCGGAAGACGGGAGCGCCGAGCTGCATCCTCCCGACGACTGTGATTAAAATGGTGAAAGAGCGGACTGTGACGGGAGGGGTGGCGGAATGGCAGAGGGCGAGGGCGGCAACGCAGGCCGTGATGAGTAAGGCGGAGGCGAAGGTGAAGCGGGTGGTGGAGACGAGCGGCCCGTTGAAGAAGGCGGGAGGGGCTGCGAAGCTGGTCGGCCGAGCTGGAGCGGCGAAGAGGACGAGAAGCCTTGGGTTCGAGTTGATAATCACCAGAGTAGCTAGGTCTTGTTAGCTTCGGCAAAGCAGAACATGAGCAGAGCGACAGCTCTCCGAGCGCGAGAGGAGGAAGCGGAACGAACTTGGAACGATTACAGTGCTCACCAAGCCTACAGGGTGACCTTCAATTTGGCCGCATCCTCCAACTCGGCCGTTCCCGCCGCCCTAGCAATCTCGGAGAGGAACTTCTCGCCCGTCTTGCCCTTCCTCGCCGCCGCCGCCGCCGCATCCCCCTCCTCGTCCTCATCGTCGCCTCCACCCGCCTTCCACTCCCACACCTGCTGCATGAACCTCGCAATCCCCATCTCGCCAATCTCAATCTCCGCACGCGCTCCCCAGTGGTACTCGATCGCCGGATCTCCTCCCTCGACCCTGTTGTCGCCCGAGCCGCGCTGGGTACGCTGAGTAGCGGCTGGTCGGCCTCCCTTGGCGGCGGGAGCGGCGGCGGAGGGTCCACGTTCGATGTAGCCTTGTATGACGAGGAGGTCGATGTACTTGGCGAGAGTGAGGGTGTCGGGATGGGCGGCGGTGAGAGAGAGGGGGAGGATGGTCGAGGGGGTGAGGGAGAGACGGCGAAGGTAGGTGATGAGTTGGTCTGTGGACGAAGAGCGTAAGCGGTGAGAAAGCAGCAAGACTCATAGCGAACGCACCATCTCCCAGCACCTTGCCGTTGACGAGGATAAGACCGAGGATAACTCCGAGCAGACCGTAGGCTCCTCCTTCCTCGCGCTTGACGTCCCTCATCGGCGCTCCTCCTTCCTCTTGCAGTCCAGGTATAGCCTCGGAATCCTCCTCCCACCTCGCCAATTCGCGAGCCAGCTTGCTCGAGCGGGACAAGTCCTCGTCGGGCGTCGAGGTGAGGTCCGAGTGGGAGGTGAAGTTGGCGGCGCGTTGCAGCTCGATCGGCAGGGTCGAGCGAAGGACGTAGACGGCGGCGGGGTCTGTAGGTCTCTAGATGTCAGCGAGAGCGAGAAGGCGGTTCGAAAGCGTATGCTCACTCTTGGCGGTCGACGATTCCTTGGGGCGCATCTTGACGAGTTCCATGCCGAGCAGCTCGCGGAGGGTCTTCTGCACTCCAGGGATGATGTCGTTGAACCGCTTCTTGGTGTGCGCCTCGGTAAGCACTGTTCCCGAGAGCCAAATGGGTCAGCGGGAAGACGAGAGACGCGTCTCCTCGGGGCAGACTGACCAGCATCGGTGAGAGCTTTGCGAGGGTGCAGCTTGCGAGTATACTCGGTGAAGAGGATATGGCGAGTCATGGCGGCGACGAGCTCCTTGCGCTCCTGCGAAACCCGAGCCGAACCAGACGCGTCGAGGGGAGGATGAGATACGCGTTAGCTCGAGTTGTAGAGGATCAGTTGGCTCGCCGACAGGCTCAGCTGTAGCGTATGAAACACGCACCTCTTCTCGAAGTGCTCCCTTCTTCTGCGTAGGCCCAGCATCGTCGTCGCTGTCCTCTTCCTCGTCGCTCGAGTCCTGCTGCTTCTTCTTGCCCTTGCCCTTCTTCTGCTGTTGGGTAGAAGCTTTGGCTTTGACCTTGCCCTTCTGCTTCTTGGTAGCGGGAGGCGCGTCCGAGTCGTAGTCTGTACCCTGCTGCTCCTCGTCGCCGTCGTCCGAGTCGGCGACGCGCTGCTTGTTCTTGCGCTGCAATGGAGCCGTAGTGAGCGTGTGGGACGATAGGCAGAGCAGAGGTATATCGACCTACAGAGCTGGAAGCTTTAGGCGGCATTCTGAAGCGAGTTGAAGCGGTACAAAGCTGAGGTCGGAGCTCAAGAAGTCTCGAGGACTTGGGCGCGACACAGCTCTCGCTTCGACTCGACTCTGCAGCTCAGCATGTCGTCGCCTTCCGTGTCTGGACTACTCAGCGAGACGGAGCAGACTGTACCCCCCGTCGACTCTGGCTTGTCGCCCAAACCTGTACCTCGTCAGGTGGCCCTCTCCTCCGACTCCAAAGATTCGATTCTGTTGCCGGACGGGACGAGGATCGCTCGGCCTCATTTTGAAGCCAACAAGGAGCTGTACAAGAGGCTGCCCCGTACGTGCTCGCTCTGTAGCTTGTTACATCCCAAACTGACCGCTCTGACGTCCGCTGCCAGCGCATCTACTCCTGCCCGATGGCACGCCGAATTACCTCCCAATGCTCCTCACTTCCGCCGTATACTCGATCCTACCACCTACAGGAACACCCTTGACCCCCGCTGTCAGCGTACGTCTTTTGCTCGACTACAGAGAACCGCTCCCTTTTGCGCTTTGACTCGTCGGCTCCAGTCCCGCTAATCGCTCTTCTGGTACAACAGCTCTCGGCTCGGTTGGGCGCTCAGGTCCTCTTCAAGCGTGAAGATCTTACCCCAGTCTTTTCGTTCAAGCTTCGAGGCGCCTACAACCTGATGAAGCAGCTCTCGGAGGAGGAGCGATGGAGGGGAGTCGTCGCTTGCTCGGCCGGTTAGTCTTGCTCCCTCTGCGACGTGACTGAACGGTGTGTTTCAAGTGTGTGGAGACTACTGTGCTCCCTTGAGCGATGTCGGATGGCAGGGAAGCCTCTGCGGCTCGCCTCCTCCCTTCGCAGGCCGCGGTCGGCGATAGTATGAGAGAGACTCTTGCAGCCTCTCCACACCTCCGAGACCTCGCCCACAACTTGGGGGAATCTTTCTCCGATACATCCCGCTAACGATTCGCCCTCCTAACCAACAGGCAACCACGCCCAAGGAGTCGCCATGTCCGGTCGCGAGCTCGGCGTCGCCTGCACCATCGTCATGCCCCTCAACACCCCTTCGATCAAGTACATGAACGTCGACCGCCTCGGTGCCAAGGTCGTCCTGCACGGTGCCGACTTTGACGAAGCCAAGAAGGAGTGCGCTCGGTTAGCCAAGGCCCACGGCCTCACCATCATCCCTCCCTTCGACGACCCCTATGTCATCGCCGGGCAAGGTACCGCTGGTGTCGAGATCCTGCGCCAGACGGACGCCTCCAAGCTTGACGCCATCTTTGTCCCCGTTGGCGGAGGAGGATTGCTCGCCGGGATCCTCGCCTACGTCAAGGCCATCGCCCCACCGCACGTCAAGGTCATTGGAGTCGAGACGCACGATGCCGACTGCCTGGCGCAGACGCTCAAGTGTGGACAGAGGATGACATTGAGCGAGGTGGGATTGTTCGCCGATGGAACGGCCGTCAGGCAGATGGGCGAGGAGTCGGCGCGCGTGTGCGCCAACTTGGTGGACGAGATCATCCTCGTATCTAACGACGAGCTGTGTGCTGCTATCAAGGATGTCTTTGAAGGTGAGGTTCGACGCCTCGCCTCGGCTCTCTCGCGCTCGCTGACCGTCTTCCTCTTTCTCGCGCAACAGACACCCGCTCCGTCCCCGAACCCTCGGGAGCGCTCTCCGTCGCCGGCATGAAGAAGTATATTCACCAGAACAACCTTCTTGGCCGCAACAAGCGCTTCGTCTCGGTCGTCTCGGGCGCCAACATCAACTTCTCGCGGCTGAGGTTCATCGCTGAGAGGGCAGAGCTGGGAGAAGGCAAGGAGGCAAGCTTGAGGGTCATCATTCCGGAGCAACCTGGAGCGTGAGTCTTGTTGTGCCTGTCGAGTTCCGCCGAGCTTGGTCGCGCCGAGCTCCAGCCACAGCTGACCCTCTCTTCTCCTCGCCAATTCCTCTAAAAGCTTCCTCGCACTGCACACCATCATCCACCCCCGCGCCGTCACCGAATTCGTCTACCGCTACTCGTCCTCCGCCCGCGCCTTCATCTACCTCTCCTTCTACCTCTCCTCTTCCTCTTCTCGTCCCGCCGCCACCGGCATCGCTACCCCAACAGGCGCCTCCACACCTCTCCTCACACCTCAACAAGCCCGGCAAGAGGAGCTCGGCTCGATCCTCACGCAGCTCAAGAGCGGCGGCATGAAGGCGCTCGACTTGTCCGAGAACGAGATGGCCAAGAGTCACGCGAGGTATCTCGTTGGTGGAAGGAGTAAGGTTGTCAACGAGCGAGTGTTTAGGTTCGAGTTCCCCGAGCGGCCGGGAGCGTTGAGGAAGTTCTTGGAGGCGATGGAGTTCAACATCTCTCTCTTCCACTACCGGAATCACGGAGGAGGTGCGTCGCTCGCTTCTCTCTGCTATCGAAATGTTGCTGACGCTCTTCTTATTCCCTCCCTTCTCACCGCCCTCGTTGGTCGCCTCCGCCTGTCTCGCCACCTTCCTCTACTCTGTTTCGCCTCGGCTCGCTTCTGCTCACCTCCCTCCCTCACATCAACCCGCTCTCCTCATCACACACAGACGTCGGCAAGATCCTCGCCGGCATCCAAGTGCCTCCCGCCGAGACCGAGGCGTTCGAGGCGTGGCTGCAGTCGCTGGCCTACCCCTTCGTCGAGGAGACCGAGAACCAGGTGTACAAGGACTTCCTGGATCAGGATGACGAGGAGGAGTAGATGTGTAGAGATAGATGCGCAAACAGTCTTGTTGTCTATCAGCTGTCGAAGGAGCGAGAGCGGTAGTCGAGTGCGAACGAGCGACGAGAAGACCTCCATCTTTCAAATCGGCTCTCATCTGTCACGAGAAAGTCGGAGCTGTAATCGGGCTGCATACAAAGACTGGTCTCAACGTCCACTCTACTCGAAATCAAGCGCCCTCGTCCAAGCGCCGCTACGCCGAAGCCTCGGTCAGACCGTCGACGGTCGAACCTGCAACTTGTACACCACCGTCTGAGCCTTCCGCCGACGCGCTCGCCGCATCAGGCTCGTCCATCAGCGCCGCTATCTTGTCCTCCAATATAACACCCTTCTCCTCACAAGCGGCCTTGACCCTTGCTCTCAGCGCCGCGGGGTAGGTATGTTCCTCCAGGACGTTTTCCTCGAAATCCTCGCCAGAGTCCACAAGTTCCATATCGAAGGACTGAAGGTAGGTGCTGTCTCGCACGAGGGTGATGAGGCATTCGAAGAAGTGAGGAGGAGGGTAGGCGCGAGGTTGGAAGGGGGCGCTGAGCGTGTCGGAAGTGAGCGAGAGGGAGAGACGCTGAAGGGTGGTAGGAATGCAGGGAAGGGCGTAGAAGATGGAGACATTGCTGAGGGTGAGGTGACGGATGTGAGAAGGGCTGGGAGGAGTCCAGCAAGGCGCGGGGAGGGATCTGAAGGATCGGTCTACAGCTGGAGGGTCGCTCCGCGGTGGGCTTGACGTGATGGTGACCTCGGTGAGGTTGTGGAACATGGAGAGGTTGAGCACCTCCTCAAGAGGGAGTGTGATGGCGAGGGAAGTGAGGGTCGAATGGGAGGAGAAAGCGACATAGTCGAGCATCGTCTGGGTGGCCTCTCCCATCGCGAGCGTCCTGAGTTGGGAAGGTAGACCGCCAGGCCCAGAAAGTACAAAAACGATTCCCCATGTGCTGAAGCGAAGGTGCTTCAGGCGAGGCATGGCCCGAAGCACTCGGATCAACCGCCGCAGGGCGGCGGGCTTCCTCGAGGGCATGTACTCGGTGTCACAGAGTGTGAACTCTCGGAATTGCTCGAAAGAGCTGAGATCTGCGCCCAAGATACCGCCGAGCTGCCAATCGTAGCCCTGGGACACCACCAACGCCGAAAGGTTTGGGCAGAGGTCGAAAAGTCGGCCGATGGCGAGGACGTATGCTTGCTGGAGGATTGTTGGGGAGATGAGCGAATTGGTGATGTCCACTTGAAGCGCCAGCGTCTTAGTGTGTTGCCCTCCCACGCCAGCGTTCAGCGTATCGTGCGCCGAGGGCCCCGATAGGCCGAGTGCGAACTCTCCTCCTCCAGCGGCTGCGGCGTCAACCGTGGTGGTGACAGATAGCTCCTGCTCATCCTCTTCCTCTTCCTCTTCGCTCTTGTCTACGTCAACGAAGGTGAAGGAGAGACTCTGATAAAGCTTCTCCTGCCCGAGAGCGTGGAAAGACTTGGAGGCGAGGCAGCAGGCGGCGAGGGCGTCGCGGCCGACTCGCTCCTCCCTGTCCTGTTGGTCCAGATCGTCATCCTCCTCGGGTAGCATAACGAAACTGAGGATGTGCGCGACGAGCTCGGGGGGGAGATTGGGCATGTTGGAGAGGAGGAAAGGAGGGCGTGAGGGCCAAGGAGGGGGCAATGAAGGAGAGGCCGATACTGACGATGCGCTGAGAGTTAGTGAAACTCCTTAGCTTTGAGATCGAGAAGACTGATACTCACTAGCAGCAGCGTCAAACAATTCGAAGGCGGCAAGAGCTCTGCGCCGAGCGTCGACCGAGGGCAGCTGGAAGACGAACAAAACAGTCGGTCAGTACCCTAGTTACTGGAAGAGTTCTTTTACGTGCATATTCCGCCGCTCCAGCGTTTCTGTAGCGTTCCCGCCGTCCTCTTCGTGCCGTCCCTCTTCGTGCCGTCCCTCCTCCGAGCTCCTTCCTGCATCGCTGGCAGCTCCTCTACCCTTCAAAGTGCAGCCCAGCAGCCTCTTATGTTATGTGAGATAAGCGGGCACCCACCTTGGACTGCTACAGCAACTTTAGCTGTGCAAAGAGCGAAGGCCTCCGAAACGAGCTAGCGAAGAGGCGAGGGCGAGAGGCGGCGGAAGTTGTAGGCGAGTTTGCGGGTGCAGCAACAGCTAGACTCCTCTGTATTCTTTCAGTCCCCCTCGAAGCGGTCGACAAGCGCCAGACGAGGTAATGGCAGGAGGAAGAGGAACGATGCGAACCGGCGTCGAGGTTGGCTCTCGCCTTATTCTGTAGCTCGTCACGCTCTCTACTCGGCATCGTACCGGCTTCACAGACGGATCCGCTACAGCTCCCTCGGCTCTCGTACAGCAACGCCTCGCTCGCTCGAGGTGCATGCTGTGTTCGAGCTTCTCGCGCTTCTCAACGGCTCGCCTATCAGCCTACAGCCCTCTCGGCAACATCAGAAACACCACTACCGCCTACCTGTGCTCGCCCATCACCCTACAGAAGCCTCCGCCCTCACTCTTGCGCTTCCACTCGACCGCACCCGCTTCTCTTCCCCCCAAAGTCGTTATGCCGGATGCGATGAGCTTGACGTTCCTCGGTACAGCTGCTGGACGTCCATGCGGTACTCGCAACGTCTCTTCCCTGGCCCTCAAGGTCGACAAGCAGCTGTAAGCTCGCTCGCTCCCCCTCCCTGCGGACTTCTCAAGCTGATCAGTGCACTGCAGATGGGTCGTCGACGCTGGAGAAGGGACTCAACATCAGTTCATGAAGAGCAAGCTCAAGATGAGCGCCGTCTCGCAGATCTTCATCACCCACATGCACGGTGAGCGAGCTTCGGTCCTTCCTCCCCTCGGCCTTGGGCTCACAGCCTCTCACATACAGCGGACCACGTCAATGGACTCGTCGGACTACTGTGTACCATTAGTGCGGGCGAGGGAAGCGTTCTACCCGGTCAGACTGACCCACGGATCAAGGCTTCACAGGCTCCCTCGGCCGTGAGTCTCGATGACTCTCAACTCGCTTCCGGCCGAGCTGACGACTCTGATTTAAACCCCACGACCTCGAACTATCTCTTCCAACGTCCACCCCATCAACAGAGACCTACCGAGCTCTACGGACCCTCCGGCCTGCGCGAGTTTGTCCGCCTCAACCTTCGCCTCACCCAGTCGGTCCTCACGCGGCCGTACGTCGTGCACGAGCTGCTGTTCGACGGAGAAGAGGAGGATAATGGGAAGCTGCATCCGAGTGAGCGGGAAGGACGCAACATTCGGCAGGAACAGGGAGTATGGAAGGACTTTACGAGCGAGGCTGGCGTCGACATCAGCGCAGGCCCGATCCTGCATACAGGTGTGCCGCTGCTATCCTCGGTCCTCGTCGAGAAGAGTGGCCACTGATGCTAATCTCCGGCAGTCAATTGCATCGGCTACATCTTCAACGAGCTTCCTCGGCCGCTCCCTCTTCAGCCCAACCTTCTCATCCCCCACCTCCAAATCCCTATCAACGCCGCCGCCCTCCTCGCGCAAGGCATCAAGAACCCTCTATCACTCCTCTCCCAGCTCACTCGCACCCGACAACCAATTACTCTCGCTGACGGGACCGTGCTCGAGCCTCCGCCGATGGGAGGAGCAGGACGAAAGGTCGTTGTGCTGGGAGATACCTACGACGCGAGTGGATGTATCGAGCTGTCGCAGGGAGCCGACTTGGTCGTGCACGAGGCGACGAACGCCTATCTGCCGACGCTGGACGACAGCCAAGCGGAGGGAAAGAAGCGGGACGGAACGTTGATCACTCGCGAGTCGGTGCGCGCTACAGCTAAGGAGCATGGCCATTCGACACCGGAGGTCGCCGGCGAGTTTGCTCGAGCGGTACGAGCCAAGGCGCTGGTCATGAACCATCTCAGCGTCAAGTATCCCGACTTCGGCGAAGAGGAGCGAGAGGATGATGGCGAGGGAACGAGAAATGTTAGGAAGATGATCAAGGAGATTGAGCGGTTGGCCAGTGATGCTTGGGGTGGCGGAGAGGCAAGGGTGGCGAGGGACTTTATGGAGGTAGAGATACCGCGGCGGAGGGAAGCCAGCGCCGAGCAGTAGCAATAGAGCCGTCTTCTCGCAGTTCTCGAAGCCTCGACTCGACACGTCAGCGAAAGCGAACGCATTAATACCTTGATACTTTGCATCATCCCTAATCTATCACCAATACAACCTCTGCATTACTCTACGCCTTGACCGACTTCGGCAGGTTGTCCTCGCCCAGCAGACTCTCCTCCTTGCTGAGAACGCGAGGTCCATCGCCGACCTCGGTGTGGATGATCCTCGAGACGCTCGCCTCAGGGAAGACCGGAATGACCTTCTCGTTGAAGCCAGCGGGGAGAGGGGAGGCGGCATTGGGTTGGAGGCCGAAGGGGTCGGGGAAGGGGGGGGCGGCTGACTGGGGGAAGTAGCGGAGAGCGAGTTCGAGGATGGGCTTGACGTCCTCCTTTTGAGCGTAGATGACGGCGTTAGGTCCGGCGTCGAAGGTGTAGGCGGCCTTGAGTCGGCCATCGTTGGCGAGGGCGACGCGGTTGTACTCGGTGACGAGGGCAATGATCGACCGTGAAACGTCGTTGAGGTAGAAGATGGGAGGTTCCGTGTCGAGGCAAACGGCGTGGAACTGGTTCGAGTCGGCCATGGTGTGGCGAGCGAACGAGTCAAAGTCGCGAGCCTTGATGGCAGACTCCATGGCGGCCATCCGCGCGGGGACGACGTTCTTGATGCGGTGCTGGAGGAGATCCGAGGTAGCGACGGTGCGCTGCATGCCGGCGGTGGAGGAGGTGCCCTTCTTGTGGTCCGAGACGACGAGGATTAGCGCCTGCATCTCGGGCCAGTGACTCCTCTCGGCGACCTGGTAGGCTACAGAGTCGGATCCGTCCTCCTTCTGTCCCATCTCCCAACTGACGAAGCCGCCGAACATGGAGCGGCAGGCGGATCCAGATCCTTGACGAGCGATGCGAGAGAGGTCCGACGAGGAGACGCCGTGGGCGGGGAGGTCGTAAAGGGTGGAGAGGGTGGCGATGAGAGCCGAGAGACCCGAAGCGGATGAGGCGAGTCCAGCGGCGGTGGGGAAGTTGTTCTCGGAAGCGATGTGGACGGGCGAGGCGGAGAGCTTGGCAAGGGACGAGTCCTTGTCCTGTGGGGGCGCAGAGGAAAGGTCAGCGATGCAGGTCCTGGTTCATGTCGTGAAGGCTGCGAATCGTCGCGTTAAACCACCCACTGCTGGCGCTCGAGCTGCTCGGCGCGGCCAGACCACGCCGACCAAGCACGCGCAGCTTCCCGCCTTAACACACAGCAGTAAAGCTGCATGAAGCTCATGAGATGACTTTATGCTTCCGCCCGCAGGCTCTCTTACAGCCCTTGCTCCGCCTCTTCAGCACAACGCGTCGTCGCGCTTTCGACTCACCTCAATAGCCTTCCTGATGCTCCTCATCTCGGACAAGCACCTCTCAGTCCTTCCACCAGCCTTGATCTCCTCCTCCTCGCCATTCAACCAGAGCCGGTCCGAACCCTGCGACTGCTCGACGACTTTGGCAGAAGTGAGGGAGCGGAGGTGATCCTGCGAGAGCGTGACCGAGAGCGACGAGTTGGTGGGGAGGATGAGCGAAGTGTCGCGCTTGCCCCAGCTGCGCAGGATCAGAGCTCGGTCAGCTTCTAGCTGGGCGCGACGAGAAAGAAAGGGAGCGGTAGCGTACTACTTGACGACGGCGATGTTGACCTGTAGGAGAGCAGAGAGTGAGCTTGGCGTGCAGCGGATGGAGCTAAGAACGTACAGGAGCGGTGCAGGTAGCTTCGGCCATGATTGCGAGCTGCTTCTGGCGAGCGGAGAGCACGGGCCATTCGAGTCGCGTTGGAAAGAGGTTGTAGGGGAGTGGGAGAGAGCGAAGTTTGTCAGCAGGGCGCGAACAGTCAGCTACAGAGCGAGTAAAAGAGCTCACGAGGAGTAGTGACGAGGAGGAAGAAGGCAAGAGAGAGCTCGCGCTGGAAGTCGAAAGGCGGGTGAATTAGAATACAAGTCGATTTTGACAGTTACTTACCCCGATTAGAAACGCCACGATCCCGCTCTTAATGTCGTGCAGAACGCTCCTCGGTACAGATAAATACTGGAAAGTGACTACTCAAGATTTTCCACGCCTTACTGCAGCCGTCGAGCGCAGCTCAACAGCTCAGTTCTTCGCCGAGCAGCCGCCTTCGAGCAATCGCCGAGCTCAAGCAGCTTTCCTCTCTAATCTCTCGAAGCTTCAACAGCAGCTCTATGGATGAACAGCAAGGATTGCAGTGAAGCACACTGCCTACCCTCCCTACTTGCGACCACCCTGAGGCTTGCCGCCGCCGCCTTGGGGCTTGCCTCCCTTGCCATTCGGGTTCTTCTTGGAAGGCTGAGTCGACCGACGGACTGATGAGGAGGCAGTAGTGATAGTACGACTAATGAGAAAGTGAGAATGACGGTGAAAAAGGTGAGAAAGAGCGGGAATCAGCTCTGAAAGTGCGAAAGAAGCGGCCGAGAAAGGGCTCACCTCGCTTGGCCTTGTCGGAACGGTCTTTCCTGATCTCGTCGGGCGTCTCTCCAGTGCAGCACAAAGGCGTCTGTAGAGCTGCGCGAACAGCATCAGATCTCATCGGGACCCTACCGCGGGCCATGCATGGCCTTGCAAAAGCTGCTCGGCGATGAAGCCACGCGCCGAGAGTCAATTTGAGCGGATAGTGGAGGGCTTCTGGGGCGCGAACACCAAGTCTAAAAGGAGCTGACATGCTACAAGTGCATGAGCAGATAGTCATGCACCACCTCAGCGGTGACGGCTGCTCCTGCGAACGAGAAAGGCCAGGTTCGGCGATCAGTCGTGAGCTGCAAAAGCGAGTGAGAGAAGTCGGTCGGTGGGCGAGGGGGAGTGCACCTGGTGATCTGATCTTTCAGGGATCCTATCGAGTTGCTGTATCGCATCAAGCTTCCAGTCTTGCTCACCGCGATCGTGCTCCGCGGCGAGGTTCGCTCTCGGGCTACAGGGTCAGCAGAAGTAGTAGCATGAGCTGTACCAGCGATAATCTACTCACCCCTCGCCTCTGCTGTACTGCCGTTAGAGCTGTACAGGTTACTCTCGCCGCTTCACTTGTGCTCACGCGCCTGTTTCGCCTCTCTTCGTCTCGCCTCATTCTCGCTTCTCGTACATGTCGGCAGCGGCAGCTTGATCGACTACACGACTGGACTGCATCACCGCTACTCGTACCTGTTCACTTACAGCCATGGCGCCGACTCGCTCCGCCTCAGCAAGCGCCTCCTCGCCCCCCGCTTCTCTCCCCCTTTCGCTCACTCGACCTCGGCGTTCGGGACCCAAGAGGACCAAGCCGGCAGCAGGAGAGGAACCGGAGCATTGCCCTGCCTGTGCTGTCGGAGTACAGCGCATCAAGAAGAAGAAGGAGGAATGGATAGGCTGTGAATCGTGAGTCTTTTGGGCACCTTTGAGCTGCAGGAGTGGGCGGGATCTGCAGCCGAGTAGCAGCGGGCGGTCTGTTCGTTGTGCATGCTTCAGTGCTGTATCTCGTTTCGCCGAGAAGGTGGCTGCAGGCTGCACGGCGGGGCTCAGGCGCACACCTGCTCAGGCGCACACCTGCTTCGAAGGGCTGCGAAGACTGCAGCGAGGACACATGGCAGAGCAGCAGCATGGCCATCAGGTTACAGCATGTTCGAACGGGGCGCGGGGCGGCTGCAGCATACCGTCTCCGAGCCTTTTAAGCCGACCTCGACGCCAGTCGCTGACCTCTCGCTGCGTTCTCGCTCACAGGTGCCAGGCTTGGTAGTGAGTGCTCTCTAGCTCTACTTCGATCCTCGAAACAAGCTAACACTGCTTTCCTACAGCCATTGGACCTGCGTCGCTGCGTCCAAGACCGATTGTGAGCCCGTCGCGCGCCGAGAAGCGTCTCCCACTGACCGACCAGATCTTCCTATAGCTCCCGACCTCATCGACAAGGTGCGCCTAGTATGCAGCTACTCCCGCCGAGCTTCTCGCTGACCCACGCTGCTCCGCAGTGGTACTGCCCGCCCTGCATCACCGCCTCCGAATCGACTCCCACTCCCCTCATCACCACCTTCAGACCACCACCTCGCAAGTCCGCCCGCGCCTCTTCCAAAATCGACTACGCCAACCTCGATTCGCACATGCCGGCCGACGCCGAACGATGGCTCAAAGTGCTCGCGACGAGGGAGACGGTGTCGGGGGCCTTCAAGACGATGAAGGTGGAGGAGATTACCGACGAGTGGATCTATAGCGAGCAGAGCTTCTTGGAGCCGTTCTTGGTGGAGCAGCCGGAGGGCTTGGGGATGACTATGCCGCCGAGCGACATCAGCATTCATCAGATCGCCAAGGTCGTCGGTGAGTCGCTACCCACCCTCTCTGCGATACTACAGGAGCAAAAGCTGACCTCACGACTCCTCTGCAGGTCCCAAGACACCTCTCGAAGTCATCGGTGCGCTCTCGGTCTTCCCTTGTGCTCGACCGCCCGACGCCGAGCTGACGCCTGCCTTCCCTCTCAGATGTCGCTTCGCAATCCTCCCTCTCGCACTGGACACTCCAACAATGGGCTGACTACTACACCGATCCCAACCGCGACAAGGTCCGCAACGTCATCTCGTTGGAAGTGAGCGAGAGCCCGTTGAGCCCTCAGGTCGTCGCGCCCGAGATTGTCAGGTGAGTTTCGATGATGTCTACTGCTCTTGCTTGCCCTCCTCGCCTCCTCTACTCGAGCGATGGTCTGCTGTTATGCCGAGGGAAGGAGCTGGAGACTCGATCGTCGCGAACCAAGAGCTGACCGAACCTCCTTCTCTGCACAGAAAACTTGACTGGGTCGACAACATTTGGCCAGAGACTATGAAGAGGCCAGGCGAGTATCCGAGGGTGCAGAAGTACTGCTTGATGAGCGTGGCGAGGTGCTGGACGGTGAGCTTCGCTTTTCCTCTACCTCGCTCGACGGTCTCGCTGACCTCGTCCTCGCTCGCCCCTGCAGGACTGGCACGTCGACTTCGCCGGCTCATCCGTCTTCTACCATATCCTGCGCGGCCAGAAGGTCTTCTACTTCATCCGCCCGACGCCCGCCAACCTCGCCGCCTACGAGCGATGGAGCGGGAACGCCGAGCTGCAGGAGACGACTTGGTTGGGAGACGATGTCGACTGCGTCTACAAGGTACGTCTGAAGCGACCCAAGAGGCGATGAGAGAGGCGCGGAGGTTGACTCGGTCCTTTCTTTTCCCTTTTCGCAGGTCGAGCTCACCGCTGGCAACACCATGATCATTCCGACGGGCTGGCCGCATGCGGTGGTGGGTCCTGCTGATCTCCTCTCGCCTCTCCGTCGCCGACTGACACCCCCTCGTCGTCTCCAGTACACTCCCTGCGACACCCTCGTCTTCGGCGGCAATTTCCTCCACTCGCTCAACATCCCCACCCAGCTCCGCGTCTACGCCATCGAGCTCGCCACTAAGGTCCCTCGCAAGTTCCGCTTCCCCCATTTCGTCAAGCTCCTCTGGTTCGTCGCCAACCACTACTCCTACCGCCTCGCCTCCATCCTCCCCTTCTCCACCGCTTCTGCCGCCGATGCTCCTCCGCCTCCTCCAACCTCCCTCCCGCTCGACATAAACCTCCGCGTGCTCGAAGGACTGAAGGAGCTCTCGACCTTCCTCCTCGAGCAGTCGACGAGGATGCCAAAGGATGCGCCCGTCTCGGCGGAGAGGAGAAGGATCGCGAGGGAGAACGTACCGTGGGAGATGGTCAAGGACCCGGCCGGGCTGGCGAGGAGATTGAGGGTGCTGGTGATGCAGGCGAGGGGCGAGAAGCCGGACGAGGCATGCTTCGCTCTCGCCGTCAAGGTCGAGGATGTCGACCCTTCGTCGGTCGGAGCGAAGAGGAAGGCGGAGAGCCCTTCGCAGGAGGGGCAGACGATCAGGTTCAAGAACTGGGATGGAGGACGTTCGAACGGACAACCCTCTTCTCACTCGGCGCTCTCGACTCCTCAGCACAACACTCGCTCCCACCCTCCTTCCTCCTCCTTCAACCTCTCCGACGGTCACATCCTCTCCCGCGTCACCACCCCCCTCTCCACCACCGACCGTCGAGAGTCGCGCTTCGATCCCTCGCGTCCGAATCTCGGCGCCTCTTCCGCCGACGTTCGCACTTCCGAGACAACCACCACGGTCGTTCGTCGTATCGAGGAGGAGGGAGGAGCGGTTGTGCTAGAGACGAGGAGTGTCATCACTCAGGTAGAGCGAGTGAGGTGGCCGGGACCGGCGGAGCAAGGCGCACCGAGCACCAAGATTCGCTTGGTGATGCCCTCGTCCAAGGGTAGCGCTGGAGCGCCTGTCCTGCAGCAGCACCAGGAGCACAGGCCGACGTTCGGTCAACACGCTCCGCCTCGCCCTCTTCAATTCGCGCCTTTCCAGCAAGGCTTCGCCTACCCTCCCCCTCCTCTCGGCTACTCGAACGGCTACTCGAATGGCTACCCTCCTCCTCCTCCGCACGCCAACAGATACACCTACCCTCCTCCTCCGCCCGGCTACCACCACCCCTACCCCGCTCCTCCCCCTCCGGCACCTCAGTCTCACAGCGTTGGCGAGCGCCGTCTCTCCTCCTCCTCGGCATCCTACGCCGCCTACCCTGCTCCGACGCCACAGGGATACACTCCTTACGCCTACCCGCCTCCCCAGACCGGTCACTACGCCCCTCCGCCACCTCAGCAGCAGCAGCAAGGAGCTTCGGCCGGCTCCCCTCGCCCTCGACCTGCAACTGCTCCTGCGCCGATGCCTTACGCCAACGGGAATCCGTATCCGCTGCATCCGCCTACGCTTCCCAACGGTCAGGTTTGAGGGGTTGGTGCAGGGCGGGATGGATTTGGGAGGGGATGGGGAGAGCGAGCGATGGACGCTGGTCCGGAAGGAGTTGCTTGCTAATACTGTATGTTGTAAAGATGCTCTTTGATCCCTTGTGCTTCCCTGTACGAGCTGCAGCGAGTCTGCGAGTCGCGAGTCGCGAAATGACCTTTCGCTGCGTTTCTAAGGGGCCTCTTAACTTCGCTTTCGAAAGCCTAGGCGGCCGAGGAATTGCTGTAAGCGCGCATTAAATATTTTCTAATGATTTCGTACATCGAAGAGCGCTCGATGTGATGTACCGGTCTCAAGTGATGGCTCGTCGCGATCCCCTGCAAGCCTCCTCACCGCTCCTTTGTCCCTCGAAAAAGCTGCTCTCGCTTCTTTCCCTTACAATTCCTCCTCGTCTCTCGATGTCGACCGCCGAACCCGCCGCTGTGGATGATGTACTACCGGAAATTGGAACGACCTTTGTGGGCTACAAGGATGGGCTGTTGACCGGTCAACTCGGCGCTTTGGCTGTCGGCATCGGCACTCAGCTCGCGCTCTCGCACCAACCGCTCACGCTTCGGGCATACGCCAAGCATTCACAGCGACGTGTCTACTTGATAGATATGAAGCTGATGGAGGAGGAGGGGGACCAGTGGGAGGTGGCAACGGTGTATAAGAAGAGGTTCGATCGGGAGAAGATGGAGGGAGAGATTAGGTGCTCGGCCGTAGCCCGTCCTGTACGTAGATCTTGTTCGGTCTCTGGCTCACAATATTGCTGACATTCAACACATTGCACGTGCAGCTCAAGGCGGCCCTCGTCCTGTCCATTGGAATGCGCTTCAGTGTTGCAGGCGTCAACGAGCTGGAGGGGGCCCTCCGAGCCCACGTCCGGCGAGCTGGAGGGCATCTTCAGAGCAAGCACGACCATAGGGTCAACAAGTTCCGCTACCTGTGCTTGACCACCGGGGGAGGGTGCACCTTCAAGGTGGTCCTCAAAGTTGCGCCTCGGGACTCGGCGGAGGAGGAGTATGGGATCGTTTTGGAGGTACGCCTTGAGCACAGCTGCGGCCTAAAGCCCAAGCCGATCCCTGCCGCGCTTGCTAGAGCTATGTCATTCTTTGTGAGTGGGAGCGCGTTCCACCAAATCTCTTCTCTCGCTGACTTTCGTCTCGCAGCCCCCTCTAGTTCACTTGCAGTCGAGCAATGCGAGGGAAAGTGGGTTCGAGGAGCCTGAAGTAGTGAGCTCATACTACCTCTTATCGACTCGCGCTCCCTAGCTAAATGCTGCTCGTTCACAGTACGTCGTGGAAGAAGAGATTGAGTATTTGGACTTGTCGAGCTCGAGTGACGGGGGCGATTTCGAGGCTGAAGAGGTACGCCAGTTGCGCCGTCTTGACTAGTGAAGTGTTCTTACTCTTCCCTTGCCTTGCAGTACTGTCCGAAGGTTGAGGCGGACTCGGAGGACTCGAAGGAGCGGCAAGCGACGCCTGAGCAGATTGAGGTGAGCTTTCCTATATCTCTCCTCGTCGTGGCCTGGACCTCCCTAACCTCTCGGAAGCTCTGCAGGCTCGGCAAAAGCGCGCGCAAACCCCCTCCCCTCCTCTCCCCCTCAAGCTCAAGCGCCGAGCCTCGAGCCCTCTAGCTCAAGCTCATATGCCGCGCCCTTGGCTCAAGAAGGAGCAGGAGGAGCTTGAGTTTGCCGCTTCCGCCTCTCCCCCTCTCCTCCCTACCCCTCCTCCCTCAACCACCCCCCTCGGCTCTCCGCCTCCCCTCCAGCTCGAAGCTCCCGCACTCGCTCAGGACGGTCCAGAGGAGCAACACAGCCCTCCCCCCACTCCTCTTCTCCCCATCCGCTCACTCAACACCCCTGTACCCTCTCGCACCACCAGCTCTTCCGCCTCAACCCCTCACCTCTCCCCCGAGCCGAATGCGGACATTGATGCCGTCAAGGAGGAGGACTTCGAAGTTCTGGAGCTCAACCCCACCCCTCCTCCACCCCCTCCTCGTGCCCTTTCCCCCCCTGTTGCCATCGCCCGAGACTCTCCCGACTCGGCAGAGGAGAAGCTTGCAACTGCCCTTGAGACTCGAGCCGGGCAGTCTAAGCGGAGCGCCTTCGCGATGATCTCGAAGGTAGGTGGCAACGGCTCCTCCTTGGTGGCAACTCTGGTAGCCTGCGACTTGGACTTCGATGCCCTTGTCGAGACGTTCGCCGTTGGTGGTTCGGAGGACGTGGACGAGTTGTGGGAGTATTTGCAGAAGAAGGACGTTGTTTGGGGCCAGTGGTTTGCGCTCAAGAGGATCATGAAAGAGTAATGGAACCGTCATGTAGACCTTGACTTGACCGTTAGCGAAGAGAATGGTCTCGCATCGAGACGTTGAGCCGGCTCGGCGCAGGGCAAGGTCGGTTCTTGAACGAGTGGCTTCTGACGGGCCAGAGCTGCATGACTGAAAGCTCGAGCGCTTGTGACGCGAACCCGAGCTCCATTGGAGTAGTAGCGACGACTTTTGTGGACCTCGA
>BCKL01000040.1:64461-151680 GCA_001600635.1 Leucosporidium creatinivorum | reverse complement strand
CCCAACCCTAACCCAACCCAACCCTAACCCAACCCTAACCCTGGTTCGACCAAGTGCGCGGGTGCAGTTTTGCTACATTATCGCCTCCCAAAAATTGCTTTATTCCTCGAAACTCTTTGCACGGCCTCTCCGGGGTGCCCAGCGCACTCCTTATCTCCCCAAGCTCTTCGCCGAGCAGCGATCGACGAGCTCACTGAGTTGGGCTGCGTGACATCTTGAGAGCCGGGAGGACTCACAGTCACTTTATGTTTCTTGGGACGATCAGAGTGTCTCACCGACCTGTCCGACGGTCTCTTGTCCCTCCTTGCTGGCGCCTGAGCTCGGCGATCTCGTGTTGCGGAGCGACTCCTTGTCATCTGCGCACCGGAGCCTGTGGTAAAGCAGCGGTGAGGCCATCACTATCAATCCTACACCCCTTGCCCCGCGAGGATAGCTCCCAAACTCTGTATCTCTTCCCTCTCGCCCGCGCCTCAAGCTCGCCGCGAAGTTCAGCTGCCGCTCTCTTTCCTCCGCATTACCTCGTTTTCGCATCTCGACACCGGCGACGCCAACAAGAGCGCATCTGCTGCAGCTCAGCCCGTCTCTCCCCCTCTTACACTCACTCGACTACACCTCGCCCACACCGCCTGTTTTCTCACCCAAGTCGCGAGCTCAGAAACTTGAAGGATGTCGGATCGGATTAGGCTGCTGCAGCATGTGGTGCATAGGTCGTTTGGAAGCGCTGTAGGAGTGAGTACAAAGGTCCTAGCTGTTTGGGGCCACAGGGAGCGCTTTGAGCGCCAGTGTTTGTTGGAGGGAAAGGGGGAGCGGAGGGTGAGGAGCGCTGTGCAGCTCATGTAGGCGGTCAAACGCTTGCGTGAGCTGTACTCTGCGCGCTACTCGGTAGTCCTCTGCCTTCGGGGCTTCTTCGGAGTCAGTGTCGAGCTCGGACGCGAAGGGAGCGGAGCCTGCTCGCAGCTTGCGGGGCGGCTGTGGAGCTCGCCAGGTCGTTTGTACGCTCTGCTGCGCATCTATGATCTAGCGTCGTGACTCTTGGCTCTGCCCTTTGGCCTCCGAGTTGCTGTAGCGGTCGCCGGGACGTGAGCTTCTTTGCGGGAGCTCGTCCGGCAGCTGTACACGCTCTGCACCGTGGTTCTTGCCCACTCAATGTCGTATAACTTTGCTCTAGAACCACGAACTGACCCTCGCTTTTCCCACTCCAACAGGAAGTCGCCTCGATTCTGCTCACCCGAGGCTCGCTCGCCTTCCCTCAACTCACTCGCCTCTCGGCCCTACCACCCACCACCATCTACTCCTGCCTCCTGATCCTCTCCCTCCACTCGCTCCTCTTCCACTCCGAATCCGAAGTCAACGGCCGCCTAGTCGAGCTCTACGAGATGAACGAAGTCGGGATCGAACGGCGCATGCGCGGCGGGTGGTATGTTGAGATGGCGAGGGAGTGGAACGAGTCAGCGTGCTTGGACGCCGTGATTGAGAGTCTGTGGATGGAGGGGATGCAGAAGGGAGATTCCATGGCCGAGGTAGCGGCGAGGGCGATGATCAAGAGGCAGAAGGATAGTGATGCCGAGCGGGAGGGGTACGAGAACCGAGGGGAGGAGATTCCCGAAAGGCTCAAGTTTAAGGGCAAGAAAATCCGACTGCACAGCTTCGAGGATGGTGAGCTGTCGGAGGGCGTGCTCGCTCGGCGTTTGCTCATATCAGCCTCACCTTCACCGCAGCCCGCAAGGCCGCCAAGAAGATGCTTCGTAAAGCGTTTTCGGAAGGCTACATCTCGATCGTCACGCCAGGTTCGCAGTTGTCGCCCAGTTCGCTCGAGATCAAGTGGGAGGAGGAGCTTCGACTCGGCATCAAGGGTGAGCTTTGAGCTGGTTGTGCGTGAGGAGAAGACGAGACGAATCTCACGATTTTCGCGCTACACAGGTATCCCCTCCGCCAAGGACATGAAGCAGCTCAAGGTCGACCTGCGCTCGAAGAAGGAGGAGTGGGCCGAGGAGGAGATTGAGCGCGCCAAGGGAGGGGTGAGTCTTGCTCGCTATGATATACGAGGTAGTTGACGCTCAGAGCTGACCCTTCCTTGCTTCCTCTACAGTCCCTCGACAGTGGCAAGCGCAAGAAGTTCGTCGAGGGCATGGACGACTACCCCGATCTGCCGGTTAGTCTCGTCTCTCGTCGTCGAAGCTACAGCTCCGTCTTCAATCGCTGACTCTCGCCTGCACAGCCCAAAGCCTTCTTCCGCATCAACGCTGAGCGCTTCCACATTCGCTGGCGAGGAGAGGTGAGCTCGAACAGCGACTCGCAACTCGAGCGACCGAATCTGACCTTCTCTCCCCCTTACCACAGGTCATGCAACAGTTCGCACACGACTACTACAACGAGGGAGTCGCCAAAGTGTTTGGTCTCATCCTCAAGATTGCCGACAAGTCCTGCGATACGATGGAGGACACGAGCTCGAGTGAGTCCTCGCGTCTGTGAACGTCCAGCGTCATATAGCTGACCTCTCTCACCCCACAAAAGAGACCATCTCTCGTCAAGAGATCCAATCGGCGTGGGAGAACCTCCCTTCGGGCACTCGACCGAAACTCAGGGACTGCTTCGGCGACGGCGGGCCCGACCCGAGTTGGCATCTCTCCGAGAAGAAGGACGGCGACCTCATCACCGAGATTGCGTTTGTCCTCGCTGGTGCGGACCACCAGGGCATGAGCGGTAGCGGGACTTTCCTCGTGCAGCAAGGAGAAGGACCGGGGGCGAGGTGGTCGGTGCACTACGACGTGCTCGGCGGGTGGATGAAGAGGTCGCTCGTGGAGGCCATCATCAAGGAGAAGCTGGGGGAGGTCGCCATTCGCTGCTGGAGGATTCTCGAGGCCAAGGGCAAGCTCGACGAGAAGCATGTGAGTTGATGATTCGCCGGACTGAGCCCACCTCGGCTGGAGCTGACCGACTCTGTCTTACCACAGCTCGCCCGCCTCGCCTTCCTCTCGGTCAAGGAGGCCCGCGAAGTCATCGGCCGCCTCTCCGCCGCCGACCTCATCGAGCCTCAAGAAGTGCCCCGTTCGGCCGACCGGGCCCCCTCGCGCACCTTCTTCCTGTGGTACGTCGACTTCCACAAGGTCCTCCTCTCGCTCCTGGGCCACCAATACAAAGCCCTGGCCAACCTCCAAGCGCAAAAGGACTACCAACTGTCGCAGCGCAAGGCTCTGGTCGAGAAGCGCGAGAGGACCGACGTGAGGGCCGATCCGAGCTTGTTGGGCAAGAGGGATGTCGCGGCAATTGCAGAGTTGGACAAGGTGATGGAGGCGCTTACGGTGGCGGAGATGAGGATTGGAGCGCAGACGTTTGTGCTCAGCGAGCTGGATCCTTAGGAAGAGGAGGTGTGCGCCGAACTTGAGTTTCTTGCAATTTGAGGGAGTTGCTAGGAGATAATGGTCATATCAATGAGTGAAGCGAATGGTTTCCTACTGCGCTACAGCTCGACTTGACGAGTTGCACTCGACTCTACGAAACGTCACTCAGCGAGCCTCCGACCGGCTTTCGCTCCTCTCAAACTCTTCTCGCTCTCTCGAACTGTCGCTGTCCACCCCACTGAGCGCTCCAGCCATCGCTTTAGCAGACGCGATGAACCCTCTCGATACCGACCCCATCGCTCAAGTCGCTGCAGGAGGACAAGAGCTCGACCAGCTCGACTCTACCTCGCCCAGCTCGACCCTCTCCACTTTCGAATCGCTCGCGCCGAGTTTTAAAGAGATTGTAGCAGGTACAGACGGCAGTGTGAGGCGTACTATCACCTACTACGCCTTGGGCTGGCTCATCGCCACCTCTGTACGAGTAGCTCTCTTCCATCCCTTGTGCGTCACCTTCTCTCTCACTTGTCTCTTTCTGCTCACTCTCGAGCTCGGCCAGAGCACTCGAGCTGACCTGCGCTACGCTACAATTGAACAGACTCTTTGGCGCGTACCTCATCAAAGAACTGGGACCCGTCGAGCGCGAGAGCGTCCGCTGGGGATGGATTCTCGCCGTTAGAGGACTCGATTTGGCCTTGGGAGCTTACGTCTGGAAGAAGGTCGAGGGATTCGCTCGGAAGGATGGAGGTGAGTCTCTCGGGTCTGCTTCTGTTCGATAAGACGTCTGCATGCAGGCGTTCGAAGGCGGAGCAGGCCAGGTGGGGAAGTTGACCGAGCTGGCAGTCAGAGTTGCAGGGCTGCAGAGCTGGGGACAAGCTGCTTAGCAGTAATGCCAAGCTGCAGTGTCGCTTCAGGCGAGACAGCGAGCGTCCAGCCCCCTTCTCACCAGATCACCGAGCTGACCTCTCTCTTTCACCCCTTCGCAGCCCTCTTCGGCGCCCTCATCGCCGCCGTCTCGAGGAGTTCCCTCTACTTCTTCGAGCACTCGTATTTCCTCCTCAAGACCGAGACAGTCTACACGGTCTTCCTCATCGACATCATCTCGCTCGCCTCGGCCTTCACCCTCCTCCCCATCCTCCT
The DNA here is from genome assembly GCA_001600635.1 of Leucosporidium creatinivorum. Taxonomy (NCBI): domain Eukaryota; kingdom Fungi; phylum Basidiomycota; class Microbotryomycetes; order Leucosporidiales; family Leucosporidiaceae; genus Leucosporidium; species Leucosporidium creatinivorum. The sequence continues at coordinate 147,202 of BCKL01000040.1, read as the reverse complement.
TCCTCACTCGATCGACAGCCGTCCCACCTTCTCGGCCTGGAAGCGCCTGCACCAGAATCCCGAGCTGGTTATCAACTTGGTCCTCTCCCTCGGACTCGCTACCCTCGTCGGCGCGACTGGAGCCTACATCACCGAGCGCATCGGAGGACAGGCTTTCGTCAAGGCCAACGTGTTCGACCTCCAAGTTCCCGCTGTCTACGCTTCGGATACCATGACTACTGCCGAGATGATGACGGTGAGTCTCGGCCCCTCTGCCTTCACCGAGCATCGAAAGGTTGACCCTCCCACTCTCGCAGCACCCCACCGTGACCGTCCCCGCCCTGCGCTCCTTCCTCTCGCCTCTCTCGATGCCGCGCCACCTCTCCCACTCGCTCGGCATCGCCCTGACCACCATCCCCCTCGTCTCGATCCTCCCCACTCTCACCCCCCTGCGCATCGCCCTCACCGTCTTCCTCCTCGTCTTCCCCTCCTCCTCCCTCCTCTTCTGGGACGTCCTCCCCGTCACCCCACTCGGCGCCCTCGGCACTGGTTGCTTCCTCGCCCTCCGCGCAGCCGTCATGGCCGGCATCGTCGCCTGGGTGCTCGAGGAGTTGAGGGAGTCTCGTCGGATCCAGCATGTGGACATTGTCGTCGTTGATGAGACGGGGGAGGGGGGGACCGAGGTCGTCGCTGTTATCGAGGCGGATGTGGAGATTGCCGATGAGGCTTTGAGGCAGAGGAAGGGCACTTTGAAGACCCACCGAGCTCTCGAGGAGGACAGCGAGTAGTCGACTTTCTTTTCTTGCTTAGTGACAGCTTTTCTGGAGCGCCGTGAAATATGTGATGTGCTCGCCGTCTGTCTTTAGGAGACCTCGCGAGCGAGCTAAACCGGGTACAACTGAATGAGTTACAGCACTGAAAGATAATGAGCTCCCTTGATTCCCTCTCAAAGCTTGGGAGCAGCCTTCTTGGGCCTAGCAGAATAGAGAGCACTGAGCTGCTCCTTGAAGACCTTGGCAGCGACGTTACGCTTCGTCTTGCTGTGAGAGTGGAGAGAGAAGGCGTCAGCGCCAAGCGGAGAGAGGAGAGAGCTGGGAACGCACAAAGTAGGCGTAAGAAGATCGTTGTCGGCAGTGAAGGGATCAAGGTGAATATAGATGTCGTTGTTGATTGCTTCGTATCTGCGGAGGGAGAGCGGAAGCAAGCGAGAAGGTCAGCCCAGCTCGGACTTGCAAGCGCGAGCCGAGCATCAACTCACTTGAGCAACCGAGCATCCTTAGCGTAAGGTGCGAGCTCGGCACCAACAGCCTCAACGACCTTCCTCTCCTTGGCGGCAGCGGCGAGAGCCTTAGCATCGCTTGCGACGATGTGCTTGCCGAGAGCCCTGGAAGCGAGAGCGGCGAGCTTCTCGGGGTCGGGGACGATGATGGCGACGACATGGTCCTCGAGTGAGTCGCCGTGGACGTAGATCTGGGCGATGCTGTAGAAGGAGGAGGGTCAGACAGGGGCCGAGGGCGATGATGGGAACCTGAAGTAAGACAAACAGAGGCGAGAGACTGTAGATGTTCTCGATCTACAGGGAGTATGGTTAGCTCACTGAATCGGAGGAGACAAGATGGACCGAGCTCACCTTCTCCAACGCTACATACTCTCCCTGACTGAGCTTGACCTGCGAGCGCGACGAAAGCGAAGAGTCAGCCGAGCTCAGCTACCCTCGACCTTCACCCACTTACCAAGTTCTTGATCCTATCGATAATCTTCAGGCGACCAACAGCGTCAATAAGCCCAATATCCCCCGTGTAAAGCCACCCATCGGCATCAATCGTCTCCTTGGTCTTCTCCGCATCATGCAGATACTCGGGGATGACGGGCGCTCCACGAGTGAGGATCTCTCCACGAGGGTAAGGCTTGTCGGTAGAGAAGTAGCCCATGTCGGGCACGTCGCGAAGGCGGATCTCCATGCCCGCCGAGGGAGGGCCGACGGTGCCGTCAGGGTGGTGGTCGCCTTCGTGGCAGCGAGTGGCGGTTCCACAGTTCTCGGTCTGGCCGTATCTGTTCGAGTAGGACAGGTTCAGCGTGTAGCCCAGGGAGGAAATAGCGCCCTCGACCACCGAACTGACCCCTCGGAGACGTCGCAGCAGAGGGCTACCTTGAGGAATGCGAGGACGTCTGGGTTGATGGGTGCAGAGCCCGTGCCGATCCATTTGACTTGACCTCCGAGAGCCATGCGAACCTGTAAAAGGAGAAGAGGTGAGCTCGGCGCTCTGGGGCTCGGCGAGGGTGGAAGCGAACCTTGTTGAAGATGATGCGGTCCCCTGTGAGAGTAAAAGGAGGTCAGCGATAGCGTCCCAGTGGAAGAGGTGAAGACTTGAACTCACAGAAGGCATGCTTGTAGGTGCCGTGGTGCTTGAGGTTGTAGACCTTGTCGGCGAAGGCCTTGCGAGCCATCTTGCCCTTGAGACCAGGAGCGTCCACCGTCGCCGCCTTGATCGACTGGTAGACTCGGTTGAGGACGCGAGGGACGGAGGCGAAGAGCTGGATAGACGAGACAGGGTCAGCACGGCTCCACCGAGCCGAGGAGCGCAACTCACGGTCGGCTTTAAGATGCCCATGTCCTCGAGCAGGCGCAAGTTGTCGCCGCACGAGTAGCCGATCCTGCAGCCAGCGGCGAGCGCGAGATCCTCGACGAATCGCTCGTACTGTGGAACGGATGTCAGAGGAATTCTCAGCGAGGGAGCAAGCTCGGCGTACGATGTGAGAGAGCTACAAGGCAAAGGAAGGTCAGCCGAGAGCTCTACAAAGTGGTAGTGAGGTACGCACAGGAAGATAAGAGAAGTAGGTGTCGCCCTGGTTCATCTGACTGCCGTGCAGGTTGGTCTGCGAGGAGCGAGGGATCAGCGGCGCTCGGCAAAGTTTGGGCCGAGCCAACGCACGACAGTGGCTCCAGCGAGCGAGGAGTGGAGCAAAACAGCTCCCTTGGGGTTGCCGGTCGTCTGTAAAAAGATGGAGATTAGCTCAAGCTCAATCTGTGCACTCGAAAGCACTCACGCCCGAGGTGTAGCAAATCGAGGCGACGTCCGAAGGCTTGGGTACGCGGTGAGGGATGGGGTTGGCGGCCCCAAGGGCTTCGACTGTGGATGCAGAGTCGTCAGCCACAGTTTTGCGACCTAAATCAGCTTTCGAACTCACTCTCGGCGATGTCGAGAACCTGAACTCCGACCTCGGCACCCCATGCCTTGAGCGCCTGCTCGCTGGAGGACCCAGGGCGGGCTCCCTTCGCCTTCAAGCTAGCCCAGCTGTCGACCGAGACCAACACCTTCAGCTTGGGACACGCCTTGGCGAGCGACAGAAGCTGAGGGATGTGGGAAGGAGCGGCGAAAGCGATCCGAGTGTCCGAGTGGTTGATGCAGTACTCGACGACGTTGGGGCCGAGGGTGTCGTAGAGGGAGACGAGAGTGAGTGAGTAGGCGGCGGTAGCCTGCGAGACGACCTGCCAGGCTGCGAGAATGAAACGACAAGGTTCAGCTCGGTGTCTCCCCGGCGACGAGAAGAACACTTTCAGCTCACCAGGTCGGTTCGGGCACCAAATGCCGACGGCGTGCTTCTCTGCAGCATCATTTCCGAGTGCGCCCTGCTGCCTCAGCTTGACCAACCCGGCTCCAACCTTCGTCCGCTGCTCAGCGACCGTCGCGAAGCTGCTCCAGACATACGAAGGGTCCCAGTCGCTCTTCTCGGCGTTCCAGGGGCGCTCTCCCAAGCAGTCGGCGTCAGGATTGGTCTTCAAGCCCAGCTCGAAGCAGTCGTAGCTCGTCTTGGGGAAGCGAGGGTCGGGCTTGATCTCAGGGAAGGCGGCAGAGATGTAGGTTGCGGAAAAGCCGGGTTGCTCGCTACCAGGGACGGGCTGTTGAGCAATACAGGTCAGTGCGGCTCTACAGGCTCGCTGCTGCTCCCTTGCCTCCCGAAGACAGCGAGCACGTCGCGCTCAGCCTTTCGAATGAGAGCACTCACAATTCCCTGCTTCTTGAGGTCGAGTCCAGCAGGTACAGGGACCGGGAATGGGTTGATGGAAGTGACCATGTCGAGTTCTTGCTCTGTTGAACGTTGTGGTTCAAGTCTAAGCCCGAGCTCTCGCCTCCAGCTCAGCTCGTTCCGGCAGGCGGCTTCACTTTCGCACCGGCGGCCGCTCCGCCGCTCGGATCTTCAGTGAGCCTGTCAAGATGTGAGACGTTACAGAAAAGCTTCGTCTGTGACGTTGATCAGTGAGAGAAGCCTGAAACGGCGGCTGGTATCGCCGAGCTGCTCGACTCCTTTCTCTCGGTCGACTTCTCAAGATCTGGCTCGCTCCGAGTCTACAGCTCGTCAGACGCGTTGAGAGCTTCCACTATCTGTCACGAGTACTCCAAGCTACAAAAGTCAAGCTTCTGCTCTGCCCGCCGTCTTCAAACGATTCGAACCGACTTCGGCGCTCCCCTACTTGTACCTCATCACTAGTAGTCGTCCCCATCCGAGTGGTAGCGGTAGTAGCCGAAGCGGTCTCTGGGAGGTGGAGGCTATGAAAGAGCCATCGAAAGATCCGTAGGTAGATTAGCAAGCTGTCCCGGCGCTGCTCGGCGATGACTCGAGGTGCGAAGAAGCGGTTCACGTCGAGTACGGTCACGTCCAACATCACGTCCTGCTTCGTGCACAGAGTCTGCAGCGTACTCGAGCGAACAGCAGCAGTACTCGTCTCAGACTCGACCGCCAAACGCTTGAGCTTCGAGAGCGAGTGGAATCCCTGCTTGAGCAGCTCGACGACCGAGCCAAAGTTGAGATTGACGGGCTCGAGGATCTTGAGGGTCGACAGAGGATGCGAGATGGCTTCGAAAAGGAAGGTGGGGTGCGTGTCGACCTCAAGCGTCTCGAGTCGAGGACAACGGCGAAGGAAGGGTAGGAGAGAGGCGATGTGACTTTGGTCAAAGGATCTGAGCGTGAGGTGAGTGAGACCGTGGTCGAGCTCGCGGCAGGGGATGCTATTCGATTTGGAGAGCTTGTTGTACATCTGAAGGGAGATCGAAGCTTGGCCGTCCACAGAGTGCAAGAGGGCGCCGAGCAGGAAGAACGACATATTGGTCCAGCTTCGAGATAAGACGTAGAGGAGGTGGGTGAGGGTGAAAGGGACATCGAGAGCTGCGCTATCCGACTGAGATCTGGGGGCGAGCTCGACGCTGTCGTGGATCGTGAGCGACTTCAGATCTGGGCCGACAGCAAGTTCAGTCAGCTCAGGCTCGGCGCAAGAAAGCCCGTCGCTCACCTTCCAAAGAGGCCGGCAAGAAGCTGTTGACGGGAAGCTTGACAATACAGCGAAGCTCCACCGATTCCACTCCACGACATCCAGCGAGGACCTCTTGTGCGAGACGACCGTCGAGAAGCCTAAGCGAGGAGGGCTGCTCGGCGCCGAGGCGAAGCGTGCTGGTATGTCGGTCGTTGTCGACGCTGAGAAGGAAGCTATCCATCTGCTTATCTGAACACAGCACCACATGCTCCCACAAGAGCGTCTGAGCTTCCTGCCTCCAAACCGAGTTGACGAGAGAGGCGCGTCAGAGGAAGGCCAGGCGCTGCCTCGCTTCGTAGGTGAGCTCGTAGGGGCCGTCTTTGACTGGTGCACCGTGTCGGAGGATGAGGTAGACGACGTCCGAGGGAAGAGGCGGGCAATTCGTGGACGAGGAGATGGAGAGCTGCTTCATCTCGCTTTCGAGGCGAGAAGTCGCCTGGGCACCTCGGCCGCCTGTTCCACGATAGCCCGATCCTTTCTTGGCCTTGCGAATCGGCATTTTGGCGCTGGGGATGACGAGAAGTGAAGCGACTCGAAGCTCGAGCGATTTGGAGAAGGAGAAGAAGAAGTCCAATTGAGAGGTCGAAGCAGAGGTCGGTCCTCGGGTAGCCAGAGAGCTGGCACAGATGGCTCGGAGATGTACTGAGCTCTCGCCGAGTATTTCCAGACAGCTCGAGGAGTCTGCATGCTCCTTCTTACATCAAAGCAGCTATCCGTTGGAAGCACCCGTCCGCCGAATCCTTCGCTCAGGCTTCGCAGCTCTCTCACTGCTCTCTCACTGCACATATCATTAGTGGCCGCATATTGTAGCTTTCAGACACGGTAAACTGACTCAAGCATCTTCCTCCCGACTCAGTCTCGCAGCAACCACCTCCACCCCTTGCCAGATGATTCGAATCCCCCTGGCCTGACATTCGTCCTCGAAGCCACGGTCGACCTCTGGCTCGTCTCCACCCCCGACATAGACCAGCTGCTTCAATTCCGAGAGTGACCTGTAGCCGGCCCGAAGCGCAACAAGCTCGCCGGCGAACTTGTGCTTGGTCGAGTAGCAGACGACGAGGTCGTCCAGGGGGAAAGGAAGGGCTTGGAGGATGGAAGGAGTCGCCCAGTCGAGGCCGAGTGTTCGTAGATTGCGAAGGGTCTTCAAGAACGGAAGCAAGGCGGCATGGGCGGAAGTGTCGACATAGCGTAGCGACAGTGAGCGCAGTCCGGACGGCGAGGAGTTGAAGCGAAGGGGTGCGGCGCGCATTGCCACCCGGCGGTTGCCGCCGTGGCGCGAGGAAACCAGTCGGAGGTCCACAGCCGTGGTGGTGCACTCGAGGAGGGAAACAAGGAGACGGCTGGGGAATCGCTTCTCGCTCCAGCAAGTCGAGGCGAAAAGTAGGGTATGCAGGCGGAAGGGGAGGCTGAGAGGGCGGTCTCGTTGAGAAGCGTCGAAGTCAACGTTGTGTATGATTTCGAGCTTAGCGAGCCCTACTGGAGGTGTCAGCTCCCTGCTCAACTGCGGTAATCGTGGCCCGCCGAGCTCACCTTTCAGCGCAGGCCTCGTCAGCGTCTCCATCGCCAGCTTATCTATACCCGCCAGCGACACCACGATCAGAGATCGGGTCTTTGCCATGACTTGGTCGACTAACGCGCCGTTGATGCGCCCGTTCTTCTGGCCTTCCGCCTCGTTGGATCCGGCGATGTCGAGAACCTTGGTGAGGCGCGCTTTTGAACCTCCCGACAGGAAGCTTTGAGCGTGCCGGTCCGATTTAAGGACTACACTGATCCATAGCAAGTTTTGCGCCTCTGCTCGCCATGACGAGCAAACGAGGGAGAGTCGGGAAAGGAAGCGTCGATGCTCGCGAGCCGCGTCGCTATGGAAGGGGGTGCCGTGAGGAGGAGTCGAGATGCGTATCATATGGTACACGAGCTCCGGCGGCAGCTTCCATCCTTTCGTCGGGTCGATTTCGAGTCCCTCGAACTGAGCGTCGAGCAACGCCTGCTTCTCCTTCTTGAGCTTCCTCCTCGCTGCACCGGAGCGCTTGCCGTGAGCTGTAGGTTGTTGCTGTGCTTCCATCCTAGTAGTACGCGAGTGCTTGTTGGAGCTGAGAGCGACGAGAAGCGAGACGAGTAAGTTGTGGGAGGAGGACAACAGACGGGAGAGGGCCCGAGCGAGGAAAGGGTTCGAGCGGTTGAGGGAGGAGAGGGGGTGTTGAGGGTGATGAAGTGCTGTAGACCTCTACAGCTAATCAGGTTTGGCCGATGATACTGTTCAGAGTGCTCTCGGCTCCCCATTCCGCCTACAGCTCGAGCTCGGCGCCCGACTTGCCATCGCCGAGTGTCCCTTCGCCGACACCGAGGCTTCGCACCTTCCCTACGCTCATAAACATCTGTGCAAAAGCAGTCTCGATGCAGCGCACTGTACATCCTATGGCAGTCTTCTCGTCCTGTTTCCCTACAGCGTCACGCGCCCACTCTGCCAACCGATGGTAATCCCCCTGGCCTTGCACTCCCGCACCAAGTCTCGGCTAGGCCTTACTCGCTCAACGTCCCCCGTGAATATGAGCCGTTTCAGCTTGGAGAGCGACGTGTAGCCGGCACGCAGAGCGGAGAGCTCGTGACCGAAATTGTGCTTCGGCAAGTAGGGAAGGACGAGGTCGTCGAGGGGAGACGGAAGAGCCTCGAGGATCGAGGGGGTCGCCCAGTCGAGGGCCAACGCTCGAAGACTGTGGAGTGTCTTAAGATAAGGGAGGAGGGCGGCGTGGGCGGAAGGATAGAGATGCCCAAGAACAAGTTTGCGAAGGCTGGACCGGGAGGAAGTGAAGCGAAGCGAAGCAGTGCGATTGAGATCTCGAGGGCTGTAGTCGTGACGCGACGGGATAATCGTGAGATTCGTAGCCGTGACGGTGCATTCGAGGAGGGAGACGAGGAGAGCGCTGGGGAAGCGGCGCTCGGTCCAGCAGACGGAGGAGAAGAGGAGGGTGTGAAGGCAGTAGGGTACGCTCAAAGGGCGGTGTCGAAGCGAGGTGATGAAGTCGACGTCACAAGCGATGTCGAGCGTCAAGAGTCCTGCTCGAAACGGTCAGCGCGACGCTCGCGTGACCATAACGAGGAGCGCCGAGCTCACCTTTCAGCGTCTGCTTAGACAGCGTCTCCATGGCCAACTTGTCGACTCCCGCTAAAGACATCGTGCACAGAGAGTCGGTCTTCGCTAGGACTTGGTCGACCAAGGCGCCGTCAATGCGGTCGTCGTTCTGCTGGGCGTCCTTTGCCCTCTCTGGCCCGTCGATGTCAAGGGACTTCGTGAGGCGCAGCTTTGGCCCCCCCAGCAGGAAGCTTTGGACGTGTTGGTTGGTCTTGAGCACCGCGCTGTTCCAAAGCAGGCTCTGGGCCTCGTCTTTCCACGCCGTGCAGACGAGTGAGAGTCGGCAAAGGAAACGTCGATGCTCGCGAACGGCGTCGCTGGTGTAGAGGGTGCCGGGTGGAGGTGCGGAGATGTGCATGATGTAGTAGACGAGCTCCGGCGGCAGCTTCCATCCTTTGGTCGGGTCGATTTCGAGTCCCTCGAATTGAGCGTCGAGCATCGCCTGCTTCTCCTTCTTGAGCTTCCTCCTCGCTGCACCGGAGCGCTTGCCGTGAGCTGTAGGTTGTTGCTGAGCTTCCATCCTTTGTAGTAAGCGAGTGCTTGTTGGAACTGAGAGCGACGAAAAGCGAGAGCGAGATGAGCAAGATGTGGAGGAGGACAACAGACGGGAGAGGGCTCGAGCGAGAAGGGGTTCGAGCGGTCGAGGGAGGAGAGGGGGTGTCGAGGATGACGACGGGTGGTAGAGCTTTCTGCCGTATTGTGAGCATTCGAAGCTCATTCTCGGCTCGCTTCAGCTCTACGACTCGCCTACAGCTCGAGCTCGGCGCTCGACTTGCCATCGCCGAGGCCATCCCACTCCACGTCGCGCCTCTCTCGCAGCGAAGAGCAGGCTCGGTACCGTCAAATGATGGGCGGGGATGATTTTACTACTTCGTCAAAATGAGCTACACCTCCGATCTCTACCTCCGAGACTCGTGCTCGACTGCGAAAGCGAAGCGAAGGTCAGCTCTCTGCTCCACGGTTCTCCACCAACGTTCAAGCTCAAGAAACAAACTCACCCTCAACCTCTCCCAACTTGACCCCCTCGAACGCCTTTCCAGCCTCCTCCATCCACGGCTCACTCGGCAGCTCCCCCGTACTCCTGCCCCCCAGGTACATCCTCCTCAACGCATCCTCACTCGCCCTCCACTCACTCATCTTCAAACTACTTCCAAAGCCCTCTCCCAACTTCTCCTCCCCCGAGTAAACACCGGAGACGAAGGTCGAGTGGGCGGTCAATCGCCCAGATTCTTTGAGAAGACGGTGGGAAGCGGAAGGGCGGGATTGTTGTTGGAGAGTGAGGGTGAGGACGCGGGTGGGGTTGGTGAATTTGAGGAGGGGGAGGATGTCCGAGGTGGCGGTGGGGGAGGCGAAGGGGGATGAGGCGGGGGGGAGAAGGCGAGAGAGGAAGTGCGAGTGGACGAAGGTACGGGTGGCGGCAAAGCCCTGTTCCGGAGGAGAGAGAGGTTCAGTGAGAGAAGAAGGAGAGAGGACATGAGAGGGACGGACGTGAGTTTGGTAGATGGCTCCTACGACGGCGCGAGACACCGAGGCGAGGGCATCCTCGAACAAGACGGCGTCGGTTGCTGGTGATGAGGACTGTCGTGGTGAACGGAAGGTCAGTGATCACTTCTCAATCCTTCAACCTGAACTGCACTCACAGTCCTGTTCCACCTCACGAGTCCGGCACCAGCAGCACCCTCCACCGCCGAATCCTTCTTCCTCGCTCCCCCAACACCGCCCACCAAATGTCCATAAGCCCTCTCCTTCCTCGTCACCTTGCCCTCATCCGCCTTTCCCACCTCCCGCCTATCCAGCCTACTCGGTCCAACACCCCATGCTCCAGCTACGGCAGCGAGAGATTTAGGTCCACAATACATCGTCAGCGCCGCCTTTGTCACTTTCGTCGGGAGGTTGGGAAAAGAGGTCAAGAGGAGCTCGGAGGTGAGGGTACCGAGGAGGGCGTTCCCCAGGGTTGCGAGGGGGGAGTTGTGCGCTCGGAGGGCGGTGGGGGAGGAAGGGTTGAGAGGGGAGTCGTGGAAGTTGGTGTAGCGGTGAGGAGCTGCCGTGGGAGGAAGAGCGGAAACTCCGGTCCAGAAGGAAGGGTGAATGAGGCATTGTTCCAGGAGGGGGAGATGGGCCGCGAGGGAGTGCGAAGCCGGCGCCGAGCTGGTCGACAGGGCCAAACGACTGGCGAAAGCCGAGAGGGAGGATGTTGGCGGAGGGGTGGTGAAAGAGTAGAGTAGCGACAGGGACTGGTTGGTCAGTGGTGGAGGGACGTAGCCATCGTCCTCCACTGCCGGGGATTCCTCCGAGGCATCGAGAGCGTCGGCTGCTACGGGAGCGGGTCCTTTCCGTGCTGATTTGATCTCGGTAGGGATGGGTGGTCGAGGGGAGATGAGGTGATTATAGGCGAGTTGAGGAGCGGCCGAGGTGGAAGCTGAGCAGGAGAAGGAGCGGGCTGTTGAGATCGGCGGAAATAGGTTAGCGCTGTAGCTTGATCCCGGGATGCGAATCGATGTCGAGTACGAGCTCAAACAGGCTCGTACTCGTCCGCATCGAAGGCTCCGGTACAGCTCCAGCTGCTTTGAACACTGATGAGCAGCTCCAACCCGATGCGACGATTGGGAGGAAGCCCATGCCCTCGGCGCTGCTACTGCTCGTAGAGCCTACCAGAGTGAAATGCTCTGCTCCCGAACCGACGGCCCCGCTACAGCTCAGTCCCTACGCCGAAGCCAGAGAGAGCGAGCTGCCTTCGAGAAACTCGCGTGCCGCTGCTCAGACGGAGAGCTCAAGGGCGACGAAGGAAGCACAGTGGCGCCCTGCAGCTCTACCGAGCTACAGAGTACCCACTGAGTCTCCTCTACAGCCTCCAGCTGCCCTACAGCGAGCTCAGTTGCTTCCAAGCCAAGTCGGCTGAGCTGCCCCTCCTCGTCTGGGCTCATCAGCTCTGGCCTGGCCCTGACTCTAGCTGATGCCCTACAGCTCTCCCACCAGCAGCAGCACTTCTACGAGCTCCAGCGCCTTGTACTATAGAACTCACCACTCGATCCAGCGTTGCTACACTTCTGCTTTAGCTGGGCAAATTTGCCCTGCTTGACTGCTGAGCTGGTCGCCGCTCGGCTGGTAGATGTAGCGGAGCACGAGGCGACTGCGTTGCGCAGTGTAGTGACTTGCATCGCGGTCTTGCTGAAGCGAGAGACGAGGTGAGCGGAAGCGAAGGAGGTAGTGGAAAGTTGGAAACGCGACTTGGGCCGGTTGGCGTCGCGAAGGTGAGATGTTGAGCATCAGAATAGAGGGCAGAGTGCTCTGTATTAGAGCGAGAGTTCAAAAAGCTGTACTCTCCTGCAAATCCAGCTTGTCAACTCATCTCGGCGCTCAGCCGACGAACTGCTCGGCGCTGCCTGCTGCCAGCTTTCTCGGTCGAAAGTATGGGCAAATGAAGTACGTCGAGCGGTTTGCAAGAACTTTATACACTTGGAGTCTATGCTTCAGCTACTTCGTAGCAAGAAGGGGCCCCGCAGACCCTTCCGCTGCTCGCGGACTCTTCGCCGAGCAGCAAAATGGGGGCTGGAACGTCAGAGCGAGCGGTAGTGAGCTCTTCGTGTAGCTGAGCTGATAAAGCTCACTATACTCTACACAATTCGCGAATTTGGGCCATGAATATACGTCCTCATCGACCTACAGCTAGCGTGGCGACGGCTGTGAAGCTCGGCTTGGGCCAGAGAGCTGTAGCCAGGATGCAGTCTCGCCAGACGAATGAGGTGAGCACGGCTACATAGAATCTTAACTTCCTGCTGCATATCAGTCTCAGGTGCTCACCAGCGAGGAAGAGCCCCGTCGAGCCCTCCGCTGCTCGTTGAGCCTCTGCCGAGCACCAGAACGAGAGCTGAGACGTCGTGATGGGCCGCAGTGAGCTTTTTCCGAGCCTGGATAGATAGTATTGGCTCGAAATTATGAGAAGCGCGAATTTGGGCTATGAAGTTATGCCCTCATCAACCTGCAACTGGCTCGGCGATTCAGCTCAAGCTCGGCGCTGAGTCGAAAACTGTAGTAGAGTCTCATGTACGCAAAACAAAACGATCAGGCAAGGTCTCGTGAAGTTGAACCTACTGCTCCAATAGTAACGAGGTACAGACTTTACCGAAATCTACCCCACAGAGCCTCTCGCCCCCCCCTTGCCGACTCGAGCGCTCGCGGCCAAGTCGTCCAGCAGGTCTCCCTCCTGCCTCGTCGTGGTGCTGAGGGAATGGCCTCGTCAATTCAACGTAACCGAGTACCTTCCCCTTTATCCTTTTCTACCAACAAATCATTACCACCTCAACCCACCACCTCATCGTCGACTACAACTTCCCCTCGCTCATCCAGCCACCCCTCGCCGCTTCAACCGCCCTCGTCGACTTCAACACCGGCGGTACGAGTATTGCTACATGAGGAAGGAGGAGCTACACCCAGGACTCCCTCTACGGGCAGCCCAGCGGGAGGAGGACAGATGTACAACGCTACAAGAGCGCATGAGGACAAGTGTGGGGTGTTGAGGTTGGATCATTTGCAAGGGGAGGACTCGCAACCAGCGTTCGAGATGTTGGTGCTGGTGTGTACTACTCTCTCTCTCTACTATCCTCTCCTATTCCGCTACAACTCCGAACCACCTCGGCGGAGAGATCACCTCTCCCGCTGTTGTCCTGCCACCTCCCGCTTCGGCTCCGAGCGCTAACCCGCTCTTGACTCTGCTACACAGGGCTGCGGCGGCGGACCACTGGAAACCAACCTCTCCTCCTACCTCTGCAAACCCTACCCTCTCCGGTGGTCAGACGGCTGTACTTTACTCGAAGGTGCGCTCCACTCATGCTCTCCCGTCTCCTACCCACGCTGACTTCTCGGCGCTATGCTACAGGCGGCTCAACCCTCGGCGCCCTCTCCACTTTGATCGAAGCCAACCCCCTCTCCTTCGCTGGGTTCAATTTGGGCATTGGGGTCGATTTGGCCGAGCAGGATCAGGAGGAGAGGAGGGTGGAGAGGATGTTGAAGAGTGGGAAGGGGGCTAGTGTTGAGCCGGCAAGAGTTGGGGTAGGGAGAGAAGGAGGTGGTAGAGCGGCGGGCAGGATTTGGGAGATGATTAGGTGAGTTTGGAAGGAGCGCCGAGATGGGAAATGGGAGCGCCCAGGGCGATTGAGGATGGAGGAAGGCAGGTAGGAGGAGCTCGATGTCACAGAGTGATGGTGTGCTTCTCTCTCAGCCGCTCTTGGGGATCGCAGCCCTCTCCTCGAGCCAGCGCCGTCGGTTTGGCGAGTCGCGCGACTCGCCGAGCTGGGGCGTTGGAATTACAGTAGTGGGTTCTGAGACCGCTAAATGGCGGCATTCGCCCAGCAAAGTAGGCGCGTACCCTGTCTTGCGTAGTCGCTGAAGCTGACAGGGGGGCTTTGAGCGGTCGTCGGTGTTGCTCGCGCTGCGCCGACTCCGTCCTCCAGTTTCTTCTCAGTCTCGCCTTCTGTGTATCCTCGTTTGTCGAAATCGCTTCTGACATCACTTAATACTCCACCCAGATGCTTCGCCATCACCCATGCCCACCTCGACCACATCCAAGGCCTCATCATCTCCTCGGGCGCCTCCCTCCAACCTCGCCCGCTCTACGGCACTCATCGCACCCTCGATAACATTGAACGAATTTTTGATGGTGGAGTCTGGCCCAAGTTGGCGGGGTATGAGAATGACGGAGTCACGGCTGGGAGGGCTTACCTTTATCGGGAGTGAGTCGGACTCGGAGTAGCGCCGAGAATAGTCGAGCTGACCTCTTCTCTTGCGCTCTCTGTCACCTCCTCCCCCCCTCGCCGTTCTCTCTACTACTACAGCGTTCCCGCCCCGACGCACGAACCGCTCCCCCTTTCCCCCTCCCTTTCCTTCCACGCCTTCCCCCTCTCGCACGGCATGGACCCCTCCTTCTTCCACCGGAAACCTCCTTCTCTCCCCCCACCACCCCCCGCGGAATCACCTGCCACCCTTCCGAATGGAGAGAGGGCTCCAACGCCCAAACCAGAGTGCTACGATTCGACGGCTTTCTTCGTGCGGGAGAGCGTGAGTGGGAGGGGAAGGGAGTTCTTGTTCTTTGGGGACGTGGAGCCGGGTAGGTTTACGCTTGCGTTGATCGAGAGAGAGCTATGAGCTGACCCAGCTCCGACCGAACAGACTCCATCTCGAAACGGCCGCTCAATCACATCATTTGGCAAGAGGCGGCGCCCAAGATTGTCGAAAAGAAGCTCAACGTCATCTTCCTCGAATGCTCATACCCTGTACGTTTCTCTTTCTCCGTTCTCCAGAAATGAGAAACCGACCCCTGCGATTGAGCAGACTTCGCAACCGAGCGACAAGCTCTGGGGCCACCTCTCGCCGCCGTACATGTTCGAAGAGCTGCTAGTACTCGCCAAGCTGGTGGAAGACGTTCGGATCTCGGCTGGATGGAGTCCTATCGACGCGAGGAAGCTACCGCTCGCCGGCGTCACTAGTGAGCTCCCTTTCTCCCGTCTCACTTCTTACATCGCTCACATATCCCACGCCCAACAGTCGTCATCATCCACATCAAAGACGACATTCTCTCCCTCCCCTCCCCCTCACACACACCCACCGCCTCCTCCTCTCGTCACTCCTCCCCTCCCGCCTCCCCAACTCGCACAGGCTCCAACTCCCCTCGCCGAACCTCCTCCAACTCGAACGGACCTCCACCCTCCTCATCCTCCACCTCCCGTCGCACCACTCTCCCCAACTCACCCCTCACCATGTCCCCTCCCCAACCCTCGATCCCCCTCCGCCGAGCGAGTGGGAGTGGAATCGCCGGAGGAGCGAACATGTGGGCTAGGCGGAAGAGCATGGATGTTTCCAGTCTTGCGGGGGATGCGGGCAGGAGAGCGTCAGTGCCGTGGAATATCCAGCTCGGGGCGGGGGCGGGACCGTTTGGCGCGGTTTCGCCTGGAGGGCAAGGAGCTTTCTCCCCTCCCGCTGGGTCGCCGACCAGGAGGCTGGGCTCGCCGCTGTCACTCTCGCCCTCCCCTCTTCCTCCTTCATCATGCTACATGGAAGCCGGCGGAGTGTCGCCTCGTACGCTGGAAGGAGGAGCAGGAGCGACGGATCGAATGTCGGTGCTCAGCCTCGACTCCGAGTCGATCGCAGAGGAAGGGGAGACGGAGGAGGAGACGGTGCACGAGAGGATTGAGAGGGAGTTGAATGAGATTGAGGAGGGGAGGAGGACGGGGGTGAGGTTCTTGAGGGCCGAGCAGGGGATGAGGATGGGTGAGTTTTGGTGTTAGGCTTGGGACTGCTGAGCTTGGCGCTGACCCTTTCTTAACGCTTGCAGTCTTCTGAGCGCTCATGACCATGTACATACATCGCGACTCACTCTCGTTCTATCGTTTCTTAGCCTTAGCTGTCGGATCTCGCTCGCTCACATCTCGTTCTTAGCATCACCTAAATTTCTAGCTTCTTATACAAGTACCATATCGTCGGTTGGAAATGTACCCTTATCGCAGGCAGGTTGTAGGCTGCGAGCGGAGCACTAGCTGGCGAGCGAGATCAGCTCGGCGATGGGAGGTCGAGCGCCGAGCTCGAGCTGTTGGCGGACTGGGGAGCCGACAGCAGCTCGAGAAAGTTTTCGTATCACACCCAGATCACTTCGAGCTCTGTAGCACTTTCCCACTCCCAACACCCCCTCTCCTCCCTCAACCGCTCGAGCCCTTTTCCTCGCTCGAGCCCTCTCTCGTCTGTTGTCCTCCTCCCACAACTTGCTCGTCTCGATCTCGCTCTCGTCGCTCTCAGCTACAACAAGCACCCGCACTACAAGGATGGAAGCTCAGCAACAACCTACAGCTCACGGCAAGCGCTCCGGTGCAGCGAGGAGGAAGCTCAAGAGGGAAAAGCAGGCGTTGCTCGACGCTCACTTCGAGGGACTCGAAATTGACCCGACCAAAGGATGGAAGCTACCACCGGAGCTCATGTACCACATCATCAATCCCTCAATACCCTCCGCCCAGGAGCAGCGCGGCAAGGAGGCTGCCTACCGACAAGCTCAGACTGCCCTCCTCACCGCCTCGCTCGTCTGCTCGCTCTGGAAGGAGGAGTCGCAAAAGCTGCTGTGGAACAGCGCCATACTCGATACCCCGCAAGCCATCCGGAGTTTTCTGTTGGGCGGAGACAAGATTCGCTTCACCCGAAGTCTGCACGTTGGAGAGACCGGAAGCGATCGTCGTCGATATCTCGACGGTAGCCTCGTAAGGCAGGCTGTGAACGCAACCCAGCATCTACGCTATCTCAGTCTTGGGAAGGTCCTCAGTTTGGACGCGGGAGCGCTGCTCCGCGAGAACATGGCGAGTGAGCTCTTTTGTCATTCAAGCCGAGGCAGAGGACGTTGCTGACCCCCATTGCAGAGCTCATCACTCTGACCATGTCCCGGAAGGCAAGGATCAGAGACGAGGCGCCACTGAAGCCAATTACCGTCCCATTCCGCCTCCGCATCCTCGAGGTCACGCTGTCCTGGACCGAGCCAAATATCCCTCTGCGCTTTCTCACCACTCTCCTAGAATCTGTCGACTCTCATGCAACGGTCCGAATTCTACCTTCCCGCGACTTCAGTATCAACCGAGTTCTACCTCTCCTCCCCTCCTCGGCCCTTTCCATCACCACTCTCGAATTCCTCTCTGGCAGTATGGCGGCTACCGAGGCGTTCCTACCATTCTTCAGAAAGCTCGATCACCTGCTGAGCCTCACTCTATGCTTCACCGACTCCGCCATCCTCGGCATCCTCCCCGCTCAACTCATCGAACTCACCATCACCGAGGAGCCCGACCCAAGCTTTTACTCCGAGCTGTTGGTCCTGCACGTTAACTGTCATTCAGTATCAAAGTTGGTGGCGTGGGTGTTTGAGAGGACGGAGGCAAAGCCGGAGACAGCTCGCGTGTTTGTGGGCGAGTGCGAGGCGAGGGGAGTCAGGGTGCTGTGGGGCAAGCAGTCAACATAGCAACATGTACCGGCGTAGCTTTGTACATATATATAGTAGTCCCGCCACTTGTGTCTGACAGCGTCGTGCGGTCCCTACGTGCGCGCAGGACTAGGCCGAGCAGCTCGAAATCAGCGTCGAAGCTCTTCCATTTCAGTCATTGCTCCCACCGCACCTCGAGCTACAGCTGCTAGTATCGAGCTGAAATGAGAATATAATTGGTCCATTCGATCAGCCTCGAGGGTGCCAGCACGCCAAACAGCGGTAATGGTGAGTTCGCCTCCCTTCGCCGAGAGCGCCTGCGAATTGCGATGAGAGTCAGCAGACTCCTCCAGGACGCTTCTGAATGACCCAAAGCTACTCCCAACGGTCGCCTCACGTTCAACAGTATCGCAGAGCAGCCTGGAACCGCCGTTTGCGCCCAGCAGACATCGCCGAGCTCGCCCTCCCAGCCCGTCTCATCCATCACGCCAAGGTTCGAAGTCGCCGCCGTAGTCGACCAGCACCAGCCTCCAGCTCGTTCCATATCTCTCTTCGCACGCTCCACCATCTGATCAACGCGGTACACAAACCGGTTCCCCTCGCCCTTGCCCCAATCGTACCCCGCCTCCCACTTCGCTCCCTCCCTCAACGACGTATCTGACAGCTCTTGCTGGTACCAGCGACAGAGCATCCAGATTGGGAATCGAGTGTAGCATCTCCAACGATGTGTCGGGATGCTGTAGGCGTAGGAGCCTGTCGCCGACGGATGACCGAGTCGCTCGTCGCGAAAGTTGACGTCGGTAAAGGATTTGAGGGTGAAGGTTTCGTCTGGTGAGCGGGAGGTGAAGGCGATCGAAAGGGCGGCGAGAGCTGCGCCATGGAGGAGGGGTTGGAGAGTGTGGATGCCGTTCGCTAGGGCTTGAGCCTTGAGCGCGGCGATGATGGCGGGAGAGAGGGTCGCCAGCTTCTGCACGACGGTGTGAGAGGGGTGGGCAGGAGGAAGAGATGAATATGGAAGGACTGGGGGAAGGGAGTGGAAGGGGTAGGCAGCGTCGGCGGTGAGGGCGTTTCCGAGTTCGACGAAAGCCGAGGGAGGGGTAAAGCGATCCGTGTCCTCCCGGCTCGGCGGGAAGGTACTGTTGATGCTCGGCGGGGTTTTGGTATTGTTTTTGAGTAAGCTGAGGAGCTCGGCGAAGAGTCTTCGAGCCCCAATGCCGTCCGAGATGAGATGGGCGATGGAAAGGAGTAGTCTCGTTGGCGAAGCTCGATCTGCTCCTCCGCTGAGCATCTTCACCCGCCACAGTGGTCCGTCCTCCCACTTGAACCCTCCCTCCCTCTCCAGCGCCTCCGAAAGTAGCTCGGTCGACGACTTGGCGAGCTCTTTCCTTCCCATCTCCACCTCGACGACCTCGGCAGGAAGAACGTCTTGTCGCATGCGGAGCGAAGATCGCGACTCTGAGGGTCTACTGAGACCACATCGGAGCAGCGGGTACTTTCTGAGAAGATGGGAAGCTGCTCGTTCGACGTTGGCTTGAGTGAGGTTCGGCGAGCTTGGAGGAAGAGAAGCGTGGAAGGCGATGACGGAGGGATAGCCGAGGCGTAGTAGCGCGAGCTGCCAGTAGTCGGACCGCGGTACGAGACGAGTGAGCGCCATCGAGCGAGTGGGAGGAAGCAGAGAGAGCCAAGTCACGCGCCGGCTCAATTGGGAGCTCTCATCTCAACCTTCGCGCAAAAGTCGACCGAGACTGAGTGGGAAAAGGTACAGGTGACCCTATTTTTCGAACGATCCAAGCTACACACACACACTACTACAAAGCTACTCTTGCCTCGCTCAGCGACCGTTGCCCCATTGCTGCTGGCCGTAGTTGCCGCCCTGCCCTCCCTGATTCTGTTGCTGCTGCTGGCCCCACGGCTGGTTCTGATGCGGCTGCCACTGCTGCTGCTGCTGCTGTTGATTTGGCGCGCCGTACTGTCCAGGTCCACCTTGGCCGTATTGAGAGATGGGAGGCTGACCGCGAGGGCTGTGAAGGAGTCGAGGTCAGCGAGAAGCAGGCGAGCGCGCAAGTCGGCAGAACGTACTCGGCTCCGCCACCGGGGTGCATCGGAGTAGCGCCTCCTTGTGGTCGGTAGCTGTGGTGGAGAGAAAAGTCAGCTCTAGCTCCCCGAGCTCGCATGGTCGTCACCGACTCACGGATTCGGCGTCGCTTCTCCTCGAGGGTTTGGTGGAGCGCCTCCTCGTTGAGGGTTTGGTGTAGCACCTCCCATGCGATAAGGGTTCGGTGTACGAGCAGCTCCAGCTCCCATCGCGCTGCCTGGGACTCCTGGCATCGGCGTTCGTCCTCCTCCTGGCATCGGCGTTCGCCCTCCGAGATGCATGGGCGTCTTGCCGGGCAGGCGAGCGGGGTTGCTCGACGTGCGAGCGGTGTAGGCGTGCTTGAAGGCGTTGCACTGCAAAGAAGAGTCAGCGGGGAGTTGGGGCTGAAGCGAAGAAGTACAACGCACGAGAGCGAGGACGCTGCCGTGCTCCTGGTTCATGAGGACGAAGGCGCCGGGAACGACCTTGATGGGCTATGAGATGAGAAGAGGCATAAGTGAGTGTGACAAGAGAAGCCAGGGAGCGAGCGACGCACCCAGTGTTCCGAGGGGGTGTCCCGATTGGCGCGGAAGCCGAGCACGAACTGTCCAGCTTTCCTGCGGTCGGGGTCAAAGGCAAAGCCGTAGAAAGAGCGCTCGGGGTTGGCCATCGAAGCGTTGTTGATCCAAGTGTCTGTGCGAAGAAATGCGGGTCAGTCAAGTGGCTCGGCGCAGGAGAAAGAATCGAGTGAGCGCACCGAGGTCGGTCTTGGAGCCCTTGAACTTCTCGTGAGCCGTCATTTCGTTGACCTTGAGCGCCATCTGCTTGATGTGCGATACGATGAGCTCGTCGAGATCGCTGTAGGTGTACTCCTTGGTTCCAGCGCCGGCGATGCGAAGGGTCGAGCCGAGGGACCACGGGTTGGCCTTGTTGAGCTCGTGGACGGCTGTGAATGAGGAGGATAGATCAGTATAGAGCTGGGAAGTGTCTCGGCTATCTCTGCGACTCACCGACATGCTGGTAGATGCCCTCTCCGACCTTCCAAGTGACGGCGAGATGATCCTCTTTGGACGAAGGGCGAATGACACAGTCACCGCGCTGCATGTGCGAGAGGAACTCCTCGGCCTTTCCACTGTCGACGTTCTGGAAGCTGGGGTGCTTGAGCACGCGCTTCTGCCTGCCCGTCGCCTTCTGCTCAACAGCCGCCTGCGCCTCCTTCTCGGCGTCGGCGAGGTTCTGATCCCAGTAGGCGTAGTCGGGGATCGTTCGACGACGATCGCGGTCGCCGTGCGAGATGGCCGACTCCTGCGTCGAGAGCTCGACCTCGAACGTCTCGTGGCGAAGCTCGACGACGAGGGCTTGGAGCGTGCTGCCTTGTGGTGGAGGGCGGTAACGACCCTCTCCATCCTCATCAGCGCGGTATCCGACCTGTACGGATCCTTCGAGTCCCGAATCGAGGCGAACGCGCACAACTCCATCGGGGGTCATCTTGAGGTAGCGAACGGGGATGATGAGACCACGGTCGAGGGTGGCCTGAGTCTCTCCCGAGAGCATGGTGAAGACCTCGACGGCGGAGGGCGGGTGGAAGACGGGGCGAGGCTCGGCGTAGGGGCTCTGCAGCTCGTCGCGAATGGCGTAGAGGGCGAGACGCTTGGGAACGTGGAGGAGCTTCTGCAACTCGACGGCGAAATCGTCGAGCGAAAGGTCGTCCAACTTGGTGGCGTCTACGTCCATGAGGTCGATGACGGCCTGCGAGGCGGTCTTGTAGCGAGAAGTCTCCTCCTCGTCGATCTCCATGGCATCGGCGGCCATCTTGCGCGTGATTTCGTACTCCTCGGGATGGATCCTCGTGTCGTCCAGTACCTCGGGCTGCTCCTCGTCGTCAGAACGGCGACCGAAGTCGGCACGTAGGTCGTCTTGAGGGATGCGAAGGAATCCGGCGGCGTTCATGAAGACGTTCTTGGTCATGATGTCGTGGGTGACGAGACCGTGACGAGTCGTGAGGGTTCCGCTCTGCGAGAGGGGGGAGTCAGCTTGAGATATCGAGCAGGAGGCGGAGATCTACTCACGACGACAGAGTTGATCTTCTTGACGAGGCCGTCGGCCTTGCGAGGACCGAGACCAGCGACGTAGGGAAGGAGGTTGTAGTAGTAGGCGTTGCGAATGGCTTTGTTGATGTCGACGCCGAGGCGGTTGACGACCTCGATGAGAGCCTTCTCGAGATGGGGAACGAGCTTTTGGGTGGGGAGCTGTTGGGCGGCGAAGAGCCAGGTCAGCTGGATGCTCGGCGGCGTTCAAGCAGAGCCTAACCGACTCACGAACTTCTGGTTGGGATCGTAGGCGAGGGCGGTGAGGTCGGGTCCGAGGGCGGCGTACTCGTTGATGGGCGACTGGGCGTAGCGAGCGAGGCCAATGCAGTACTTGCCGATCTTGGTGAGGTCGGGGAACTCGAGCTGGGCGCGCTGCGAGTTCATGTAGATCTTGGCGACGTCGTCGTAGACGTAGGTAGCGTCGAAGACGGCGCGGCGATGACGGTCGTCGGGCGAGAGGTTCTCCTCCTCCTCTGTTGGCGGATCAGCCTCCTCCTCGGTGACGATCGAGTCGGTCACTCCTTGGGCGAACGAGCGGAAGTCGGCCATGAGGCGCTTGGTAGCGGGCGAAAATCCTCCAATGACGACGACTTGAGGCCTACGACGCTTGAGGAGGTCGACGAACTGCTCCCGCTCGGTCTCGCTGGGAGCGAAGAGGTTGGAGATGGTGCCGTTCTCGCGGAAGTGGCCGTCCGAGTCGATGAAGCAGTAGGTGACGTCGTCGCGCTGAGGGTCTCCACGACCGTGCGAGAGGGCGAGGACGGAAGGGATGTCGCCCTTCTCCATCGTGCCATCTTGACGGCGGTAAGGAGCAACGTTGATCCTCTGCGAGCGGGAGGTAAGGTCAGCGGCGTTCTCATTAGTACAGTCGCTCGAACGCACCTGTCCGAGCTTCATCCTGCAAATGTTGCCGACGAACTCCTCCTCCTCCTCCTGCAGGTAGTTGCGCGCCCAAGTCTGCGCGGAAGGGACGAGATGGCTATGCACCGCCGTATGGAGGATCTCGCGCCTGACCTCGTTCCACGCCTCGGCGACCGACGAGCTCAAGTCGGTGGTGTAGTACTGGTGCAGGTCCTCGTAAAACTTGTCGATCGCGGCCTCGGGGAGCTCGATGCGCGCTTCGACGAGGTCCTCCTTCTCGGCGGTGAGGATTTGGAGGAACTGGGGCGAGCGAAGGAAGAGGCTGAGGGGCTTGTTGCGGAGGTACTTGAAGGCCTATTCGAGTGTGAAGCCAGAGCCAGGGAGGGGAGGAGGGCGAAAGTCAGCGCCGAGTCGAGGTCGCGAGCGAGAGATGGACATCGACGTACGTAGAACGAGTGCATCTCGTCGATTTTGGACTGTCCTTTCTCGGTAGGAGTGACCGAGACGACGGCGTAATCCCTAAAGAAGCGCCTCGCCTCTCCCTTGAGCTGAGGGTCGCGCGAGATCTCGTGGACGGCGATCATCTTGGCGGCTGTGTAGTGAAGAGGGATCAGCTACCACGGCGTAGGCCAGCGAGGAAGTAGAGACGCACCGCTGAGAGCAGCTTCGGGGCCGGGGTACTCGCTGCCTCCTCCGCAGTAGCCCTCGGCGAGGACGAGAGGCTCGGTAGGAGGGTCGTCGATGGTCTCGCCCTTGATAGTCGAGAAGTAGGCCTTGGAGAGCTCGGTGGCGGAAAGTCCGATGGCCTGTGGAGTGCGGGAGAGGGAAGGGGAGATCAGCGAGGAGCGAAGGGGGGGGGGGAGGTGGAGAAGGAGGAAACAGGACTCACCTCTGCCAGCTCGGAGACGACGTTCCTCTTAGCGTTGTCGTAAGCGCTCTCCCTCGTCGCCCTCTTCTGCCTCTTCGGCTGGTCCCCATCCTCCCCCTGCGCCTCCTCCCTCATCTTCTCCTCCTTGATCTCGGCCAACTTCCTCGAGTACTTCATCCCGACCCACTCGCTCAAATCCGACACATCCTCGACGCTCTTGACCCGATCGAAAACATCCTCAAAGTACTCATCCTCCGCCTCGAGGCTGTTGAACGTCTTCCTGAGCTCGGCCTTGCGCTGAGCGAGCGCGCGGTACTTGATCGAGAGATGGGCGATCCTCCAGCAGTCGTCCTGGTCGAGGAAGGCCGTGTCCTGCTGCCCGCTCTCCGCCGCCGCGCGATGGACGAGGAAGTCGCCTCGGTGCGCCCAAATGAATGGCACCTCGAGGAACTCGATGTTGATGAAGCGTATGACGTCCGCGACGGCCTTGAGGAACTGCTCGTGCAACTCGGGAAGGTTGCCATTGACGTCCTGAAGGGCGAAGTGCTCGGTCGCTGTCGCCGAGATCTGGTTGGCCATCCAGTTGGCTGCGTCGGTGAGCTCGTCCTCGGGGATGAAAGGGCGAGTGGCATCGTCGATATCGTCGACCGAGTTGATGGGAGCCGCGAGGCCGACCGAGGTGAGTTGCATGCGCTCGGGGATGTCGAGGGTGCGAATGCGGTCGTCCTCGACGGTGAGCATGCGCGAGGCGATCTCAGAGGGTTCGAAGATCTGTGGTGGGGGTTGGTGGGTAAGTTCAGAGTCGAGCAGAAGAGGAAGAAGGGTCCAACGCACATCCTTGAGCTCCTTCTCCCCTTGGTTCTCGGCGTCGTCCTCGAGGGCGTAGGCGTAGTCCGCGCCGTTGCCAAAGACGTCGGTAACCTCCTGCCAGGCCTCGGCGGTAATGCCCTCGACAAATCCCGCTCCGAAGCCGGCCCTCCTTCCCCTGCCCTTGGTCTTGTCCTTCTGCCGCTGCTTCTTCTTGAGCGCCTTCCTCGCCGCACGATCATCGTCATCCTCCGAACCACTCCCATGGCGACCCGAGCTCTCCGACTGGGTATCATCCTCGATGAACCCAGCCATCTCGTCGGCGTCAAAGAGCTCTTGGCCTCCGTAGCGGTCCTCGTTGCCTCCTCGCTCGTCGTCGTCGTCGAAGATGTTGTTGAGGTTACCGATGGGGCCCGAGGCGTCGGAAGCGTTGGAAGCGGAACGGCGACGTCGGAGGCGCTTGAGCTTGTGGCCCTGAGATGCAAGGGTGAGGTCAGCTAGTGAGCGAGCTCGAGGGATGAGCAAGACGCGCCTTGCTACGACCAGTGAGCTTGACTCCAGTGTTCTCCTCGAGCAGAGCGAGATCGTCCTCATCGAGGTCTCCAGCGTCTGTAGCATGGCATGGAGCTCGTTAGCTGTGCTCGAGCGATAAATCGACCGAGGGCCGGAGGGCCGCAACGCACCATCGTCGCTATCCTTGCGGCGCTTCCTAGAGGACTCGCCATCGTCGGGGCCGCGCTGCTTTCTTCGTTTCTTCTTCTTCTTGCGCGCAGACGATTCCTCCTCGTCGACGATGAAGCCTGGAGAGGGCGGGCGAGATGAGGGTTAGCGACAGATTCCAAACGGATGAAAGAGCTGCAAGACGTGAAGCGGTCTCGGTGTCGACTTTAGTCGAGTAAGCAATGTACCACACGATGCGCTGCACCACAAGACAAGCCTCGCCGCCGTCGCCGCCGTTGTTATGCTCAAACAAGGTGAGCTGCTCCTCGAGCGGCGAACACGGCTGCCCAAGACAGGTTAGCTGCCAGCTGTAGCGCCCTACAGCCGGTCGCTAGCCAGTGCGGCCGACCTGCCTCCGTTCTGTAGCTCTCCTTCGGCCCGAGGCACGCCCAGCCAGCTGCCACCTTGCCTGCGCTGCCTCTGCTCCCGCTCTAATGTCCTACAGCTTCCCGAGACTATGACGCACCTTTCCTGACCTCCCTCTCTTCCTCACTATCATCCTCTCCCTCCTCACTAGAGTCCTCATCCCCAGTACCATCTCCCATCAAGTCGACGCCCTTGTTGCTCTCCTCGTCGTCTGAAGCGCCTCGACCTGATACAGACCCCATGGGAGCATCCCCGTCATCCGAGTCGTCGGCGATGGGAGCACCAGAGATCAAGTCGGCGAGCGACATGGTCCACTACAGCGTCTGGAAGTGGGCGAGTCGAGGCTGAGGAGAGATGAGTCGCGAGTTGGAGGAAACGGAGGGCTGATAGAAGGGGGCAGAGCTGAGCTAAAGCAGCTATAGGACGGTAAAGCTTGAAAGCTGTAGTAAATGTGCTGGCCCAAGTTGACGACGGGCGAAGCGAATGTGGAGGAGGGAGAGCTGAACTTGGGCGAGCCGGCGCGGGTTGGTCTCGCCAACGTGTAGTTGAAGTCGGCGGGAGGTGCTGGGGTAGAGCAGACGGGCTTCAAATGATGAATAAAGGTCTTTGACGCTTTCCGACTGCTCTCCAGCAGACTCATCGCCCCTTGCGAGCAGCGGCTGCTCCGACCTCTTTCATCCTCGCTCAGCGGCTGTTTTGCTCAGAAGGATGGTACGCTGGGTATGCGCAGCGATCTGAGCGTATATCTTGTCTGCTATCAGCCCTCAACCCGGCCTCACAAAGTCCTTGCTGACCCCGAGAGCTTGCTTCGGCGCTGAGGAGCCCTTCAGATTCGACTCCCTCTCTCGAGAAGCTGCAAACCGCCGCTTGGAGCTGGACTACGTGCTTAGCAAAGGTTTTTGGTATAACGCGGGAGCTTCAAGAAATGTCTCGCACAACACCTCACGGCGAGCGAGTCAGCCGAACATCGAATCTCCTTCGGCGAAGAGCAGTCGAGTATCAGAGGCGCGCTGTAGGCGAGTACAGCGAGCTCTGACGGGTGAACAGAAGCACTAGATATCCGATCGGAAGCGTGTACGGCTCTGTGCTCAGAATAATGGCCACAGCTGGTGCTTTCGGGCCGTGCAGGCTTCGGCGATGGCTAGGGCGAGCACCGAGCTCGAACTGTAGGCGGACTGGGCAGCCGACAGCAGCTCGAGAAAGCTCTTATATCATAATCAGCTCGCTCTCGAGCTCTGTAGCACCTCAGCGGCCTCGACATCTCCTCTCCCTCTCCAGCCGCTCGAACCCCTTCTCGCTCGAGCCCTCTCCCGTCCGTTGTCCTCCTCCCACATCTTGCTCGTCTCGCTCTCGCAGCTCTCAGCCCCAACAAGCACACTCGCACTACTAGGATGGAAGCTCAACAACAACCTACAGCTCACGGCAAGCGCTCCGGCGCAGCGAGGAGGAAGCTCAAGAAGGAAAAGCAGGCGTTGCTCGACGCTCAGTTCGAGGGACTCGAGATCGACCCGACCAAAGCATGGGAGCTGCCGCCGGAGCTCCTGTGCCACATCATGGACCTTGTGGCCCCCACTTCTGAGATTAGCCTCTACAGCAACGCCGCTAGAGAGTACCGGCTCCTCCTTTGCCGACTGTCGCTCGTTTGCTCGCTCTGGAGGGAGGCCGCTCAGGGACGCCTATGGCGCAAGAGTGTGTTGAAGACGGAACACGCCGCCCGGTGCTTCCTCCTCGGAGGTTCTAAGCTTTGCCGTCGAACGCAGGTCCTCATCGTCGAAGGCGGCAGCCTCGGTGAAGGCAAGCCTATCGCTGGCTCCATCGTCCACCAGATCATCGCGGAAACACAGGATTTGAGCTTCCTCGGTCTCAGAGGCGTTGTCGATCTCGACATGGACGCTCTCACCGGGCCAAATTTGGAGCGTGAGTATCGGCTCAATCTCGGCGAGCCTGAGCTGACTCGCTTCTCTAGACATCAAGGATCTGTACATCAGCGAGACGGTCGAGTTCAGTCTTACAAAAACGTACGAACCGCTGAAAGCGCCGTTCACCCTGCAAAGGCTCGAGTTCACCTCCTTCTGCTGGACCGAGCCTAACTTCCCGAGCGCTCTCTTGGTCGCCCTCCTCGAAGTCACCATCTACCGCGCCTCAGTCCAGGTTATCTCGCCAGTCCTATCGGCACAGCAAACCACTGGACCGGAGTCGAATACGTTTGCGACGATCGCCRGAGCCGCCAGCCTTCCCAACCGAAGTGCACTCCCTCGTTTCTCCCCGATACCCCTTCCCATGGAATGGCTCTACTTCAACGGTGTCGAGCCTTCAACAATAAGCGCTTTYCGTCCTTTCTTTGCCCAAACCACCTCCCTCGTTCGACTCGATTTGGACACCACACTTCCCTACCTTCTCCAGACGCTCCCCCACCCGCTGCAGGAGCTCCGCATCTGTGAGATCACCTTTGGCACCTTTGAAGTCGAGCTCCGCGTGCTTTGCGCCGGTTCAGTCAGCCTCTCACAGCTGCAGACCTGGTACTTTTGCTTTCCGAACCCGAAGTCGGAGGGCTCCCTCAAATTCGGCGAGGAAGCCAGGAAGAGAAGGGTCGAGGTGGTATGGGACGGAGACCTGGAGTAGAGACCTCTCTTTACGATTGTAACACCGCTCAGACCAACTGAAGACCCACGAGAGCCTCGCTCTCTCCCGTTTTTGACCGCGCACTTTCGGCGGTCGAGTTCGCGCCACTTTCTCTTCTCAACCGAGTGCAAGGATTTCGGCGTGACTCTTAAACATTATCAACATCAAGTCCATATCCGCCGCTCACCCGCCAACCCACTACTCAGCCCATCCTCGCCCTCGCGCTCCTTTCCCTACTGTCCTCACCCTCGGCGCTCTCCTCCCCAATCTCCTCCATCGCCACAGCTACGAGCCTCGTCAACCTAGGCAAGCAGATCCAATGCTCCCTCAACCAGTACCTACCTCGGTGCTGGGAAGGGACCTCGCGCGAGCAGACGGGGCAGGAAGCGAGGCAGGCGAAGGAGGGCGAGAGGATGATAGGGGTGGTGGTCGCCTGTTGAGATGCAGGAGGTCAGGTCTGTCGTTCTCCATCAGTAAGAGAACAACCGCAGAGAGGAAGAGCAACCACAACGCACCAAATCGACCCCCAACTCGCTTAACACGCCCTCAATCCCTCCTCTCGCGACCCTCTCCATCTCCTCCACCCTCTGCACCAACTCCTCCGCCTGCACCTCCCAGTCATCCTCCCTATCCCTCAGCATATCCACCTCACTCTCCAATTCAGCGATCCTCTGCGCTTGTCGTTGCTCGAGGGAGAGCGCTCGGCGAGGAGAGAGGGGAGTTTTGATCTTCGGCTTGGGCGAGGGAGGGGAGGAGGGCGAGCCGGTGAGAGGGAGGTTGTAGGGAGGGGAGGAGCGGGGGAGGGAGCCCAGAGACCGCACACGAGGGACGGAAAGGTGAAGAGGAAGAGTGCCGGCGAAGGGCGACGAGTCCGAAGTGGGAGGAAGAGGGAAGAAATAGTCCGTCGGGCTGACGCTCTTGGTCTCTGTACTATCTTCTACAAAGCTACCCCTCCTCGACGAGGTCGTAGGGACCGCTTCCGCAGAGACAGAGAGGACCTTCTCTCTCGCCTCCTTCAGCATGGGAGGCTGCCTCGACGCCGAGCTATCGCCTCCATTATCCTCGACGTCCGACTTCTGACCGCTACTCTCGCTGCTTCCACCCTCCCTCACCAAGCTCGGAGGAGCAGATACCGTCAACCTGCTCCACTGATCCTTGTCGAGGGGCGCCATTCCCGCGAGAGGCGAGACGGAGATGAGAGGATCCGGATCGGTGGGTTGCAGGCTCGGCTTGCGCTTCAGTTGAGGGGGGGAGGGTGGAGCAGGTGCGATGGAGATGGGAGGAGGACGAGCGGGAAAGGTGTAGTCCGGCGAAGGGAGGGGCGAGGGCGAGCGAGAAGACGAGCCTTGACCGTTCGGCGAGTTGAGGGGAGGCGAATGAAGCGGGAAAGGCTCGGCGCTATTGATTGCTCCTCCTTCTTGCCGTTCGATGTGGGAGAGATGGAAGGAAGGGAAGGAATCCGCATGAGCGAGCAACTCCCTTCCGTCGCTGAGGGTGGAAGTGGCCGAAGCTTGACGGCGCTCGAACTCGGGGGAAGCCGAGCGGGAGCGGAAAGGTGTGCTCATGGGCGAGGGAGTGACGGAGCTGTAGTTCGAGTTACCGGTGAGGAATCGGATGGGGAGGTGCTGAGGCGCTGGACCGAGGAGAGGCGAGGGCCGACCCATGCGAAGGCCCGGAGCTGAACCTGCTCGGTCGTGGGTTCTGTAGGTCAGCTCACCTTCCCTCTCCTAAAGATCGCAGTACAGAGCACATACCTTCCCTCTTCAACTCCCTACTACCCCTCCTGCTCTCCAATCCCGCTCCTTCAACAGCCACCCTCGTAGCCCCCTCCCTCCACCTCGGATCGACAGGCGTGCTCGGTGCCGAAGTCCTATCCTCCTCGAAGGGGGTGTACTGCCTCAACCCTTGAGCGCTAGGAGGTAATGTAATTCGACGGGCTGCTCGAGCGGCGGCGTCTGCATGAGAGCGAGAGAAAGCGAGTCAGCTTTTGCTCAAGAAGCGCTCGGCGTGAGAACAAGGGGCGATGATGAGGTGCAGCATAGTGGGGAGGGGCTTACCTTGAGTCGGCGAGGTCGACATGGGCGCCTTTTGGTACTCTATAGAAGATGGGAGCGAGACCAAGAGCTGTGGCAGGAGCGAGTGAAGCTCAAACACACTCGCGGCGGTCTTCCGTCTCGCTCGGGGTTCGCGAGTCGGTCGAGAAAGACTGCAGGGTGGTCGGAGAGCTTGTTAGAGCTAGTAAAGAGCCTGTGCCGAAGATCGCGCCGCTCTTGTACGCCTGCAGCTCTTCACCGAAGCTCAGCCGAACCCAATCGCTGCTCTCTCGCGCCGAGAGTAAGATGATACAAGCGCTGTTATTCACCATGCCCCTACTTCCTACCCCTACCACCCCTACTAGCACCCCTACTAGCACCCCTTCCACCACCCCTCGAGCTGCCGCGATCGCCTCCCCTTCCGCCCCTACTTCCCCCCCTTCCTCCACCCCTTCCATACTTGCCCTCCTTCTCCTTCTGTTCCTCCTTCCGATCCTCCGCATTCCCCTTGGGCTTGCCCTCCTTCCTCTCCGTCTCCTGCTGCCTCTTGACCTCCTTCTTACTAGGTCCCTTAGGAAGGGCGATTCCAATCGCCCTCTTGGCCGGCGCGCGCTCCTGCTTGGTGAAAGGCTTGTGCTTGAACGAGGTGGCTCCTCCTCCGGGCCGGGACGAGTGCGAGTTGGACCGAGCAATCTTCTTGAGGGGAGGCGCAGAGTCGATGTAGTCCTCTTGACCGCCATACTTCTCCTCGTCCTCGGGCTCCTCATCGGCCGACTCGTCGCCAGAGTGGTAGGGAATGGGAGACATGTCGGATCCCTCGGAGTCGGAGTAGGCCTCGTCGGGGTCGATGATGGCCTCCTCCTCCTCGTCGAACTCGTCGTCGTCGGCCGAGGAATCCACGGCCATCTGATCCTCCTCCTCCTCATCCTCGTCGCTCGATCCTCCCCCATCCAACTCCTCATCACTCGCCGCGCCGGGCACGTTAAGCCCATGCTCCTCCTCATAATCAAACTCAATATCCGAGTCGATCTTGTCCTCCTCCGCCACATCATCCTCATCCTCATCCTCATCGCCGGAAACCTCCTCCCCAGCAGCCTTCTTCGCAGCCTTCTTGGCGGCCTTCTTGGCGGCGACGTTGGCGGCTTGCTCGGCGCGACGTTCGGCTGCGAGCTTGCGCTTGGCGGCGTGCGCTTTGGCCAGTTGGGCGGCTTCGGTGACGGATTTGTGGACTGTGGTGTGTCGTAGGGGAGGGGTGGTGAGATGGGGCGGGCGGAGAGTAGGGGAGGGCGAGGAGGGAGTGGGAAGGACAGCAGCGAGGCGAGTGGCGAAGTTGAAGCGAGAAGGTGAGAAGGGCGGCAAGTAGTGAGGGAGAGAACAAGAGAGAACAAGAGAGAAGATCAGCGACCCCTCCTCTCCACTGAGCTTTTCCACCCGACCGAACTCACCCATCTCGTGGAACATGACCTCTCCCTCTCCCACCCCCTCCTCGACCTTGACGAGACCCAACTCCAACCTCGGGCCCAACTCCACGAGCCTAACCGCCCTCTTCTCCCCCTTCACCCCCCTTCCCCTATTCCCCCTCCCCACATAATCCCCCGCCAACCTAACCTTCCCCCTCTTCTCATCCTCCTCACTCCCGCTCGACGCGCCGGATTGCGATCCGACGTCCGACTGATCCGACATCTCCGAATCAGAAGTGATGAACCCCATGCCCTCATGCCGGAGGATGTAATCCGAGATATCGTCCGCTCGGCTCAAATCCAAAATGCCCTTGGCCCTCCCCCCTCCCACACTCTTCACACTGTATCCCTCCTCCTCCTCACTCTCCTCCTCGCTTCCACTCTGCGCAGCAAGGCGCTTCCGGGAAAGAGGGACAGCAGGCGCCTTGTTGTTGGTCGAGCCGCCGATGATTTTCCGGATGGGGCGCGAGACGCCGACGGGGCGGACAGAGATGACGTAGTGACGGAAGTCGATGGTGCGGGTGACGGGGTTGTAGGAGAGGAGGACGACGCGGCGGGCCGAGGAGAGGGGCATCTGTTGGAGGAGTAGCGGGAGGCGAGTGGAGGAGGGCGAGGAAGAGCGGGACGAAGAGGAGAGATAGAGAGGAGAGGAAAGAAGAAGAAGGAGGGGAGAAGAGAACAGAAGAAAAGGGAGCGCATTAGCGGCCGAGCTGGAACGACCAGCGCCGAGAGAAAGGAAGGAGCGCGACGAACCGACTGGACGTGAATGGGGGGGAAAAGGTTCTGGAAGACGGTAGTCATAAGCTTGAGTTGCTTGTCCTCGCCTCCGAATCCCGAGAGGATGAGCTGTTGGAGCGGGGAAGTGAGAGAAGGGTCAGCTCTTCTGCTCGGCGCTGAGACTTGAGAGAAGACACGGCCAGCTGAGATAAAGCGAAGACTACTCACCAAAGGACCCTCGGCAAACTCCCTCCCAATACTCCTCGGCCTCCTAGCCATCCTCAACACATCGGCCGCCAACGAGTACCTCAACACCTTGAAGCTGAGGGTCGGTCCCCTGGGCAGCCTAATGAGCCTGAGGTTCAACGTCGTGGTGCCCTCTACGAGCGAGCGATCCGCACGCTCCTCCTCATTCTCCTGTCGACCCGATTTGTGTAGCTTGGGTAGGGCGGTGATGTCGGCGTTTGGGGGCTGGGAGAAGACGAGCAGGTGGGTGACGCCGAGAGGGCCAGACATGGAGACGTAGTCGCGCAGGCGGTTGGCTTTCCGTTCCTGTGTAACGTCGTGTGGTGGGTTAGGTCTTACACTCCGATTAGAAGGCTACAGCGCCAAAGACAGCTTGAAAGGCAAAAAGCGGCTTCTTACCCTCAACCTTGAACCCGTGTTGGGCTCCAACACCTTTCGTACATCCTTGGTTAAAGCTGCTACTGAGGTTCCTACAGTGCCCGATTTGACTACAAAGGATTTGGGCGTCTTGGGCAAGTTGGGATCGACTGATTCCGCCGGTTTGACCTGTTTCGAAGAGAGGACGCAAGTTTAGAGATTTTGAGCGGCTCAGAAGGCGGGGCTAAAGAGCTACAGACTGGAGCGTACATGAGTGCGAGTCTTTCTGCGTTTAGATCCTTTACGAGGCATAGTTGTCAAAGTCGGGAAGAGGTAAAAGGGAGAGAGCAGAGTGAGTCGGCCCTTCGCTGGCTGAGGACAGTCTGAGGACTTAGAAGAAATCAAAGCGAAAGCAGCCGACCCCTCTTGGCTTCTGACCTCGTCCTGCTCGTATCTTGTATCTCTCAGCTTTCAAAGGGAGCAGCTGTACCTCTTCACTACTCGGCTACTCTACCATCCTACAGCAGCCCTCCCTCTCTCCAAGCTCTCTCACCTCTCCACGCGACTCTGCTCGCTTTCCCGCCCTTTAGCGGGCCATGGAGGACCGGCAGTCATCTGTAGCTGTACAGCAGCAACAGCAGCATGAAGCGGATACCACTTCGGACTTGATTGCAGGCTGGTTGGGAGGAGCAGGTGAGTCTTCAACAGAGAAGCCGAGCAGCCGCGTCTTTTCTTAGGGAGAAGCCGGTCAAGCAATGCCCTACAGCTCGGGGCCATAGCGCAGGGGCCTTCTCTTCAGTCTGTAACAGCTCACTAATTTCCTGCTGCTCCCCTACAGTCGGTATCCTCGTCTCCAACCCGTTCGTCCCCTTGCTCCTGCTCTCTCCTCGCTACTTCCCCTTCCTACTCTCTCCTGCTGCACCCAAGCTCACCTCGCTAACGCTCGGCAACAGCCTCGAAGTACTCAAAGTCCGCCTCCAAACCCAACCCGCCCGAGTCCCTTCCAACCGCGTCGGCCGGTCCTCCCCTCCCGCTTCCACCTCTTCTCCTTCCTCTTCCTCCAGCACCTCGAAACAGCCACCACCAGCAAATCTCGCCGCTCTCTGGCGAGCAGAGGGCATCCGCTTCCTGTTTGCTGGTGCCGCCGGCCCGATCCTCGGATTGGCCTTCATTGATTCGGCGTTTTTTGGGTTGTATGGGAGGGTCATGTGAGTTGAGAGTGCTTCTGGATGGGATGTTTGCTGTTGCGAGTGCGCTGTCAGGGTGTGGGCTCATGACAGGGCTGGGAGGGAGAGGAGAAGGAGGACAAGGGAGAGCGCCGAGCTGGTGCTGCAGGCAGCCGGAGAGGAGCGGGCAAGCTACAGGACTTGAGACGGATTCGCTGGCGCTTCGCGTTGTAGTGCTAGCGATTCCGTCTCTCGTCACCATCGTAGCCGGTCTACTTCGCTTCCGGACCAGCTTGCCGCTCGGCGATGAGCAGACCGAGGCATTCGAGCAGGCTAGACTGGGTTGTCGAGCGGTGTTCTTCGGCGCCAGTGCGCTGAAAGGCTCCGCTCTGTTCCCTCATCTTCTGGACCTGCTACTCTGCTCGGAGTGGCGCAGGCTCTGCGCAAAGCTCAAACACTGTTGGGCGCGCCAGAGGAAGGAGCTGGCGACGCGCAGGGCTTGAGAGTCTTTCATGAGCGCTAAGGTGCTGCTGTAGGCATCTCTGTCGTAGCGAATCTTGCTTGCTTCCTTCTCGGTTGAGCTCGCCCTCGGCGTAGAGCATCACGAGGCGAAGACGGCGAGGAGCATCGCCGGACGAGACTGAGGCCAGATGGCTGGCGCGAGAGCACTGGCGATGTTGCCTCTCCGTCTCGATCACGGCGTGCTCTCTCGCAAGCTGACTGCTCGGTGCAGAGTCGGCCGAGCAGCGAGGAGGAGCAGGACGGAGCTAGCTGGGGACGCTACCGACTTCGCTGTGCTGGCGTTGCAGCGTCAGTCAAGCGATTCGCTGTAGCTGTGCGAAGGCGGCTCCATCTGCGCTCGGGCTGTGCATGAGCGCAAGAGTCCGGCGCCGAGCATTGAGGAGGAGCAGGCTGATCGAGCTTGAAGGGGTCTTGCTAGCACCGAGGTGCTCGTGAGCCTTCTCTAGCGAATCTCGTCGCTCTTCTTCCTCCCTATGGTGTTCTAGCGCCGAAACGAGCCGTCAAGGACGCCGAGCCGAGTGGAGCAGCCATGCAGGGCTCGAGGTGGGGTCGCTGGCTCTGTGGAGCTGGTGAGACTGCCTCTACTGGCCTTCCAGCTTGTCGTCGCTTCTCGTCTTGCGAGGCTGAGCATCTGAGACGCTCGGCGGCGAGAACGCGAGCAAGCGTCTCGAGGTTGCTAGGCTGAGGTGACAGGAGCTGAGACGACCTTACCAGCGCGCGAGCGTTGGTGGACTAGCTTCTATGCTGCTTATACTTCGCCCAGGGTTCCATGCGTGCGAGTCGCGTCTCGGCGAGAAAGCGCCAATGGTGACCGCTCGAGGGAGGAGCGGGCATGTTTCCGAGCTGAGGACGGTCTCACTGGTGCTCGAGCATCGGTGATACATTCTCTATCTTCTGACGACCGTGACTTCGCTTCTGCTGTCAATGTTGACGCTCTTGGCGCGGACAAAGTAGCGAGGGAGCCTCGCGCTGGGCGCGGCAGGGCCGATCGAGGCTTGAGATGAGTCCGGCGTCTCAGAAGAGCTGGCTGGGCTGTCCCTAGTCATTGTCGCTCATCCTGCCTGCTCCCTCTGGAGAGCTTCAGGAGCTCGGCGCCGCCGAGCAGGGCGGCGCGGCCACTCGTTCAGCTGCCGCTACTTTGCCTCATCGGCTGAATGGTAGAGCTATATAGAACATGGTGTACTCCCACCTCAGGCTGGTGCTCAGATCGTGCACGGGTGTCGCTGTCGAGGCGCACGAGTTGGCGAGGGGACTGCGCGCTCCTTGAGCAAATTGCTGAAGGCCTCCTTGGCCTTCGGTCGCCTCCTCATGTGGTCGGTTCGAGAAGGTCCCTTCCCTCGCGCCAGCGGAGTCGTTTCGCTAGCTGCCCGAGCCACAAGGCTCAGCAGTGGCTCAGCTTGGCCACTTCGCTGTTCATCCCTTCGCACGCGCTATGAGAGGCGGGCTGCGATAGGCTCAGCGTCCTGACGCCTGCCAGAATACGCTGTCTAGCTCGGACACGAGTGGCAGCGGTCTGCTGTTCCTTCCTGTACGAAGACGGGCGACAGGCGCCGCCGAGCCAGCCGAGCGGCGTTGCTGAGCGACGCCGGTCGGGCGGTTACGTGCAGAGCAAATGACACATTTTCTTTGAAGCGGATCGACAGCACTAAATCGGCGCTGTTGCGTGCAGACGAGCGCTAGCAGCCCGGCGAGTGACTCGGAAGGAGCGGCTTTCGACCGAGTTCGAGGCGACTCTGCGCGCCCCAAAGCGCTCGCGGCTCACTCGATTCCTGCTGCCGAAGTAGCTTCCTCTGCGTCTTTTCGCAGCCGAGCTGGGCAGGTCGGCGCTGAAGCTCGGGAGCGAGACCTCGCCCTACAGTCGCGGTTGCTTCGCACAGGGTGCTGAGCGGCGGGGCTGTGTACGAGGGGTATCCAGAGTCTCTCGCTCTGACTTTAGTCCCTGCTGATTATGTTTACGGGCTCGCTGGCTGCCCTCAAGCGCTTGGAGACAAGCGCGCGCTCGCCCCTTCGCACTCAAAGGAGCTCGGTGCTCGTCAAGCAGTCCTCGCGCCTCAGAGAGACACGTCCCTGATCTGACCCTCACTCGCTTCGCTGCAACAGGCAACAGCTGGACCAAGATCGACAAGACCCTTCAGGCCTTTCACGAGTCTTCCTCGCCGGCGCAACAGCTGGAGGTCTCTGCGCGATGCTCGAAACGCCGGTTCGTCCTTCGACCTCTCATCTCCCGCACCATCGCTCACTCTTCGCAAGCACAGATTGAGGTCGTCAAATGTCGAGCGCAAGTCGAGTCGGGTACAGGCGCCAAGCTCGGCTCGTTCAAGATTGCGCAGATGATCGCCAAGAAGGAAGGACTGCGAGGCTTCTATGTCGGAGGACTGATGACGGCGATACACGATAGCATCAGTTCGGGCATCTTCTTCTGGGGTTGTGAGTGCTATCTTTTTCCTTCAGCTGTCGACGAGTTGGAGCTGACCCTGACCGCGACCGACTCGCAGACTTCGTCTTCCGCCGACTACTTCGAGGAGAGCAGCCCTTCGTCGCTACTAGCTCTCAAGTAGCACCAACATCAACATCAAAAGCCATGCCGGACGCACCACCACCCTCGCCGGCGGGCAAGACGTTCGTGGACGGCAAGATGAACAAGGGCGAGGTGGGTCGGATTCTGCTCGCTGGCGGCCTGGCGGGAGCGCTGAGCGCAATCGTGCCTTATCCGTGAGCTCGCTCTCTTTCTCCTGTCGACCTCGAATCATAGCTGACCTCGCTGCATCGTTCGCAGCTTCGACATCATCAAGACTCGGCTCCAAACCTCCAACTTTGAGGCCAAAGCCCACGCACCGCCACCTCCCACTTCCTCCTCTACCTCCACCCAGCCCACCAAACCACCGCCAATACCTCCCAAGCCGTCCATCACTCTCCCACCCTCCGCTGTTGCCTCCTCGAACCCTCTCTCCATCCGCGCCGTCGCCCTCGGCATCCACACCGACGGCGCCACCTCCTACCGCTATCGCTACCGTTCGACTCTCGTCTACTCGTTCCTGTCGAACAACATCTTCAAGCCGAAGCGAGGAGCGGGAAGCAAGATCGTCGATGGGCTGCCGGTGCCGAATCCG
Source organism: Leucosporidium creatinivorum (assembly GCA_001600635.1). Lineage (NCBI taxonomy): Eukaryota > Fungi > Basidiomycota > Microbotryomycetes > Leucosporidiales > Leucosporidiaceae > Leucosporidium > Leucosporidium creatinivorum. Next base: position 109,819 of record BCKL01000040.1, on the reverse strand, counting down.
AGGGCTGAGAAGTGGGCGTTGAGGGTGTTGGGATTGAAGGGCTTTACGAGGGGGATCAGGCCGACGGTGATTAGTAGCTTTGTGGGCAGTGCGGTGACGATTAGTGAGTTCTCTGTCGCGCTCGCTCGCCTTTCGGCTCTTACTCTCCGTCGCCGAACGGCTCGCTGACCTCTCACTCTGCTCTCTTCTTCTCCCTCCGCTCTTTCGACCATCTCACCCTCATTCGCCCTCCTTCGCCTTTGCATTCTCTCTCCCTCTACATTTAGCCACCTTCGAGCTCGCGCTGCATTGGCTCGGCGGAGACAGCGGCGGTGGAGCAGTCGGCTAGAAGGCGATAGTAGAGCTTGTTGACAGCGCAATAGACACGGAAAAGGAAGCTATATGAGGGACTTCAAGCACTTGGCGAGCCAAGCGAGGACTGAGAAAGGGAGCAAAGTAGCGAAGGCGATCCCTCGGCGCTCCCTCGGCGCCGAATCTGCCTCTTTCCCTCACTCGAGGCCGACCGCGCCGTCCCTTCTCAGCAACGAGGTAGCTACTGGTTGAGAGAGCATTGGACTTGCTTGCCCAGGTTGACGAGGTTTGTAGCTTTGGCGAGGGAGGGGATTGGTGAGGAGAGCGCCAAGGGTGAGGATAGTAGGGGGAGGAGCGCAAGGGCGAGGATGGGCCGAGTAGTGGGTTGGCGGGTGAGCGGCGCATATGGACTTGATGTTGAGCATGTATAAGAGTCACGCCGAAATCCATGCACTCGGTTGAGAAGAGAAAGTGGCGCGAACTCGACCGCCGAAAGTGCGCGGTCAAAGACGGGAGAGAGCAAGGCTCTCGTGGGTCTTCAGTTGGTCTGAGCGGTGTTACAATCGTAAAGGGAGGTCTCTACTCCAGGTCTCCGTCCCATACCACCTCGACCCTTCTCTTCCCGGCTTCCTCCCCGAATTTGAGGGAGCCCTCCGACTTCGGGTCCGGAAAGCAAAAGTACCAGGTCTGCAGCTGTGAGAGGCTGACTGGACCGGCGCAAAGCACGCGGAGCTCGACTTCAAAGGTGCCAAAGGTGATCTCACAGATGCGGAGCTCCTGCAGCGGGTGGGGGAGCGTCTGGAGAAGGAAGGGGAGCGTGATGTCCAAATCGAGTCGAACGAGGGAGGTGGTTTGGGCAAAGAAAGGACGGAAAGCGCTTATTGTTGAAGGCTCGACACCGTTGAAGTAGAGCCATTCCATGGGAAGGGGTATCGGGGAGAAACGAGGGAGTGCACTTCGGTTGGGAAGGCTGGCGGCTCYGGCGATCGTCGCAAACGTATTCGACTCCGGTCCAGTGGTTTGCTGTGCCGATAGGACTGGCGAGATAACCTGGACTGAGGCGCGGTAGATGGTGACTTCGAGGAGGGCGACCAAGAGAGCGCTCGGGAAGTTAGGCTCGGTCCAGCAGAAGGAGGTGAACTCGAGCCTTTGCAGGGTGAACGGCGCTTTCAGCGGTTCGTACGTTTTTGTAAGACTGAACTCGACCGTCTCGCTGATGTACAGATCCTTGATGTCTAGAGAAGCGAGTCAGCTCAGGCTCGCCGAGATTGAGCCGATACTCACGCTCCAAATTTGGCCCGGTGAGAGCGTCCATGTCGAGATCGACAACGCCTCTGAGACCGAGGAAGCTCAAATCCTGTGTTTCCGCGATGATCTGGTGGACGATGGAGCCAGCGATAGGCCTGCCTTCGCCGAGGCTGCCGCCTTCGACGGTGAGGACCTGCGTTTGACGGCAAAGCTTGGTACCTCCGAGGAGTAAGCACCGGGCGGCATGTTCCGTCTTCAGCACACTGTTGCGCCATAGGCGTCCTTGGGCGGCTTCCCTCCAGAGCGAGCAAACTAGCGACAATCGGCAAAGGAGGAGCCGGTACTCTCCAGCGGCGTTGCTGTAGAGGCTAATCTCAGGAGTGGGGGCCACAAGGTCCATGATGTGGTACACGAGCTCCGGCGGAAGCTTCCATCCTTTGGTCGGGTCGATCTCGAGTCCCTCGAATTGAGCGTCGAGCAACGCCTGCTTTTCCTTCTTGAGCATCCTCCTCGCTGCGCCGGAGCGCTTGCCGTGAGCTGTAGGTTGTTGTTGAGCTTCCATCCTAGTAGTGCGAGTGAGCTTGTTGTAGCTGAGAGCGGCGTAAGCGAGAGCGAGACGAGCAAGATGTGGGAGGAGGACAACAGACGAGAGAGGGCTCGAGCGGGAAGAGGTTCGAGCGACGAGGGAGGAGAGGAGGTGTTGAAGGTGATGAAGTGTGGTAAAGCTTTACATTGATCGACTCCCATACAGGATCGTTTCACGGTCCCTTTGGCCCTTCGACTCGCCTACAGCTCGAACTCGGCGCCCAACTTGCCGTCGCCGAGCATCGGCACTCGAGTTCGCAGCCGAGCAGAGGACGTTCGCCATCAGCTGAAGCTCTGCCCGTCAAGATGAGATATAGTCGATGCGCCCTGCCACTTTCAGTGCTCGATATGCACCTCATCATCTCATCAGAGCCGGATTGCCTTTGCAAAGCGGTTTCTGTAGCGAATCGACCCCGACAGAGTATCACCCCTACTCACTTCAACTTCCTGCACCTTTTCAGCAGCTTCTCGCCGAGCTCGAAGACACTCGCATGTCTCGCTCTTTGTCTCGCTCCCTTGCCTTTGTTCTCCTTTCCCTCCCTTTCCCTCCTCCTCCTCTCTTCCTCTTTCCTTCTCTCGTCTGCTCACTCTCTTCAAAACTATGGCTTGGTCTCAGCAAGAACTTCTGTACATCGGATCGGCTCTCCTGGCTTTTGCAGTCTGGCTCAGCCTTCGCTCAAAGTCGAGCGCGCCGAGCAGCGCTGTTCCTTCATACGGCCCTCGATATCTTCCCTCATTCGTTGGAAGCATGCTGGCAGCTTACAGGTATGTCGCTCCTACCCATCACACCTCGAACGCCACTCACTGTACCTCCTCAGGCTCGGAACGGACGAGGAGAACTTCCTGCTTGACTGCCATACTCGCTATGGCCCCATCACTTACCTCCCATGGCCACTGTGCCAATATCTCGTCACCGACAGCGCCGCCATCCAGAGCATCTACAACACGCCGAGCAAATCGCTCGTTTTTGTACGCTCGGTTGCTTCTCGGCGTTTGCACTCGCTGACCGGCTTCTGACACAACAGTCCCCCATCCGCAACGACATGAACTACACCGTCTTCAACACCTCTCCCGCCATCTTTTCATCTCGTTTCGTCGAAGAGCGGATCTTCCCCGCCCACGCCAAAGGACTCGCCCGAGGTCAGCTTGCGACTCCCCTCGAGCGCTTCGTTACCAGCGTAGAGGGTCGCGTAGCATCTCTCGCCGAAAGAGTGGACAAGGCGGGAATCTCAGCCGAGATTGAGCTCGTAGACGTCGTCAACGAGATGGTCTTCGAAGGCGCCTCGGACGCCCTGTTCGGCACCGAGCTCTGCTCTCCCTCCCACTCGGACCTCACTCGCGCTCAGCTTCGGGAGGCCTTCATCGACTTTGACGCTTCCTTCCCACTCCTCGCCTCTGGACTCGCCGCCGGTCTCCTCCCTGCCTCGCTGCACAGGTTCTGGCCGAAGCTCGACAAGGGAGTAAAGGCTCGGGGCGTGCTCATCAAGCATTTCGCCAAGTGGGCCAAAGCTGGACTTCCGGGACTCGAAGAGGGAGTGACGAAGGATATCGTGGAGATCGGCATGAACGCTCAGGTTGGAGATGAGGAGATGGGCAAGATTTTGCTCGGCTCGTTCTGGTGAGTCGGATATGCCTCCCCAGGCAGCTGACGACCCTCTTCTCGCTCCGAGCTGACTTTGCAACACTCTCTTGTTTCCCCCACAGGGCACTGCAAGCGAACGCTCCCTTCGCCGCCGTCCACCACCTCCTCTACCTCACTCAGACTCCCCGTCTCCCCTCCATCCTCAAAGAGATGGACGACCACCTCTCCACCACTTCCGAGCCCTACTCCTTCGCCACCCTCTCCTCTTCGACCGCTCTCCCCCTCCTCACCTCCACCCTCTACGAAACTCTTCGCCTTTCGGCTTCCTCCTTCTCCATCCGCCTGGTCAAAGACCGAGAAGGCTACGTCTTCAACAACACTCCTCACGCCATCCCTCCTATCCCATACCACTCGAGGATCATCTGCTGTGCGACTAGGCTGCTGGATGTCGAGGAGGATGAGGACAGCGCCGAGTGGGATGGAGAGAGGTTCGACGGCGAGGAGGGAAGGAGAAAGGCGCTGAAAGAGGTTCGCGCATTCGGAGGAGGGATCTCGGTGGTGTGTCTCTGACTTTCGAAAGCTGATCTGCTCGCTTACAACTCGCTGACTTCTCGCCTTCGATTCTTCCCTCTTTGCTCAGTGCGAAGGCCGACAACTCGCAATGGCCAAGCTCAAGGCCGTCAGCATCATGCTTCTCACCAGCTTCTCATTTTCGCCGATCTTAACTCGCTACAACCCGAAGGAGACTCGGGAGCTGCGCTTCAAAGGCGGCAAGAAGGGAGTGTCGCCGAAGACGCTGTTGGGCCGAGGTGAGTCTTAACGATCTTCTAGATGCTCTAAGGACTTGTTAACGTATGATCGCTGTCCACAGCCGGTATGGGAGTCCGACAGGTGGCGATGAAGGCGCCCTACACGGTTGCGAGGAGGACCGGCAGCGCGTGAGCTTGACATTAGAGGGCACGAAGTCTTTAGATACCGTTCGCATGTTATACCAGACTCATAGCTATCTTCCACGGCTGGCCGCTGTCTTGTCTCAGAAGCGAGAAGCGAGCGGCGCCAGCAGCGAGCGGCAAGCTGGCCTGGCTCGGACTCGGCGTTTGCTCGCTTTGCGAAGCTCTCGCACTGGTCTCTTAGCGAGTAGGTAGAAAGGTCGAACATCTCCTTTCAATTCTATACTCAAGACTTGCCCGACACCCATCCGCTTCTCTGCCTTGCCGACCTCTCCATCTCTTTCGGCCCCGCCTCCTCAGCCGAGCGGATCAAAATCCTTCCACGCCCCAAAATTCTGTCCCTCGACCTTTTTCGGCGCCAAGACCTTCGGCTGCAGCACTCCTCCCGCCGCGAAGCCCGGTGGCATTGAGGGCGAGGGAGCGGGCGACGACACGGGAGGGAGGACGTTCCAGCTCGGCTGTGCTGGCCGTGCTGCTTGCGCTTGGGATGGGGGAGGGGAGGTGAAGATGGATGAAGGAGCGGCGGAGGAAGAGCCTAGATCGTAGTTCGGTCGGCCGGTGTTGTAGCTGCTGCTGCTTGCAGGGGCGCTCGCCACCGACGCCGAGCTCTGCACCGGCGAGCCAAGCGCTGGTCGCGAAGGCTGGAGCGCAGCGAAGTTCCGCAGGCCTGCTGTTGATGCTGGTGGTGGAGGAGGTGAGGCGACCGCGACGGGGAATGAGGAGGGGAAGGAAGGCGATTGTTGGCCTGGTGGTGGGAGAGCTGGTAGTGGTGGTGATACCGGCGTCGGTAGGGAAAAGGCGGTCGAGTTGAAGGCGGTCGAGGGGACTGTTCGAGCACCGAGCTGGCGTGCGGAGGAGGTGGAAGTAGAGAGGCGAGATGAAGGGTTGGGTCGCTGTAGTGGTGGGTTGTGGAAAGCTGGAGAAGGGGAGAAGGTGGAAGGAGGGTTCGGCGAGAGTGAAGGAGTGATGGGCGGTGAGAAGGCCGCGTTGGGCGTGAGGGACTACTCGGCGAGGAAGGTCAGCCCCTCGGTTTCTCCTCGCGCGGAAAGATGCTCGAGACTCACCCTCGGACTTTCATCCCCCCACATATCATTCGGCACCTTCTTAGCACCCGCACCATTCAACCCCAACCCGCCTCCTCGAACCAGACTCTCAAAGTCCATCACCTCTCCTCCGTTCGCTCCATTACCCGCCGAGCTCTCCTCCAGCCGTCGCAGCTCGCCGAGTTGGCGAGAGTGCTCCTCTTCGACGCGAGTGCCGAGGCGCTTGATGACGGACATGAACTGTTTGAAGGCGAGGTCAGCGAGGGAGAGGGACGGGGTGAGACGAGGGAATGGCGGACCTTGGCGAATTGACCGGCGTTCAGAAGAGGACCCATCGACATGGCCCACAGTTGCGGGAGGATGAGCGTGGCGACTGTTATAAGCGGAGAGGAGATATTAGCGAGCTGCTCGACGAGAGCGAAAGACGGCGAAGAGATGATGAACTCACTAGCCTCAATCTCGACCTTACCTCCCATCGCCTCGTGCACACTGCACAAGATCCACTAATCGTCAGCGCGTGCTCTCTGAACGTGAACGACGATTCGCGACTCGGCGCCGATTCGAAGCCACACGACTCACGCCAAAGTAGCAATCATGACCGAAGGCTCCTTGGTCTTGATCTTAGCAAGCAGCGGGACCAGCTTCTCGGTGAGGGTGAACTTGTCGAGGGTGGTGATCATCGAGTGGAAGCAGATGAGGGTGCTGCAAGGGGTATGGGGCGAAGGGGCGAAGATGCGAAGAGGGAAAGGGAGGGAGGATCAGCGGCCAGACAAAGCGAGGAGTGCAGTGAGCCACTCACTTGACCTTTACGCTCAGCATCGTCGTCTTGGTGAAAACGGTGGTGATTTTGGGGAAGAGGGTCTGCTTGACAGTCTGCTCGGCGCCGAGGACGGAGGAGATCAATTATTGCCCTGGTTCCTCTCGTGCCACCTCATCGTCTTCAGCTATCTGAATGCGAGCATAATAGACGTACCGTGTAGTCCAGCGTCTCGCTGAGGCCCGGAACGACCTTCAACGCCCGTTCCAGGACGACTGGATTGTCAGATTCAAGAGCGGCGTAGATGAGGGGCATGACCTCTGTTTGAACAGTCGAGCAGGGAGTCAGCTTTCGCTTGCCCTTCGTCATCCATCGCTCATCCCTAGACCCTCGCCTTCTCAAGGAGCAAGCGAACGCCGAAACTCACCTTCCCTAAACACGCCCGGCTCGCACTTCTCGACAAAGAGCTTCAAATTGTCCAGCAGCGAGATGACGGCTTGTGGCGGCTCCTTGATCGTGAACAGAGGCTTGAGAGACGGCAAGACTTGGGTGCGGAACGAGTCCTGCTCGGCGCGAGGGCGTTGAGAATTAGCTGCTATGCTGGCGCAGGAAAAGCATGGACAACTGACAGCGTCCATTCCGCCGGCGATGTAGAGGATATTGGGTAGTAGGAAGGGGACCAAGCCGGGCTTCCGCGTCTCTTCGAGTAGGGAGGGAAGGACTTTTCGGCGGTTGACTTTCGTCGAGAAGCGAGGGAGGACCTGTGCAAGCGTGGTGATGAGAGAGGCAAGAGAGATCGGCGATGCGGTGAAGACAGCGAGATTGAGGCGAAAGCAAGGGATGCGCGAAGAGGGGGAAAGGAGAAGAGACGATGGTCAGCTCAGCGCCGAGGGAAGAGGGCGGAGAACCGACTCACCTGCAGCAGCCCCTTCAAAAACCCCGTCTGCGCCTCCACCGTCTGCGCATTAAAGCTCTCCCTACTCAGAAAATTCAACGTCCCCACCAGCACACTCTGAAAGTACGCATGCCCTTCAAACTCCCTCGCGCTCAACCTCCGACTCGGGAACCTATTCACCAAGCCACTGAGCACCTCCTGCGTTTCTGTAGGTAGTTTTCGCCATTGGGGCAGCGGCCGGCCGAGGGAGGATTCGAGTGTCTGCCGAGCGGAGGAGAGCGAGTTGTGGTGCGTGAATGGAGGGGAGGGAGGGAGGTGAAGGGAGTGGAGCAGGAGGCCTAGGGAGTACATGTCGTTTGAGGGGGAGGGGGCGGATTCGTCGAGGAGGTATTCGGGGGCTATTGCGGTGGGAGAGACACGTTAGCTGCTGCACTATCGCTCGCACAAGGCTCCTCAGCCGAGAATTGAGGATGGCAGTCAAAGCGAGAAGGAGAACTCACCGACATAATCCAAATCCCTCTGCAGGCTACTCGGTAAGCTATGATCGTACTCTAAGAAGTGCCATTTGGCGGGCACGCCGGTGACGGGGTCAAAGAGGTAGGTCGAGAGGCCGAAAGCGGAGAGCTTCCAGTCGCCCTGTTTGCAGTTGCGTGTCAGTCAAGGCTCGACGAGTTGGAAGGGAGCTCCGAGACGAAGGCGAGTCCGAGCGAGAGAAGGAGAGAGGAGGGAGGGCGAGGAGGTGAGAGCGAGAGACTTACCTTGGCGTTGATGACCACCGCCTCGGGCGTCAAATTCCCATGCACAAGCTTGGCGCTCTCGTGCAAGAACTGCAATCCCTTGGCCAACTGACTCAACCCCTTCTGAATCTCCACCTCGTCCAGCTCGAGGTCATTCTCCGCCTCCACTCCACTTGGTCGTCGTCCGTTGCGGGATGAAGAAGCCGAAGCGTTGATGGCGGAGCGGAGGGAGGAGGTGATGGGTTCGGTGGCGAATGTGATGGTGGATCTGGGGTGGCAAAGTGATTAGCGAGGCTCGGCGAAGACGGGTGAGGCGGGAGAGAAGCGAGGGGGAGATACCGAGTCTCCTCCATTGGTTCTGCCATTTCGAGGATGCAGGGATGCCGTAGTCGGGAGAGGGAGGAGGCCTGTAGTGACATGAAGCGGGTGAGTTGAGTGAGGGGTCGGCGGTCGGCGGTCGGGCGGGGCGGCCAGGGTTGCGAGAGGAGCGCTAGAAGGTACAGAGCAGCAGCGTTGCGACACGCTTATCAACTGAGTGTAGCCGGTCCTCTGCTCGAGTACAGACCACCCCGTAGAGAGCCAGGCGAAGCCCCCTGCTCGGTCGCGTGTCGCGCCGGGTTCGCCTGCGAGCTAGCAGCACTCGGAAGAGCGAGCAGCACAGGCAGCTACAGCGCAAGCTCCACCTGCTCCGTAGCTCATCTGTAGCCCTTCACCACCGCCGCTGCTCCATCAACAGCCAGCTCATCCGATCCCAGCCCCAGCTTGAAGCGCTTGAACTCACCTCCTTCTTGAGCACTTCTACCGCCTTGTCCAACCTCTTACTAGCACCATTATCCCTCCCTCTACTCCCACTGCTCGAATTCTGTACCAAACCAGCCTTCTCGGCGGACCAAATCGACACCTGCTTGCCATTCGAGTTGTGCGTCGCTCGCTCTACGCGCCAGACCCCAATCTGTAGGGGAGCATGTTGAGAGCTAGGTGCTGCTGTGTAGGACGATGATAAAGCGGAACGAGAAGCGAGGGAAGCGGCGGTAGAGAGGGCGCTGCTTAGATACTCCCTGTTGAGCGAGCAGTTAAGAGTGAGTTTAAGGTACAGATCCGAGCTGGGAGCGACACGTACATGGCTAGACAATAGCCGGATCTGATCGGCTACAGTTTCCGAGCGAGGCGATGTAGGTCCGTAGGCAACAGCGAGATGAGCGAAGGAGCGAGAGAGCAGCGGGCCGCTTTGGAGCTGTAAAGGCCGAGAAGTCGAATTTGAAGGGTTGCCTTCCTGCCTGGACTTGCCTCGATAATCGAATCGGCTACAGCGCTTCAAGCTACCGCCCTACCGCCCTACATGCCGCCCTCCCGCAGCTCAGAAGGTACGTGCCCGCGCTCCGCTTCTCGTCCCGCTCGCTAATCTCTGCTGCTCTACAACAGCTTCTCACGCCGCCTTCCTGGCATCGCTCACCAAAATCAACGAGCACATCTCTGCTCGCGCTACAGCTCTCCATGTAGCCGACCCGACGGAGCTCGAGACGACTTCGACGGCCGAGTTGGTTAATCGCGCGTTTGAGACTATTCCCAAGGAGTTGCTGGAGGAGGGAATGGGCGTGGAAGGTGCGTACATTATACCTCTCTCAGCTCCTGCTGTACGAGAAGCTATCGTCCAGCAGGTCGGGCGCCAGCTCGGCCCTCGACTCGGCGGCCAAATCGCTCCGAGCCGGCGGGCTAACTTGATCTCTCCTTCCCTCTCCACCATTCCCACCATGATCTGATACATCGCAGCCGTCACCGACCTACTACTCAACACCATCGCGCCTGCTCTAGCTGGTGGACAAGCAGGTGAGTCTGCTCGGCGCCCCTTGCGGCGCTGCTTCCTCTCCGCTTCCTGGGCTTCAGTCGTGCCCTTCTCGCGCTGAAAACAAGCTGACCTGTTTTACTTTTTTGACCGTCAAACCCTGTCCTCATCCCCGCGCCTCTCCCACCTTCAACTTTCGCCCGAACTCCCGCTCGGCGCTGCCATCTGCTCGGCGCAGGTCCTCGCTGGTACGGTCTCGTCACAGGCGGAGTGCTTCCCGCCGCTCAGCTGGCGGATCAGCTAGTCACGAGCTACGACCCGAACGTTCAAGTGCATAATTTGGTGAGCTTCGGTCGTCTCTCTCAGAGCTCGAGGTGGAAGGAAGGAAGAGCGCCGAGGTCTGCTCGCTAGTCACTCCTTCGTTCTCTCACTCGACAGAGATCCGAGCGCTGACAATCATCCTCTCGCTTCCTCACGACAACAGGAAGACACCCTCACCTCCTCGCTCACGCCCCTCGTCCTCACCCACCTGCTCTCCCTCCTCTCCCTCCCGCCCACCATCTTCACCCAAAACACCCTAACAACAGGCGCCACAGCCTCCAACATCCTCGGTCTATCCCTCGGTCGCGATTTTGTCGTCTCCCGGATCAAGTCCACCCAGGGGCACGAAGGCTGGTCCGTCCCCGAAGATGGGCTCGGCGGCGTAGAGGTGCAAGTACTGTGTGCTGTCCCCCATGCTAGTGTGAAGAAAGCGGCTGCTATAGTGGGGATTGGGAGGAAGGGTGTGGTTGATTTGGGGGATGTGGAGAGTGCCATGCCGTGCGATTTCAGGATGCAGGAGTTGGAGAGCAGGTTGAAGACGAATTGGGGGGAGGGGAGGGGGAGTGCCGTGGTTACTAGTGCGGGGGAAGTTAATACTGGGTACGTTATGGTGCTCTCATCGACGCGCTGTGCTCGATTCTGCTACATTTCTCAGCCGAGGGAGCCGTACATCATCGCCGCGCCGAGCTGATCCGTTCCCTTCCCTCCTTCTTCGCCGACTACCCCAACCTCAACAGCGGCTGGACCTCCAACCACTCTCGTATCCGCGAGCTCTGTGACCAATACGGAGCCTGGCTGCACATTGACGGCGGTTGGTCCTCTCGCTCTCTAACTCGCCGTCTCCAGCGAGAGGAAGCTGACCATGTCCCCCTCTCGCTCTCCACGACTCTGCATACGCCTTGCACCTTTCTCGCCTACTACGCACGATCAATCTACCACGACTGACAGCCTTCGGCGCCTTCGCTACCCTCCTTCCCGAGTTCGCGCACCTCGCCGGCGATCTTGCGCTCGGTGATAGCATCACGTCGGATGCTCACAAGTGTTCGTCCTTGCTCTCGAATATTGCTCACAAGTGTCCGAGCTGTAGCTGACCTTCCTCTTGGCTCCGCAGGGCTGTGGGTCTTATCTTTCCCCCTCTCCACCGCGCCGCGCACTGGAGCTCCGACTGACGCCTTCAACGCTCCAACAGAAATGTTCCCTACGACTGTGGTCTCTTCTTCTCGCGCGGTAGCGGTCTCTACTCGCTCTGCGGTCCCGGTGGTCAGGCGCCCGCCTACCTCACCGCTTCGGCGAGTGAGGGCACCGCACAGTTCCCTGCGCTGGAGGAGTATCGCAACATCCCAAGCCCTCTATTCATGGGAATTGAAAACTCCTCTCGCTTGTACGTTACTTGCTGCCCTCTTCCTCGCCTCCTCGCGCCGAGCTGACCGCCCGCCATCAAACCACAGCCGAGCCCTTCCACTTCTCGCTTCTCTCCTACAACTCGGACGAGCAGGCTACATCGACCTCTTCTCCCGCAACGTTGCTTTCGCCTCGCATATCTCCTCCTTCCTCCGCTCCCACCCCTCCTACGACGTCCTCCTCCCCTCGGCCGCCGAAGCCCCTTCCTACCGCCAAATGAACATTGTCCTCTTCGCTCCTTCCTCCTCCTCTCCTTCTCGGTTCCAAGGCGCCGATGGATCAAAGCAGCTGGTCAAAGAGATCAATGGCAGTAGGAAGATGTTCGTCACGGGTACGGTTTGGAGGGGGAGAGGAGCGGTGAGGTTGGCGGTGAGTAATTGGAGGACTGAGGTGCCGGGTGAGGGCGGAGAGGGGTACGGGGACAGGGATTGGCGGGTAGTCAAGGAGGTGTTGGAGGGGGTCATGAGGGAGTGAGCTAGATGCCGGAACGAGGCGGTTCGGCGATAGGAAGCTGAACGTAATAAGCAGGCGTGGCATTTTCAAGGCACTAGTAATCATCATCTTCATCTGAGCTATACAGCACTAACCCTTTTGGTAGCTGACGAGGCTGGCAAGGAGAGCCAGCGATCAGCTCGAGGCGCATGTTCGGAGGGGCTCGGCGAAGGCTTACCTTTTGCCAAGTGACCTGCATGGCGATCCCTACTCTCTCCAACTCACACAACAAGAAGTCCCGCCTCTCGTCTTCTCCTTCATTCATCGTTATCTCAACCGTCTCAAGCCCGTCCATAGCCTTCACGCCGCCTCGGCGCAGCTCGATGAAGATCTCAACGTCGAAGACCGCCGATGAGTATCCGTTAAACACCTTGAGGTGCGTTATAGGGAGTGGATATCGCTCTAGAAGCTTTGACGGAAGGTATGGGATCTCGAGACGGGGGAGAGAAGCGCCTCGGGCGAGGAGGGGCACAAGAGGATCGAGTGCCGAGGGCCACTTTACCTTAATCACTCGCAGGGAGCGGAGGGGTGGGAGTGGGCAGATGGGGAGCTCATGTGAGGCTGTAGTGTCAAGATGACTGAACACCGACCTGGAGAGCACCAGTCGATTGGTGACGGCGGAGAGAAGGGCGGCGAGTTGGGGGCCAGGAATCGGCGCCGAAAATCGAGCGCGGCTCATTGGGTGGCGAAGGTATAGATAGTCGAGGGTGAATGTCGGTGTGGTATAGCTAGCTGCCAGAGGTGACGCAGGTTTGTAGCCGATCTCGTAATCCAGCGACAGCCTCTTGAACCCTGCTCGGCGAAGTGGTCAGCTTCCGTCTGGCCGTTACGGGCATTAACCAACGCACCATGTAGCTTTGGCGAGTCGATCAAGGCTTGGAGATCCAAGCCGCTCACTCCCACCAGCGCTAGCGACCTCAAACATCCATCTAAGCTGGAGTCCAGCACTTCCTGCACCAGCCTCCCTTCGAAGCCCCCGATCACCGGTCCCGGCCGCTCCGGCCAGTCCTCAGAGCGCATAGAGACGGTCGGATACAGATGAACAACTCGCTTGAAGGCGGCGGCTCGACCGGCCGACTGCAAGTATGCGTGACGCCAGAGAAGCGATTGCGCTGGTCGTCTCCACGCCGAGCAGACGAGGGCGGTGGAGCAGAGCAGTCGATAAGCCTCCTGGGCGGCAATGATGTACTTTTCCTGCTTCTTGACAGCAGGGCAGGCAGCTTGCAGGACCAGATGCACGACGTCGACGCAGAGACGTGGGCTCTCGGAGCCGGGTTGGAGGGATAGGTGGTCGAGCTGGTGGGTAAAGGACGATGGCGGCTGAATGTCGGGCATAGCTGTAGTTGACGAGCAGTCTTCCACCGAATTTGTCGAAAGCTCGAAGAGGTTGGGCAACGCTGATAGGAAAACCTGGAAGTTGAGAGCGCAAGCGGTCGAGCGTCAGCCTGAGGCGGGAAGAGAGGGTATCAAGGTTGCTTATGGAGCATCGAGCCAAGCCGATCATAATGTAAATGTCTTCTCAGGGTGTTCTCGGCGCTCCAGGTCGCCTAAAGCTCGAGCTCAGCGCTCGAGATGCCATCGCCGAACCTCGCAGGAGGGAGGGCGTGCTGTCGAGTGAGCGTCTTTCATTCGGCCTTCAGACTGCACACACTTGTCAAAGGTGACTTCTCCTTCCAGGACGCTGCCTCTGCTTGCTCAGTCGCTCTTCTGCCCCCACACAAGCTTAACTCCCCGCTTCTGGCACTCATCGCCGAACTTTGTAGCACCCCCAGACCTGACCTCTGCACCGATAATCCACCACCTTTTCAATTTGGAGAGGCTGGTAAAGCCAGCTCCAATGGCGAAGTTCTCGAGTGCGAAATCCTCCCTCGGTGAGATTGCGATGTTGAGCTCGGCGAGTGGAGAAGGAGGGTCTGCAAGAGCAAGGGATTGGTGTGGTCAAGCGTGAGGGATGTAAGAGAATGCAGCGTGTCGATGAAGGGAAGGAAGTAGGAGTAGAAATCGGGTCGGAGGTGAAGGAGAGTGAGCCTTTGGAGTGAGTGGGGCGAGGCGTCGAAATGGAGAGCGGGTGATTTGTTGGATAGCCGTAGGCTTAGAGATGTCGCAAGCGCCAAGTTCACCGATCTTGTCGTAGCTTGAAGAAGGGCGACCAAGAGTCGGCTGGGGAACTCGGCTTGGGTCCAGGCGAGCGACCGACAATCCAGGTCCTCGAGGCGGAAGTGGGGGCGGAGCCAGTTGACGGAGGAAGGGCGAGTGTAGGTGATGCTGGAGTAAAGCAGAAGCTGGCGGAGGTCTGCCATGGCAAGTTAGGTGAGCATGCTCGGCGAGGAGCAGGACGACGGCGAAAGACCTACCCGCCAAACTAGGACCAGTGAGAGCCGCAGGATCTAGGCCGACTACGCCGCTGATACTGAGACACTTGAGTGAGTGCGTAGCTCCCAGGACTTGACGAACGAGCTGGCCGTCGATGGGCGGGGTTTCGGCGCTGACCAGGTCCAGCTTTTGCGTTGACTGAGCCCTGTGTCCACCTGAAAGGAAGCTTTGGATGGCGTGGGTTGTACGTAAAGTAATCCTTGTCCAGAGTAAGCACTGTGCTTCCCTCCTCCAGAGCGAGCAGACGAGGGAAAGGCGTGAGAGAAAGCGGCGATGCTCGCGAGCGGCATCGCTTGCGTAGAGGACCTCGGGGGCCGGAGCAGAGATGCGAATGATGTGGTACACGAGCTCTGGCGGCAGCTTCTATCCTTTGGTCGGGTCGATCTCGAGTCCCTCGAATTGAGCGTCGAGCAGCGCTTGCTTCTCCTTCTTGAGCTTCCTCCTCGCTGCACCAGAGCGCTTGCAGTGAGCTGTAGGTTGTTGCTGAGCTTCCATCCTGTACGAGTATGTTTGTTGGAGCTGAGAGCAACGAGAGCGAGAGCGAGACGAGACGAGACGAGCAAGATGAGGGAAGAGGACAACAGACGGAGGAGGCCGTGAGCGAGAAGGGGTTCGAGCGGCTGAGAGAAGAGAGGGGTTTGTTGAGGGTGATGGAGTGCTGCAGAGCTCGAGAGTAAAGTGAAGTGATACAAGAACCTTCACGAGCTGCTGTAGGCTGCCCAGCTCGCCTACAGCTCTACCTTGGCGCTCGACAAGCCATCGCCGAGCTCGACTTGTTCTCGCTCTCACCCTCTCGCGGTCTACCAGCAGGAGCAGGGCGATCTGAGATGGAACAAGAAATGCGTGCATATGTCATCAACCTCCTGGCTCCTCCCTAAGCTCCCATCACTCTATCGCTCTACCTCCCCTCAGCAGGACTCCCACCCCTCCAACTCCCCGCTCCACCACTAGCCACAAACCCCCTCTGCTGCTCCTCACTCGGCCCCCTCGGCTGTCTGACCGCGAACGTCTGTCCTCCCGCGCCGGCGCCGAGAGACCCCTCCTCGCTCGTACTGCTTGACTCTGCTGCTGCTCCGCCGCTGAGACTGAGGGAGAGGGAAGGCGAGGAAGACGCGTCGGAGGAGTAGTACTGCGTTGCTGAAGCTGGGGGTTGCTGGGCGGCCGAGGTGGACGATTCGAAGAAGTTGGAGGCTTGGAAGATTCCTTGTACTGAAGGGCGAGAACGAGCGGCCGTCCCGACGGTAGCGTACCCCTCGCGGAGGTTCATGTTGCTCCTCCGTTGGTTGGCGGCGTGGTGAGGAGGAGGAGGCGGAGGTTGGTGGTGGTGAGAGGGGTAGGAGGCGTAGGAGGGGGAGAGACCGTTGGAGTGGGAGTGGGAGTGAGGAGAGGAGGAGGAGTGGTAGCGGATGTCTGGCATGGATTTCTTGCCTCGGAGGCCGGCGTTCGAGGAGGGAGAGGAGTAGGAGTCGGGAGGGGAGAGGTAGGAGGAGAGAAGGTCGCGGGATGAGGAACGGCCGACTGTCGAGGCCGAGTGGCGGAGGGGCTGTTGGGTAGTCATGGAGAGGGGAAAAGGTCAGCTACAGCTCCTCACCTCGACGAAACGACTCGAGCGACACACCTTCTGAGCCGGCTCCGCGCTCGTCGTGCCCTTCTTGAACACGACCACATGCCTCTCCTCCTCACTCCCGACCGAGCGATGTCCCAACTCCAACATCTTAGCACTTTGATGCACGGTCCTCCTCAAGGCCGCCGAAAGGGACTTGGAGAAGGCGAATTCGTCTCGGAGGGGGTCCGACTTGAACTGGGCGATCGAGGTGTAGATGGTGAGGGATTGGGGGTCATTCAGGTCGAGATCTGGTCCAACGTCATCGAGGGTCAGCTCCCATCGAGAGGAAGAGAGCAGGAGAAGGAGAAAAAAGACGAACCCGACTTGCCACTCCCACTCGCCTCGCTCCCGCTCCCACTCGCGCTATTCGCCATCCTAGCACTAATACTAGTCCCCACATCACTCGGCGGACTCGCGCTATATCCATTCCCTCCCTGCGCATACACATCCTGCACCGGCGCGGGCACATACTCCCTCGCGCCGAAACTCTTCGCGCTCCCCACTGCTCCTGCTCCTCCTCCTGCGCTCGCCGAGCCGAATGTGGAGAACTGCCCCTGCACCAACCTCCCATAATCCTCATCGTCCGCCTGCCCTCCTCCTCCTCCGCCACCGCCGACGGGCGCCGAGCTCGAATGGCTCATCGGATAACCCCCCGGCGCGGACGCCTCCCTGCGATTCCATCCCGGCGGAGGGCCCACTGGGTCGAGGCTCGAGAGCTCCCTCGTAGAGCGCATCCGCTTGATCGCCTTGTCCCTTTCGATCCGCTCCTTCTCGCCTTCCTTGAGGACCTTCTTGAACTCGGTGCGCAGCTTGCGGCCCTGTCCATCGTTAAACCCTCTCATCAGCTCCCATCCGCGATAGCTCGAAGGGGGGAAGAACCGGCATACCTGAAGATCAAACCCATTCAACGCCGACACCGTCAATGCCGCGTCCCCCGCAGCGCGAAAGTTGGCGAAAGCGAGGCCTCGGAATTGGCCGTTATCAAAGTGGTAGTTGAAGGCGAAGGGAGGGGGGAGGCGCAGGTCCTCCATCACGCCGAGGAGGTGCTCTTTGGGCACTTGGAAGGGGATGTTCTGTTGCATACGAGCGGGGTTAGCGAGAGAAGGTAGGAGGGGAGGGAGAGAAGAGAACCTTGATGACGATGGCGGTGGGGATGCTGTGAGTGATGCAAGGGGCAGTCAGCTCCAGCTCGACGACAAGAAGCGAGAATCGCGAACTCACACCTCATCCTCAGGCAACGGCCTGCCCATCAACGCGGCATAACCCGTCTGGTAGCTCGGAGCTGGCTGCTCGTACTGCTGTGCCTGTCCCTGCTGCTGAGGCCTCATCCACTCGGTAGGTAGTCCCGACCTCGCTCCTCCCCCTCCACCGCCACCGTTACTCTGCTCCTGCCTCCCTCCTCCTCTCTGATACCCGCCTCCCCCTCCCCCTCCTCCGCCGTAGCTCGGCGCAGGAACGTAATTCTGTCCGTACGAGCTAGGACTCTGCTGCTGAGGGGCGTAAGAGTGCTGAGAGATGGGCTGGGGGTGATAAGGCTGGTAATGTTGCTGCTGCTGTTGGTTCGGCGGGAGGTTGAAAGCGGTGAGATGCGAGCCGTATTGCTCCTCCGCCTGACCGGGCGCCAAGTAGGGCGGGCCGCTGACGGGGGTAGGAATCTCGGTAGAAGCTGATCGTTCGATGGGAGGGTTTCGGTTGAAGGAGTAGTAAGGCTCCGAGCCGATGGATTGGGATTGGACGGGAGGGGGAGGAGGTTGATAAGGGAGGGAGGGGATGGGAGGGGCTGGAGAACGGGGTTTGGAATGTTGAGGAGGGGAGGTGGGGATGGTGAAGCGTTGGGAGCGTTGCTGTTGGAGTGTTGTAGGGCGTTAGTGAGGTGCTCCGAGAGACGTGTTGGGCTGAGAGCTCGGACGCGTTGAGGGAACAGGCCCATTCCTGGTGATGAGAGCGTGCGAGGGCTGTCGGCTGTTTCTACCTGTACAGACTCCTTCTGTGCTCCAGGAGATGCCTGCAGCAGGATCGAGTATCCTACGCGCTCTCCTCCGCGCTCAACCCTCCGCAAAGGCTCGACGGCGACGGCGAGATCAAGCGATTGATACAGAGGCTCGGCGCCGCCATCACTTGACAGCAGCACCTAACACCTCAACGCCTCGCTCCCTCCCGCTGTAGCCCATCAGCCTCTACCCAAACGCGCAAACCGTTCTGAGCCAAACACTCGTCTACCCTCGCTGGCTGCGGCTCTCCCCGACGCGCTTCCCCTCCCAGCTGTAGCACAGTAGATCCCTCTGTACCGCAGTCCCCTCTGCTATTACTCACCTTGCGAACTTGAGGTACTTCCAGCCCTCCTCCGAGGCTGCCACCTGACGCGTCGCTGCCGCTCAGTTGAAGGTGGTCCAATTGCTGCTGTAGGTCGAGCGACATGGTGATGGCTTAAGAGGGGTGTTAGGCGTGTGTCGTGAGAAAGTCTAGGGCGTCTAAAGAAGGCGTAAGAAAGGGTGAAAAAGAAGAGAAAGGGAGGAGACGAGGTCCAAGTTGAGGGAAAGAACGAAGGTGAGAGGTATGCTGATGAGGTGCAGAGTATGAGGTCGTTATGTAGGCGTGATTATCGTCGTTCGTTAATCCGAGATACCAGGTCGTTAACGCGGGCGTAAAGCAAGAGACGAAGGAGACAGCGAGAGAGGCCTGAGGGAGAGAGCCACAGTCCACAGGCGAGCGAGAGGCCTAAGTCGTGTGCCTCCTATCCTTCGCAGTTCTGATATGTAGCTCTATAGCTCTCAAATCGTCAGTAAAAATGCCGCCGCCCTTTCAGCGAATCGCCGAGCTCGCTACAGACCTAGAGCAACTCGCCTCGCATGCGCAGCCCACCTCCTTCGGACTTAGTACTTGCCTCAGGCGCAAGCAGGGTGTCCCTCTGACGCGCTCTCTCTTTATACTGCCCTACAGCCTTCAATCAGCCCCGCCGGCAGCCTCCCAAGCCTTCCCCGCCGCCGAACCTTAGCACTTCGCACTTCAAGAGCCCCACATTTCGCCTCTCCGGCTCTTTCGCTCCTACTT
Organism: Leucosporidium creatinivorum; assembly: GCA_001600635.1. Classification (NCBI taxonomy): domain Eukaryota; kingdom Fungi; phylum Basidiomycota; class Microbotryomycetes; order Leucosporidiales; family Leucosporidiaceae; genus Leucosporidium; species Leucosporidium creatinivorum. The sequence goes on along the minus strand of BCKL01000040.1, from coordinate 90,704 downwards.
CTCACTGCTCTCACCTCTTACCTTGCTACAGCTCAACATGACCGCTACGACAATGAAAGCAGCTCGCTACTACGGCGTACACGACATTAGGATCGAAGACGTTCCGATTCCGAAGCCTCTGGCGGGGCAGTGCAAGATTAAGGTCGCTTGGTGCGTTTTGCGCTGTTCGGAGGGGTGTGAACTACAGCTGATCACCTACGCCTGCTTCGCTACAGGTGCGGCATCTGTGGGTGAGCCTCCCCGCCGCTTCAAACGAAAGGCGAGTTCGCTGACCGTCGCCTGTTGTCCCCAGAACCGATCTGCACGAGTACGAAGGTCCGCTCGTTCCTCTCACTGCTCTCCTACATTCAGCTAACCCGAGTTCGACACAGCCGGTCCCATCCTCTGCCCCTCAGCCTCCGTAGCCCACTCCATCACGGGGGAAAAGCTGCCCATCTGCCTCGGTCACGGTACATTTCTCGCCTTCCCTCCTCTCCTTCTGCTCCCTACTCACTTTATCCCCTCCAGAATTCTCCGGCACCATCACCGAGCTCGGCCCCTCCCTCAAAGGCTCCTGGGCAATCGGCGACCGAGTCGTAGTCGAGCCCGTCATCTCTTGTCACTCCTGCTATGCCTGCGAGCATGGGTATAATAACGCTTGCACGTCTCTCGGCTTTATCGGTCTGAGTGGGTATGGTGGTGGATTAGCAGAGTTCATCGCGACGGATGAGCAGTACTTGCATAAGTTGCCGGAGGGGGTTTCGCGTGAGTTTGGTCGACGGCTGAGGGAGAGTGAGGGAAGAGCTGACCTTGATTGAGAGTACACAGTGCAAGATGGAGCGATGGTCGAGCCCCTGGCTGTGGCTATGCATGCGGTCGAGCAGAGCGGGATGAAGAAGGGGGATACGGCTTTGGTTCTCGGTGAGCCTCTTCCTGCCTTTTACGAGCTCTTCCCGTCTGTCTCCTAGAGCTCGAGGCTGACTTTTTCAACTCTGGTTTACACAGGCGCCGGCCCCATCGGCTGCTTCGTCATCAAGACCCTCATCGCCAAAGGCGCTTCGTCGGTCCTCTCCCTCTCCTCCCCTTCGTCTTCTGCCTCCCTAACCTCCTCCGCAAGCAGCACCGTAATCTGTTCCGAGCCCTCCTCCTCTCGTCGAGCAATGGCTCTCCACGCAGGAGCGACGCACGTCCTGACCCCTCCTCCTGGGGACGGCACCATCATCGCCGAAGTCAAATCCTTGACCAACGGCAATGGGGTGGATGTCAGCTTTGAGTGTGCGGGAGTACAGGCGACGATTAATACGGGAATTCAGGCGTTGAGGCCGAAGGGAACTTGTGTGAATGTCGCGATTTGGAGTATCCAGCCCAAGGTGAGCTTTGAGGCGCCGAGCATGAGTAGAGGTAGCTGACGAGGCGCGTGGTGAACAGATCGACATGAACGCTCTCGTGCTACAGGAGAAAACTCTCAAGGGTATGTCCCCTCTTGCTCCCCTCACCTCCTCTGTCTCCCCGACTCGGCGCCGAACCTCCCTCTCTTACTCTCCCACTTCGCAAAAGGCGTCATCTGCTACAAGAACAACCACGAGGCCGCCCTCTCCTACCTCGCTAGCGGGGAGATCAATCTCGATGGTTCGCCCTCTCTCTCTCCCTCCTCTTCGCTGCTCGGCGCTGACCTTCCTTCGCTCTCCTCCCGCCCGTCTGGTTGCATAGGCTTCGTCACCGGCACTACGGCGCTCGTTGATGTCGTTGAGAAGGGCTTCCACGAGTTGATCAACAATAATGAGCAGCGTGAGTCGTCTTTTTTCTCTGTGCCGAGGGAAGGTCGGCGTCGAGCTGATGAGACGGGCCGAACAGACGTCAAGATCCTCGTGTCGGCTACTGGTGGGGAGGAGTGAAGTGATGGGAACTGTTCGGCGTACAGAAGGGTTTCAGAGACAACGAAATGCAGTGACATGAGTGCACTCGGGCTCGAGCGGCTTTACAGTCGATGCTCGGCGTAGGTTCTCTCATCTGCCTCTCTCACTTCGCTTCTTCGTCTCTCGCTTTCCGACTCGCGCTGTTCCGACTCTCTCTCACGCTGTAACGAACTACAGAAACGTGGCAAAGCACACGCCTCCGCGGACTCCTGACCGAGCTCGGGCCGCGTTCGCCTTCCGCCTCAATTCGGGCGTCGATTAATCCCTGCTTCTCGCCACGACACTCCCCTCCACGAGCCAGCAGCATGTCAACCAACATCCCTCGAATCACGCTCCGACCTCCACCGCACCGCTCCTTCCTGAGCGGCTACCCCGGCATCGGCGCCTCTTCCCCTTCCTCTCCATCAGCGTCCTCTCAAAGCGACCCGCTCCTCAGCCTCCCCATCGTCCATCGACCAGCAGCATGCCTCTCTGGTATAGTGGAAGTCCGACTGCCTCCCACTAAAGCCGGCACCAAGGCTCGGTGGTTGAGGGTCGAGTTGGAGAAGATTGAGAGCGTCCCTCTTTCGAGCAGTGGTGGGCAGGAAGGGGAGGGAGGAAAGAAAAAGGAAGCGAAATATGTTGAGTTGATCGGGAGTGGGCCGGGAACACTTTGGGAGGCGGGCAAAGGGAAGGGGATGATGGTCAAGACGGGCGACGGCGATGGGGAGGCGCAGGAGGAGATGATCAAGGATAGCCCGAGAAAGGGCGCAGCCGGCAGGTTCAAGAGCATTGTTGGGAAGAAGGGAAGTAACGCGGCTGAAGAGGAGGAGGAGGATGGCTGGGAGAGTATTCCCGAGGTGAGTCGGCAGGGCGAGCAGGAAGTGCGAACGCCGAGCTGACCTTGAGATGAGCAGGGCAACTACGTTTTCAGCATCCCTCTCCCCGAGGGACTTCCTCCTACTACCGAGGTCGACTCGAAGTCCAACGGAGTCTCCTACCAACTCGTAGCGACCCTCTGCGGCCGAGGCAAGAAGTACGATCTCCGTTCGGCGCTCGTCTCTGAGGCTCTCAGCTCACATGCTCGCCCTCCTGACCCACAGAGGCCTCCTCAAATCCATCTCCAAACCCGCTCTCTACACCTCCCAATCCCCCGTCCTCCTCCTCAAAGCCGACATCCTCCCCACCTGGCCCATCTACTCTCCGCTCCTTCCCCTGCCTCTCCCGCTCCGGCTTCCGTGGGAGAACGACTCGGGACCGACGATTGGAGAGATCAAAGAGGCGAGGACTAGTGTGAGGAACAATGAGGGGGTGGAGGGAGAGGTGTGGATGAAGGCGATTAGGGAGAGTGGAGCTCATGGGCCGGGAGATGCAGTGCAGGTTCGTGTACAGGTCGGATGGGGCGGCGAGCGGTCCATCAAAGTATGTACTCATTCTCACTACTTTGCGAGAACCCTTAAAACTGACCTCCATCACCCGTTCGTGCAGCTCACTCGGATCGACTTTGTCCTCCGCGAGACCCTCACCTTCCGCCATCCGATCCCTGGTCAGCCAAACAGGACACAGAGGAGCACTCCGAGAGTCACCTCCATCTTCACCGCCAACGCCTCGGTCTCAAGCGATCCGGTACGTTCTCTTGTCGTTTCAACGGTTCGCCGAGCAGCTCGCTGATCTTTCTTTTCGCGCGCAGGATAACCCTACCGCTTTCGCCGTTCTCTACCCTCACGAGCCCGTCTCTTTCGACCTCACCGGTATCGTCCCGAGCTCGCACTCGCGAGTCACCGTCCGCACCGCCAAGGTCAGTCTTCGCCCTCGAACATCGCCGAGCCAATACCGAGCTGACTCCCCATTCCAACAGTATGTCGAGGTCGTCTACCACCTCAAAGTGCGCGGCATGATCGAAGGAGGCGACGAGATCGCTGTGGACGACTGGCACGTATTGCTCGGCAACGTAGGCCGTCGCGAGTCGAACGGTCTCATGGGCGACATCGGATGGGTCACCGACCTCTGCAACCGCTCCGGAGGCAGCGTCAGCGAAGTCGCCTCACCAAACACTGGACAGAAGAGGATCTCGTTCGCCGCCCAGCGCGCCACTTCGCCTGATCTTCCTCCGTCGGCGCCGCTCATTCCTTCGCCTCCTCCTACCGCCGGTAGCGCCTTCTCTCCTCGCTTCGCCAACCTCGATACTACTCGAGCTGTTGCGCACTCGGACCCTCCTCCTCGAGCTGACTCGTTCAGCCATCTCGACCAACAGTACCCTTCGCAGCGCCTGCCCGCCGGAGGAGCTGATCCCTACGCCTCTTTCAGCGACGGCGCTCGCTCGCATGAGGTGCCTCCTCCCTCGGACACCTACACCGCCTCCTACCGCCCTACCAACCCGTCCTCGAACGGTCATCCGCCTTCCACTCCCTCGCCCGCTCCTCGCGCCAACTTCATTCCCTCCCCCACCGCCGCCGAGGAGAAGCTCTACCTCCACCAAGCGGCCGTCCAGATGCGGGAACAGCAACAAGCTCGTCGTGTAGCCAACGAGGAGGAGCGCGCCAAGCACGAGGAAGCCCTTCGCCGTCGCGCAGAGACCGAGGGGCAATCGCTCATCAGCCACAATCGCCGAGATACCTACGATTCCTCCACCTCTTCGGCAGTGTTCGGCTACGGAGAGAAGGCTTCTCTCCACTCGGCTGCTATCGTTCGCCGTCAACTCGTGCAGGATGGACTCACCAACACCCCTCCTCACCTCCGCTCGGTCGACGAGAATGGCGCTCGCAACTCCTTCGCCATGCACGACGACGCTCCCGCCGTCGTTCAGGCTCGCCTCGCTCCCGCTCCGATCCACAGGAGTAACACCACAGTCGCCTACAACGGCTCCAGCGTCGGAGGCGCCGCCGACTCCGAGATCTCGGGCCACTCGCCCTCTCCCTCTCCTCAGCCCAACCTCCTCGCTCCCCACCCTCAGCGCGAGCTCCACCCCCTCGTTCGCTCGCAGACGATCCTCTCTGGCGCCGAAGCTGAGAAGCGCCGACTTTTCGAGGAGGCCAAGGAGCGCGCTCGGCAGAGGCAGGAGGAAGCGCGGATCGAGTTGGAGAAGCAGAGCGCCTTGCTCGCTAATCTCGAGGCGGAGGAGATGGTTCGCGCGCAACAAGAGTATGAGATTGAGATGAAGATGCAGGAGGAGGAGGAGATTAGGCGGGCGAGAGCTTTGGTGGAAAGGGATGAGTTTGAGAGGAGGGAGAGGGAGAGGGCGGCGGCTGTTGAGGAGGAGTGGAGGAGGGAGGAGCAGGAGAGGCAGAGGAGGGCGAGGGAGGAGTTTGAGGAGAGGATGAGGGTCGAAGAGATGAGGAGGGTGGAGGAGTTGAGGAGGCTCGCGGAGCAGCATAGGGAGGTTGAGGAGGAGAGTAAGGCCGAGATGTTGAGGAAGCGGCAGGAGAGGGATCGGGAGGAGCAGGCGAGGAGGGATGCTGCTGAGCGAGCGAGGATTGAGCGAGAGGAGCAGGAAGTGGTCGCTCGTCGCGCGGCGGAGGAGGAGCATGCTAGGGAGGAGCAGGCGAGAGAGGAAGCTCATCGTCGCCAGCTCGAGGACAACGAACGCCGAGCTTACGAGGAACGACTCGCAGAGGAAGAGTCTCGTCGTCGATGGGAGGAGGAGCAGGCGAGGCGTGCTGCCGAGGAAGAGGCTGAGCACCGAGCTGCCGAAGCGGAACGTCGCGCCGAGGAGGAGCATCGTCGCCGAGTGCAGGAGGAGGAATCTCGTCGAGCTGCTGCCCATCTCCAACAACAGCAGCAGCAGCAGCAAGAGCAACACCAGCCTCGCCAGCTCTACGACGCTCCCGTCCACAGCGACGGAGCCAGTCTGCTCCATGCTCAGCCGGAGTCGGCGCAGGGCTTCGATCCCAAACGCTATCCGTCGCCTCAAGGGTGTACGACCTGTTTCGCTTTGTCTCTAGGCGATCCGTTTCTGACATTTGCTCTTCCACAGACGGTCAGTACCAAACGGCTCAGCACTACCCTGGACGACCTCCGGTCCCGAGCAATCTTGGCCATGAGGCTCAATACGGTCGTCCTCAAGGCTCTTCTTCGCTCGCTCGCTCTCCCTCCGTCAACTCGTTTGCTCCGACGACCAACATGAACGAAGCCGACGTCAACTTCTAGTGAGCCGGAACTTCGTTCGAGTCGATCGCCGAGCAGCGCTGACTTCGGCTTTCGACGCTCGCAGCGCCAATGCCATCGCCAACAGCGCCGCTCCCCTCGCGCGCAACTCGACCCTCTCGGAAGAGAAAGCAGCCTACATCCGGCGCCTTCGTGAAGCAGACCAAACGCGCCGAGCTGGACTTCATCCTTCGGCCTCGCCTCACTCCTTCCGCCACCAGCAGCACCAGCCTTCGCCTCTCTCGTCGCCTCCTACCGCCCAACACGGCTACGAGCAGAGCTCGCTTTACGGTGGCTACCCCCAAAGCGACTACGGCCATGGCTCGGACGCTCAGGAGCACCTCCGAGTCGCTCCTTCGCACGCTTACCCTCAGCCAGCGGCTCCCTCGCCCGTAGAGTCGGCGGTCGGTCAACAATGGAACCCCACGGTGCTCGGAGTAACCGCGGCGAGGGACTACCAGCAGCCCTGGAGCCCTCAACCTCCCACCGAAGTCAGCTCGGCGCAAGCCACGCCAACTCCTCCCGTTGCGCTTCCCTCCTCCTCGTCGGCGCCCACGATGTCGGCTCTCCCTGATGTTAGCGCTTCCACGCCGTACAAGTCTGCAAGGGAAGAGAAGGAGGAAGCGGAAGCCAGAAGGAAGGAGCACGACCGAGCGAGGCTGGCGGCGCCGCCAGTCGCTGTCGTCGCCGCCTCGGCACCGGAGGAGGACTCGCTCCCTTCGTACCCTCAGCCATCGTCTTCTGCACCGACCCAAACCGCTGCCGAGGAGAAGGTGAGCTCGACTTATCCGACTGAGCCCGACAATTGGCGCTGACCTTTGCTGCTCGGCGTTCGCAGGGTGCCCTCAACGCCTGTTCGTCGCCTCCCACTGACTCAGCGAGCTTGACTACAGACGTTGACATCCCTTACGCCCCTCCAGACTACTCCGCGAAAGCTGCCGTCGAAGCTCAACAGGAAGCCGCTCGCGCACCGCCCCCTCCTCCCCCTCGCAACGGTGATGCTCCTCCCCCCTCGGCGCAGCAACAGCCTCTCCAGTCCATCCACGAGGGTCGGCAGTTCGCCTCAGCTCCCTACAGCAATGTCGGCCGACCTTCCTCGCCTCCCGCATCCACTTTCCGTCCCGCCTCCGCCTTCCGCCCTCACCGAGACGACACCATGTCCGAAAGTTCCAGCGACCTGCACCGAGACCCTGCCATCGCTGCTGGCAAGCGACCCGTGCCCGTTCAACGATCGGTCTCGGGCAATACGATGCCTGATGGGATGCAGCAGTACCCCTCGGCACCTCCTCCCCTTCCCCCTCAGGCTTATCACCACTACGCCGAGCAGGCTTCGGCGCCTCCTTCCGACGTATACGACGGAACCGAGTATCCTTCGCAGTAGAGCAGTGTTCCCTTCTATAGTTCTCCTATTCCTCAAGCCACCTATTCTGCCCTAGTCCCCCTTCTCTCTCTCTCGTAATCGCAATCCACTCGCCTCGTTCCATATTCAGACTCGCCTCGTTCCATATTCAATGCGTTTCAATTGCTCTGCTGCGAGGAGAGAGAGGGGTATATCTAAAGACGAAGAGTACTACTTTTGCTAGGTGTTTGAGGAGTTTATATCGTCGTCGTCGTCATGCAACGTCCGCTTCTACTGCTCGACGCTCGTCTCACTCCCTCGCCCACAGCCTGACCGTACCATCCGCTCCGGCGCTCACCACTACCGCCTCGTCCTGATGCGCCATGACGTCCAAGATGCCCTCGGTCGCCTTGGAACGATGCGAGGGGATTTCTTGCGTGCAGACGAGGTCGAGGTTCCAGAATCGAAGGGAGGTGTCGTGAGCGACTGAGGCGAGGGCGTCGCCGGACGAGAGGAAAGAGATGGAGGTGACGCCGTCAAGGTGGGCGTGGATGGAGTGAAGACAGTTGCCTGCGGTAGTTGAAGGTCAGCGAGGTTCGACCCAGTGAGAAGCGGGAAAGCTCACCAGTCTCGAGGTCAAAGAGGCGAATGTACTTATCCTCGTGGGCGGTGGCGAGAAGAGGCTTCGAGGGATGAGCCGTGATCTGGTTGATCTGCGTCTGAGGCGTGCCGTCTGCATGAGAGAGAAACGATCAGCTCCCGCTCGACGAACCCAAATGAGGACGAGAGGACTGACCATACGACTCGTCGCTCTTGAGTTTGAGCTTCTCCTCGCCCGTCTCAGCGTCGAATAGCTTGACGACCGAATCAAAGTAGGCGACAGCGAGCAGCGCCTTGCCCTTCGGCGACGACTTGACGAGGGTAATAGCGGTCGGGACGATCCTCTTGCGCTTAAGCGACCCCTCCTTCGCCTCAACGCCCTCATAATCCCAAGACTTGACGCACTCCCTCTTCTCCGTATCCCACACCCTCACATACCCATCCGCCGAAATTGCCGCCAACCTCTCCTCACCCTCCTCATTCTCAAACAGCTGCAATCCCCAGACAGCATCGCCGCTGGCGCTCATCGAGCCGACGCGAGTGGTAGGGTCGAAGGAGTCGTAGGTGTCGAACGAGGGGTCGGGGAGGCGCCAGATGCGGATGTCCGAGTCGAGCGAGCCAGAGTAGACGTGGTTGCTGCGGGTCGAGACGGCGAGGGAGGTGATGGGAGCAGTGTGGCCGCGGTAGGTGATGACGGGTTCGGTGTCGGTGGAGGTGCGTGCGCTGGTGCAGATAGAGAGGTCAGCGAAGCGTCGACCGAGAGAAGGAGGATAAAATCCACTCACGGAGCCGAAATGTCCAAGTTGCGCCACAGCTTGACCGCCATGTCGTCTCCTCCGCTCACGAGCGAGTGCACCATCTTGTCGTTGACCTCGTAGACGAACGCGAGTGCTCGTACAGCATCGAGATGACTGCGAGAGGAGGAACGGGCGGGCGTAAGTCAAAGGAATGCTATTCATCGACTAATCGACAAGACAGGTCAAGATAATGAAATGAAGGCGAGCGAAGGGGGGTGCTAAAGAGAGGAGGGGGAAGTGATGGTCATCGCAAGCTCACCTCCTCAACGTCTTCTTAGCGCCCCACGCCGGCTCGCCCTTCCTCTCCTCGCTCCCATTTCCCACATCCTCATCCTCCCAATCCAAGCTCGCCAAGTTGTCCTCCTCTCCATCCTTCCCGGATCCCCTCCCCCTCCCCTTCGCTCTCGAGACGGTCCCTCCCCCACTCCCATACGCCCTCTCCCCCGCCCTCCTCAACTGCTCCTGCCACTGCTCATCGGACTCGGGTTGAAAGATGGCCGTCAACCTCGATCCTCCCGCATCCCCATCCGTTCCATCCTGATCGTCATGCCCTACTGCTCCTCCTTCTCCTCGCTCGGTGCTGCCGGCGTCGAGATCGACTCCTTCAAGCTCTCGCCCTCCTCCTCCTCCATGTCGTCGGATGGTGGCGGTGTACTCGTCGTCTCCTCCATGCTTTCCTCCTCCTCGCTCTCCCTCGACTCGTCCTGCTTGACCTTCTCCAGCTTCTCGTCGGCCAACTCGAGCGAGGGCAGAGAAGCCTTCGTCGTCGGTCCCTCCGTCGACGTCGAGTGGAGGGGCGCTTCCTCGGTCGTCTCCGAGGGTGAAGCCGTTTGCGGTGGAGACTCCGAGTCTGAGCGAGTGGGAGGTGGTGGTGGTGGATTGGGGGTGGGAGTCGGTGCTGTGGGAACGGTCGTCTGATGTGGAGGAAAGAGACGAGGAGGAAGGGGGATTAGGACCGAGATCGTTCGAAGAAGGGGAAGAGGAAGTAGGGGCGGAAGCGGCAGAAGGGGAGGGGGAGCTGGAAAGTTGGCGCACCTCCGACGAAGACGACGACGCGGGGACGTCGCTCTCGTCCTTCTTGCCCTTCAGTTGCTGCTCCTCATCGACCTTGACGCTGCTGGACTCTGCTTCCTCGACCTTCTTGTCCTCTACGACGGCGGGCTCCTCCTTGCTCTTCTTCTTCCGCTCCATCTCCTCCAATTGCGCATCGATAGCAGCCGCCTTATCGGCCAGCTGCGGCGTAAAAGCATCGAGCGCCGAAGCGCTACCCCTCACAGTCCCAGGACCTCCAGGGACGCCCGGTTGGGAGATGGTGCGCTTGAGGGGCACGTACGCCGAAGCGGGGTCGGAGGGGAATTTGGTGATGGGGTGGGCGGGCTGCTGGGGCGTAGGAGCGGCGGCAGTGAATTGAGGTTGAGCGATGGGCGCCTGCTGCTGAGGTGGGAGCTCGAAGCTCGCCGAGCTGGAGGGCAATGGCGGTGCTGGAGCTGGAGCGGGGGGTGCGCCGGCGGAAGTCGATGAAGGAGCGTCGCCGCGAGGAGGGAAGGAGACGTTGAAAACGCCGGGAGCGCCTGGTGCGGGAACGTGGTCGGGGAGGACTTTGCGAGGGCGGGGGACGTTGGGAGCCGAGTAGGAGGTCGCGGAGAGGGGGTTGAGCGTCGTGGCCGAGGTGAGGTAGGTGATCTCTTGCAGGCATCTTGTGAGGGAGTAGCGGTCAGCAAGCGTCTAGCGAAGGAAGCGAGAAGGGACAACTCACTGCTTGAGGTAGTCTCGACTCCGAGCCTTACCTCGAGGATCACGCGCAGCTCCAAGAGTGCCGCCAGCGCCTCCGAACGTTCCAGCACTTGAGTTCCATGTACCGTTAAGCGTTCCACCATTCAAGCCCAAGCTACTGCTCGCTCGACTCTGATGCCCGGGGCCCTGGATCGTCACGGCTGGAGCAGGAGCAGCGACCCCAGGCGAAGAAGTAGAAGGAGCCATAGCGGTAGATTCTGGTGCAGGGGAAGCGGTGCCCGAGTCCTTGGAGGAGGCGTCCTTGGCTGGGTTGAGGTTCGAGAGGAGCTGAGCTGCCTTGGCGGGAGGGATGCCCGAGGCAGCGGTTGGAGGGATGTGAACGGGCGAAGAGGTGCCAGAAGCGGAAGGAGTGTGTCCTGCAGCGAGTGCGTTGGTGGTCGAGAGGAACTTGGATCTAGGTAGACGGGCGAGTAAAGCGTTAGCGAGCTGGTCCTCGAGGCGCAGGCGGACGACAAGATGCTCACCGTTCTCCCCTAAGCGCGTTCTCTAGCATCTTACACCGCCGTCCCAGATCCCTCAAAGCGCCCTCGTTACCGCGCTTCTCCCCCTCGAGCAAAGCGATGCGAGCCCTCATCTCAGCGCGCTCAATCTCCCACTCGTTGCGATCCCGGGCATACCGCCGGTGCTCGGACTGGAGGAAATGCAGAGTCGAGGCGAGAGTCATGGGAGGGTATGCTGGTGGTCCGCCAGCCGCCTGCTGCTGCTGCTGGGGCTGATTCGGCTGCTGTTGAGACTGTCCGCCTTGCTGCTGCTGCTGCTGCTGAGGTTGCTGTTGTTGAGGCTGCTCTTGAGAGTAGTTTGGTCGATATTGCTGCTGTTGGGTATTGGGATCGTTGCCCGCTGAGAAGGAGCTCGGCGGATTCCAGGGAAGCATCTTCTGTAGGGCAGCAAGAGAGGGGAAGGGGGTTAGCGCTCTCTGAGGGCGTGACGCGGGTCGTCTGGCGGTGCGATTGCCGAAGAAGGGCTAGAGACGAGTGCAAAGCAGCTCTGTAGCCTTGTACACCCTCTGCAGCACCCTGGGAGCTGCCTTCACCGCCCACCGAGGCGCCCTGGCGAAAGAGATGAGCTCGCCCCTCCTGCGTCGTGGAATCCTCGCTTGTTTCGACCATGCTGGCCGACCTGTAGCGCTACAGAGCTCTGCAGGTCCTTCTCCCAGTCCACTAGCAGCCACCGCTAACGCTTGCCGCTGCTGTAGAGCTCAACTCACCGAAAAAGAGGCGCCTGGACGAGAGGTTGAGGGAGAGGGAGCTGGAGCTGGAGAGCGGGCTCGAGCCAGTCGAAGGGAGTCGTGAAGAGGGAGAGGAGAGCGCTGCTGGACGATAGGCAAGCGAGCTGTAGGTGAGTAGCTGTTGTGCCCTAGTAGGTGACGAAGCGGGCGAGCAGAGTGTGGTGCAACTTCAACCTCTCAAGCAAGCGGGGCGGACTTTGGGCGAAAGTCTCAGACGACCGCGAGTCGGGTCGGCGCTCTGATATGTACCACTATACAGCTCGAGGGCGGTTCAGACGGCTTTGAAAGAGCTTCATAGCTTTACACCTCGAACAATGGCCCTTTACAGCTCCCGCTGAGGGTCTTTTCGGCGCTGTTCAGCTCGCCGACGACTCTCAGCCACTCTCGGCGAAGTGCAACAGATACGATACATCCACTAAGCTCAGCATATACTACACACCCTTCACATTATCAACCCTCGTACTGTGTCGGCTTCTCATGAACAAGTTCTACCTTCTCCTGCAAAGTCGGCCGAGTCGTCGAAGGTCAGCTTCTCCCCCTCTCACCACAACAGCAAACACACTTACCGACTCCTCCTCCGCCTCTTTTTGCGCCCTCTCCACCTCCTCGACGACCTTCCTCTCCTCAGTCCCCCACATCTCCCTCCGACTCTTCCTCTTCTCCCCCTCGTCCTTGAAATCCCCGACCGCTTTCACAGCGAGCAAGCTCCTCTTGAGCTTCATACGAGGATCGGCGTGCTGCTTGAAAGTGGGGAGGAGGTCGGGAGGGGGCTGAGGTGTCCCGTTGGAGTGGTGGCGGGGGAGGGAGCGGGAGAAGTGACGGAGGCGAGCCAGGGGTGCTGGAGGGCTTGCGAGGCAGTGAGTCGCTTGGTGGGGTCGATGAGGAGGATCGAGTTGATGAAGTCTCGTGCTGTGATGAGACGGGGGATGGGTTAGCTCTTGACGCAGCGAGAATGAGCGAAGGAGAGAGAACGTACCATCCTGCCCGACGTCAACCCAGAACCGCTCGGGCGTGAACGAGTAGTCTGCAGCACAGACAGCTTCGATCTCCTCTGCTTGCGAGTCCTTGTCGAACGGTGTGTAGCCTGTTGAGGTGCGGGCAAAGTCAGCTCGGCGTTCGGACGAAACTTCAACGCTTCGGACGCCCGCCCCTCGACTCACCACACAGCAAGAAGTAAGCAGTCACACCAATCGCCCACATATCCACCGGTTTGCCATAACCTTGTCTCCGGAAGATCTGTCCCTCGCCAGGATCAGCTCGTGCGCGCTGCGCCGAGAAGATGAGAAAAAGGGAGCTCACCTCGGGAGCCATGTACGCTGGTGTACCGCACGTGGTGCTCAACGTCGAGTACGTATTCTCATCCACCATCTTGCTCAGCCCAAAGTCAGCGACTAGGAGCTCGCTATCGTCCTCCTCGGTCGCGAAGAGTAGGTTCTCGGGCTTGATGTCTGCTCTCTCCGGCTGTCAGCTGGACGCTCTGAATCGAAGAGATGGGAGGCAAGCAAGCTCACCTCGATGTACCACTCCCTTGCTGTGAAGGTACTCCACAGCGCCGACGATACTCCTCACGAGCTTGGCGGCGTCTCGCTCTCGGAAGAACTTCTTCTTGCAGATCCGATCGAAGAGCTCGCCGCCGCGGCAAAGGTCGGTGATGATGTAAACTGCGAGCGCGTCAACAGTCAGCGAGGCTAACCATTGTGAGAGGGAAAGGAACTGACGAGAGTTGGCCGTCTGCGAGCGCCGAGAAGGGAGGATTAGCTAGAGTTCGGGCGATAAAGAGAAGGGGACGGACCTCGAAGTAGTCTGGATAGGGAACACCATCAGCTGAATCTACAGGACCCGAGGCAGATGCACCAACTCACCCTGCAGCGTAACGATATTTGGGTGGCCCTTGGAGAGCTGCTCCATCACTCGTATCTCGTTGACGATCTGCGGGAGGTGCACCGCAGCGTCAGTTCGTCTACTCCAGCTGAGTCAAGCCAATCGACAGCACTACAACGCCGAGCAAAAGCTCCGAAGGCTCACCATCTTCTCATGCCCCTTCATGAGCCGTTTCGAGATGACCTGGCGAGCGGGAGGGTTTAGCGGAGCAGTAGGATAGTCACTACTAGCTAGGGAGCACTCACTTTACAAGCAAAGTAGTCTCCCGTCTCTATCGAGACACACTCGCGAACGACAGCGTAAGTCCCACTTCCCAGCGTCTGGAGGGCAGCGTCAGCTCCGATACAGCAGTCATATCACTCAGAGAACGTACAGGTCCGATTCGATACTGTTCCGAGCATCCACAAGACGAGGGAGCAAGTCAGCTCGCAGACCCAAGTATAGCTTGCTGGTCTCGCTCCCGCCGCTCGCTTCTTTTAAGCGACGAGCTGGGGAGAGGGAGCAAAGCCCGATGATTGAACTCACCTTGCACGGTACAGCAGCCATCGCGAGCAAAAGCAGAAGCAGCGAAAGTCGACAGAGGCAGACCCGAAAGCGGGAGTTGACCGCCCCGCTTTCGATGCGCTCAGAGACCTCCTGTCATCTTTGCGCTTGACGGAGGAGTGTAGAGTGCTTAATGTAAGCCTCAGAATAGTCTTCGAACACCTCCTTATAAGCTGTAGACCCGGCAGCCCACTGCGAAGCGCGAGCCCCCTTCGCCGGGCACAGAATCTAGAGCTGGCTCGTGTAGGAGACTCAACTGGCTTAGAGACTTCGGCAGGGGTCTTGTATTGTCTGAACAGCACTCCTTGAGGTTCTGGTGAAATCGGCGGGCCGACTAGACGTCCTCCAGCCTGACGGCGAGGCTCGGCGATGGCTCCTCGAGCGCCGAGCCCGAGCTGTAGGCGATTTGAACAGCCAAGAGAGGGCTGAGCAGGAGCCAGCTTAGCAATAAACTCGCTCTAGTACTCTACAAGACCTCATCACCCTCGACACCTCCTCTTCTTCTCTCGACCGCTCGAACCCCTTCTCGCTCGAGTCCTCCTCCGTCTGTTGTCCTCCTTCTACCACTTGCTCGACTCGCTCTCGTCTCGCCGCTCTCAACTCCAACAAGCTCGCACTACCAGGATGGAAGCTCAGCAACAATCTACAGCTCACGGCAGGCGTTCTGGTGCAGCGAGGAGGAAGCTCAAGAAGGAAAAGCAAGCGATGTTGAACGCTCAGTTCGCGGGACTCGAAATCGACTCGGAGAAGCAGCAGAAGCTACCAGCAGAGCTCGTGTACCACATCATCGAGCTAGGCGCCGAGACTCCCGACGGCATCACTGCCGACAGTGATCAAGCGCAAGCCGTGCGCTTCTTCCTCTGCACCACCTCCCTCGTTTGCTCGGATTGGCGCGAGCACTCCCAGCGTGTCCTCATGGACTTCGTCTCTCTCAAAACCGACCAGGAGTTGAACAGCTTCCTGCTGTCCCCTCAGCTCGAAACCCTCCGTCACGCCCGCATCGTCGCTCAGGAGGGCAGCGTGCTCGACGGGGAGCTCGTGGAAGCGATCATCGCTTCGAGCCGCTTGCTCAGCCTTCAACTTGGAGGTATTAACAGTCTGAGCGCTTTCTCGCTCTACAGCGCATCTCTCCAAGGCAAGTCGGGATCGTTATCCAGCGCGAGATGCCATCTGATCTCGGCGATCCTTCGCAGGTCTCAAAGACCTCGTCCTCACTCGTCCTATCGGCTTCAAGCTCGGAACTACGARGCGGGCRCTTTYGKACCGYTCCCTTCAACTACCCTTCAGTCTCGMTACCCTCGTTGTCGAGGCTTGGGGAGAAGCAAAGCTGAGCCTGCGGCCGCTCGCTCTCATCGGTCGACTGCTCTCGAACCCGACTGGAAGCGTCAAGATACTTCTCTCGGGCGATCAAGACTACTTCAAGGTCCCCTTCAAATTCCCCAACAGCGCCAACCAGCTCCGTGAGCTCCAACTTTGCTACACTTGCGAGTGCACACACGACGCCGAGGACTCGCTCCTTCCCTTCATCCGCCAATGCCACCAGCTCGAAGTGTTCTCCACCAACTTCGTCAATTCGAAACTCATCAAAACGATCCCGAGCATCCTTCGACAGCTCTCCCTTCACGGAGTGGACGAGCAGTGGGTGCAGACGGTGCCGAACCTCCTCAAAGAGAACTGTAGAACACTCTCGCGTCTCAGTCAGATCAAGCTCCTCTGCATCGCTGAGATTCCGCCGTATGCTCTGTTGCCGCTCAGGATCGAGTGCAAGAAGCGAGGGATCGAGCTGTTACTCGAGAGGATTGCCCGCACCAACGGAGCCAGGGTAGGCCGGCTCACCTCCTGGCCATAAGCCGGGACAAACGCTCATCCCGTTTTAATCTACAGTACATGAGCTCTGATACTCACCACTGAGGGTACAGCAGCAGCCTGCAGCGGCAGGAGTAGTATCGCCGAGAGGAGGGGCAGCCGGCTGGCCTGCGATGCAGCGAGACGATGAGGAGGAGACAAGTAGCTTCCCTGCGAGGGAGACAGGAATACTGGAACGCCGAGTCCTTGACCGATTGTTCGACAAATCTCTGGCTGGGAGCTTCTCTGAGCCCGTCGTGCCGTGCAGTCGGCGCCGAGCTGCCAGTGAACGCCGAGCCGTGCAGAGAGAGAGAGAGTGCAAGGCATTGTGCGCTGCATTGGGGTCGGAGTGCTTTAAAACTCTACTGAGAAGCTCTGCCACTCCTGGAAGACTGCCCTACATCTCTCTGACAGTCTACCAGTCTACCTCTCGTGCGCTGCTCGGCTGCGAACCCTCCTACTTCCTCCTCGTTCCATCTCGACTCGACTACAGCTCTCTCGAGCTCACCTCACTCACGACAAGACTCTCCACAAACTCGCACATCATCTGCACCCCCACACCCCATTCGCAAAGCACCTCGAAGCTCATCTCGAGCCAGGACGAGCAAACGACATGCCGTCCTTCTCGTCGAGGCCGATCAAACCGTGAGTGGAGCACGAGGTGTAGGCTGGTAGTCTCAGTGAGAATCTGGTGGTTCTGCACAGGTGGCGGAACGCTGAGGGAGAGCTAGGCTCGAGCTCAGCGAGTGCGGTCTGCTGGCTCAGGGAGAGCTGGCGGGCTGGTTCGTGGAGCTCGATGGTGATGCTGCAGCTCTGCAGGAGTGAGAGAAATGTAGATGTGCTCGCCTCGGACTCTTCGTCTGAGCTGGTCAGCTGCAGAAGCAGATCCGCTCACGCGAGGATTTGGAGGTGAGGATTCTTGGCCAGCACAGTCAGCAGCGATTCTCCCGCCGAGTCTGTACTGCACGAGCCCGTCGCTGCTCTCGAGAGCTCGGAGCCTCGTCGGAGAACCTCAGCTCTTCCATCTGCTGTCGAAGCCGAACGCACGGCAGGGGGAGGCAAGCAGGGTACAGAGCAAGTGTTCGGGAGGTAGAAGGTACAGCTCGGACTACTAGGCTATACAGTGCTGCTCACAGCCACCGCCAAAGCTAGACCCGAGCGTCACAACCTGCTCGGCGCTGGCACTCGCACTCGCTAACGTTCTCTTCCCCTCTGCCACAGATCCACCGTCACCCTCTCCCTTCGAAAGCACCCGTTCGCTCTCTTCGGCCTCCCCTTCATTGCCACCATCGTCGTCGCCTCGTGGGGTCTTTCCTCCTTCACTCAGACTCGCTATGATCTCCGAGACGAGAAAGTGCATGCCGTGACCAAGGAGGAGGAGCTGGGGATGAAGAAGGGACGACGAAAGTTTGATGTGAGGGAAGAGTATTATGTGAGTGGATGTTGGACCTAGCTGTCTCCTCTTGTGCGGCGAGGTGCACCAACCGAGCGCCGAGCCGAAAGCTGACCGTTTCGCTTCTCCTCGCAGCGATTGCAAGCCAAGGGCAACGAGTTGGGCGAGTCAGACGACTGGGAGAACAAGCGCGTGGAGCGGCTGCCAGGTCAGGACGAGTGGGGGACGCTGCCCGTCGCGAAGAAGTGAACGAGGTCACGATCGCCGACGGAACCTCGGTCGTCTCTCAAGCGATTTCAAGGCGTACAGTGGGAGCCTGCTGGCCAGGTAGGCTTCTACCCTCATGTTTTGTCTCCGCGTAGCATCGCTGACCTCGTCCTTTCCGCTACAGAGCCTTTCACCAGCTTGTTCGGCCGGGCTAGACGAGCTACTATAGCTCAGCATCTCCTGCGAGCAGACCCGTAGCATCTTAGATCACCTGCAATGATGCAGCGGATCCCACATCACCTTATCAGTCACGCATGTACTCACTTCTCATCCCCACCTCGCCTTGCGTGCTCGCTTCGAGTCGCGGCTCTCCCTCCTGCCTCTCGCCGCTCTTACTACTCGACATCATGCCGACCGCTACACCACAACTACCGGTGCTGTCCTACGCCGAAGCTATCGACTCGCCATCCACCTTCATCCCGGCCCTGCGCGAGACGCTCTTGACCTCCGGCTTCTTCTACCTCGCCGACCTCCAGCACTCCTTCCCGGCATGGGTCACCGATCTCAAAGCAGCATTTCATGTCTCTCGGCGTTTCTTCGAAGATGTCAGCTTGGAGGAGAAGGAAGGGATGGCGATGAGGGAGAGCAAGCACTTCCGGGGATGGAGCGGAGTGGGAAGCGAGAGGACTAAGGGTGTCGTCGACTTGAGGGAACAGATTGACCTTGGGTGAGCTGCAGCTGCTCTTGCGTCGCCTGTAAAGCGAGGCTGACGATAGCTCGACCTTCGCAGGCCGGAGACCGCTCCTCATCCTTCGCCCGATCCCATCTACCTCTCGCTCTACGGCCCGAATCTGTACCCTCCATCACAGCCCGACTTTGCCCCTACCATCTCGGCCTATCGCTCCCATCTCGAGATTATCGCTCGAGTCCTCCTTCGCCTCATCGGCGAAAGCCTCACCACCTCACCCGAGCTCCTCACCGCTCCCTTCTACTCGGATGATCCCACCACACCACCGTACAGCCGTATGAAGGTTGTCTCGTATCCTCCAGCTTCGGTGCCAGGAGAGGCAGCCGAAGAAGGAGCGCTCGGCGTTGGCGCTCACGCCGATGGAGGAGGTTTGACGCTATTGGCGCAGGACAGTACCGGTGGACTGCAGGTGCAGAAGTGGGATACGGGAGAGTGGATCGATGTGACGCCGATTAAAGGGACCCTGGTCGTCAACATTGGGCAGGTGATGTGAGTTTCTCGCTCGGTTCGAAGTCGAAGAGCGCCGAGGTCCGCTGAAATCGCTGTCTTTGCGCCAGCGATGTTAGGCAAGAATGAAAACTGACATGCACGCTCTCTCACACACAGCGAGAACCTGTCGGCCGACCTCTACACCTCCACAACCCACCGAGTGCTCCCCGTCCCCTCCTCGGCTCCTCGCTCCCGGATCTCCATCCCCTTCTTCTTCTCCCCAGTCCTCACTTCCCCCCTCATCCCGATACCCATCTTTAAGCTACACCCCGAGCTGCAAGCTCAAGCTGTGAAGGAGAAGGAGGTCAAAAGCGAGGTCAAGAGGGGAGATTTGAAGGACGTTGTGTTCGGCCGAGCGGCTTGGAGGGGCATTACGAGGAGTCATGTCGAGGTGTGGGAACGGTGGAATGGCGCGGAGAAGGATCCAGTAGGCGGTCCGGAGAGATAGAGGTGCGGGCAAGGGAACAGGCCGAGCTCGTTGAACTGGAGCTGAGTTCGACTTGGGAAATCGCGGGCTTGATGTACGAGACAAGCCGTAGAGCGCCGTCCCGGTCGAGTGGCGCTATAAATCGAGCAACATATCACGCAGCAGACAAAGCGACCGAAGCCGAAACGAATACAGGTTCTGACCGGCGAAGCTCGGCGATGGGCAGTTGAGTGCCGAGCTCAAGCTGTTGGCGACTTGGGGAGCAGAAGGAGGGGTGATCAGGTACTAGCCTAGCGATCGACTCGCTTTGGTGCTTTACAGCACTTCGTGACACTCAACAGCTCCTCTCTTTCCAGCCGCTCGAACCCCCTTCTCGCTCGAGCCCTCTCCGTCTGTTGTCCTCCTCCCTCATCTTCCTCGTCGCGTCTCTCTCAGTTTTTGCAAGAACCGACCTAGTAGGTTTGGTAAAGAGAGGTTACTCACGTTCAACAGCACCGCTGAGCAACCGGGAACCGCCGTTTGCGCCCAGGAGACATGGCCGAGCTCTCCTTCCCAGCCCGTCTCATCCATCACGCTGAGGTTCAAGGTCACCGCCGTATTCGACCAGCACCAGCACCAGCACCAGCCACCACATCGCTCCATATCCCTCCTCGCACGCTCCACCATTTGATCAACGCCGTACAAGAAACGGTTCCCCTCGCCTTTTCCCCAGTCGTAGCCCGCCTCCCACTTCGCCTCCTCCCTCAACGACGGATCCGACAGCTCTTGCTGGTACCAGCGACAGAGCACCAGAATGGGAATCGAGTGTAGTATCTCCAACGATGTGTCGGAATGCTGTAGCCGTAGGAGCCTGTCGCCGACGGATGACCGAGCCGCTCGTCGCGAAAGCTGACGTCGGTGAAGGATTTGAGGGTGAAGGTTTCGTCTGGTGAGCGGGAGGTGAAAGCGATCGAAAGGGCGGCGAGAACTGCTCCATGAAGGAGGGGTTGGAGAGTATGGATACCGTTGGCTCGGGCTTGAGCCTTGAGCGCGGCGACGGTGGCGGGAAAGAGAGTTGCCAGCTTCTGAATGATGGTGTGAGAGGGGTGGGCAGGAGGTAGATTTGAGTATGGTAGCACTGGTGGAAGGGAGTGGAAGGGGTAGGCTGCGTCGGCGGTGAGGTCGTTTCCGAGGTCGACGAACGCCGAGGGAGGAGTGAAGCAATCCATGTCCTCCCGGGTTGGCGGGAAGGTGCTGTTGATGCTCGACTGTGGCCGATGGTTCTCTTTGAGTAAGCTGAGGAGCTCGGAAAAGAGCCTCCGAGCCCCAGTGCCGTCCGAGATGAGATGGGCGATGGAGAGGATCAGTTTCGTCGGCGAAGCTTGGTCTGCTGCCCCCCTGAGCATCTTGACCCTCCAAAGAGGTCCTCCGTCCCCGTCGAAGCTTCCTCTGTCCTCCAGCGCCGCCGAAATCAGCTCGGTTGACGACCTTTCCATCCCTTCCTTCCCCATCTGCACCTTGACGACCTCGGCGGGAAGCACGTCTTGTCGCATGCGGAGCGAGGAAGGCGGCTCCGAAGGTCTCTCGAGACCACATCGGAGTAGCGAGTACTGTCGGAGAAGATGGGAACCAGCTCGTTCGACGTTGGCTCGAGAGAGGTTCGGCGGGCTTGGGCGAAGAGAAGCGTGAAAGGCGGTGATGGAGGGGTAGCCGAGGCGTAGTAGAGCGAGCTGCCAATGGTCCGACCGCGGTACAAGACGAGTGAGCGCCATCGAGCGAGTGGGAGGAAGCTAAGAGAGCCGAGTCACGCGCCGGCTCAATCGGGAGCTCTCATCTCAAGCTTCGCGCCAAAGTCGACCGAGACTGAGTGGGAAGAGGTACAGGTGACTCTATTTTTTGATCGATCCGAGCTACACACACACTACTACACAGCTACTCTTTCTTCGCTCAACGATTGTTGCCCCATTGCTGTTGGCCGTAGTTGCCGCCCTGCCCTCCCTGATTCTGCTGCTGCTGCTGGCCTCACGGCTGATTCTGATGCGGCTGCCATTGCTGCTGCTGGTGCTGATTTGGCGCGCCGTACTGTCCAGGTCCGCCTCGGCCGTACTGAGAGACGGGAGGCTGACCGCGAGGGCTGCGAAGGAGTCGAGGTTAGCGAGAAGCAGGCGAGCGCGCGAGTCGCCAGAACGTACTCGGCTCCGCCACCGGGGTACATCGGAGTAGCGCCTCCTTGTGGTCGGTAGCTGTGGTGGAGAGAAAAGTCAGCTCGAGCTCCCCGAGCTCGCATGGTCGTCACCGACTCACGGATTCGGCGTCGCTCCTCCTCGAGGGTTTGGTGTAGCGCCTCCTCGTTGAGGGTTTGGTGTAGCACCTCCCATGCGATAAGGGTTCGGCGTACGAGCAGCTCCAGCTCCCATCGCGCTGCCTGGGACTCCTGGCATCGGCGTTCGTCCTCCTCCTGGCATCGGCGTTCGCCCTCCGAGATGCATGGGCGTCTTGCCGGGCAGGCGAGCGGGGTTGCTCGACGTGCGAGCGGTGTAGGCGTGCTTAAAGGCGTTGCACTGCAAAGAAGAGTCAGCGGGGAGTTTGGGCTGAAGCGAAGAAGCACAACGCACGAGAGCGAGGACGCTGCCATGCTCCTGGTTCATGAGGACGAAGGCGCCGGGAACGACCTTGATGGGCTGTGAGATGGGGGGAGGATTAAGTGAGTGTGACCAGAGAAGCCAGGGAGCGAGCGACGCACCCAGTGTTCCGAGGGGGTGTCCCGATTGGCGCGGAAGCCGAGCACGAACTGTCCAGCCTTCCTGCGGTCGGGGTCAAAGGCAAAGCCGTAGAAAGAGCGCTCGGGGTTGGCCATCGAAGCGTTGTTGATCCAAGTGTCTGTGCGAAGAAATGCGGGTCAGTCGAGTGGCTCGGCGCAGGAGAAAGAATCGAGTGAGCGCACCGAGGTCGGTCTTGGAGCCCTTGAACTTCTCGTGAGCCGTCATTTCGTTGACCTTGAGCGCCATCTGCTTGATGTGCGATACGATGAGCTCGTCGAGATCGCTGTAGGTGTACTCCTTGGTTCCAGCGCCGGCGATGCGAAGGGTCGAGCCGAGGGACCACGGGTTGGCCTTGTTGAGCTCGTGGACGGCTGTGAATGAGGAGGATAGATCAGTATAGAGCTGGGAAGTGTCTCGGCTATCTCTGCGACTCACCGACGTGCTGGTAGATGCCCTCTCCGACCTTCCAAGTGACGGCGAGATGATCCTCTTTCGACGAAGGGCGAATGACACAGTCGCCGCGCTGCATGTGCGAGAGGAACTCCTCGGCCTTTCCAATGTCGACGTTCTGGAAGCTAGGGTGCTTGAGTACACGCTTCTGCCTGCCCGTCGCCTTCTGCTCGACGGCCGTCTGCGCCTCCGTCTCGGCCTCGGCGAGGTTCTGATCCCAGTAGGCGTAGTCGGGGATCGTTCGACGGCGGTCGCGGTCGCCGTGCGAGATGGCCGATTCCTGCGTCGAGAGCTCGACCTCGAACGTCTCGTGGCGAAGCTCGACGACGAGGGCTTGGAGCGTGCTGCCTTGTGGTGGAGGGCGGTAACGACCCTCTCCATCCTCATCGGCGCGGTATCCGACCTGTACAGATCCTTCGAGTCCCGAGTCGAGGCGAACGCGCACAACTCCATCGGGGGTCATCTTGAGGTAGCGAACGGGGATGATGAGACCACGGTCGAGGGTCGCCTGAGTCTCTCCCGAGAGCATGGTGATGACCTCGACGGCGGAGGGTGGGTGGAAGACGGGGCGAGGCTCGGCGTAGGGGCTCTGCAGCTCGTCGCGAATGGCGTAGAGGGCGAGACGCTTGGGAACGTGGAGGAGCTTCTGCAACTCGACGGCGAAATCGTCGAGCGAAAGGTCGTCCAGCTTGGTGGCGTCTACGTCCATGAGGTCGATGACGGCCTGCGAGGGGGTCTTGTAGCGAGAAGTCTCCTCCTCGTCGATCTCCATGGCATCGGCGGCCGTCTTGCGCGTGATCTCGTACTCCTCGGGATGGATCCTCGCGTCGTCCAGCACCTCGGGCTGCTCCTCGTCGTCAGAACGGCGACCAAAGTCGGCACGTAGGTCGTCTTGAGGGATGCGAAGGAATCCGGCGGCGTTCATGAAGACGTTGATGGTCAAGAGGTTGGGCATGACGAGCGCTTGACGAGTCGTGAGGGTTCCGCTCGCTCTGCGAGAGAAGGGAGTCAGCTTGAGAAATCGAGCAGGAGGTGGAGAGCTACTCACGTCAATCGAGTTGATCTTCTTGACGAGACCCTCGGCCTTGCGAGGACCAAGACCAGCGACGTAGGGGAGGAGGTTGTAGTAGTAAGCGTTGCGAATGGCCTTGTTGATGTCCACTCCGAGACGGTTGACGACCTCGATGAGGGCCTTCTCGAGATGAGGAACGAGCTTTTGAGTAGGGAGCTGTGGGACGGGGAGAGGCGAGCTGAGCTTGGTCTTCTCGGCGTCGAAAAGCGAAACGGCGACTCACGAATTTCTGGTTGGGATCGTAGGCGAGGGCGGTGAGGTCGGGTCCGAGGGCGGCGTACTCGTTGATGGGCGACTGGGCGTAGCGAGCGAGGCCAATGCAGTACTTGCCGATCTTGGTGAGGTCTGGGAACTCGAGCTGGGCGCGCTGCGAGTTCATGTAGATCTTGGCGACGTCGTCGTAGACGTAGGTAGCGTCGAAGACGGCGCGGCGATGACGGTCGTCGGGCGAGAGGTTCTCCTCCTCCTCTGTTGGCGGATCAGCCTCCTCCTCGGTGACGATCGAGTCGGTCACTCCTTGGGCGAACGAGCGGAAGTCGGCCATGAGGCGCTTGGTAGCGGGCGAAAATCCTCCAATGACGACGACTTGAGGCCTACGACGCTTGAGGAGGTCGACGAACTGCTCCCGCTCGGTCTCGCTGGGAGCGAAGAGGTTGGAGATGGTGCCGTTCTCGCGGAAGTGGCCGTCCGAGTCGATGAAGCAGTAGGTGACGTCGTCGCGTTGGGGGTCTCCACGACCGTGCGAGAGAGCGAGGACGGAAGGGATGTCGCCCTTCTCCATCGTGCCATCTTGACGGCGGTAGGGAGCGACGTTGATCCTCTGCGAGTGAGAGATTCAGGTCAGCGGCGTTCTCATTAGTACAGTCGCTCGAACGCACCTGTCCGAGCTTCATCCTGCAAATGTTGCCGACGAACTCCTCCTCCTCCTCCTGCAGCTAGTTGCGAGCCCAAGTCTGCGCCGAAGGGACGCCATGGGTATGCACCGCCGTGTGGAGGATCTCGCGCCTGACCTCGTTCCACGCCTCGGCGACCGACGAGCTGAGATCGGTGGTGTAGTACTGGTGCAAGTCCTCGTAGAACTTGTCGACGGCGCGTTCCGGCAGCTCGATGCGCGCTTCGACAAGGTCCTCCTTCTCGGCCGTGAGGATCTGGAGGAACTGGGGCGAGCGAAGGAAGAGGCTGAGGGGCTTGTTGCGGAGGTACTTGAAGGCCTGTTTGAGTGTGAAGCCAGGGAGAGGAGGATGGCGAAAGTCAGCGCCGAGTCGAGGGCTTGCTGAAGGAAGAACATCAACGCACGTAAAACGAGTGCATCTCGTCGATCTTGGACTGTCCCTTCTCGGTAGGAATGACCGAGACGACGGCGTAATCCCTAAAGAAGCGCCTCGCCTCTCCCTTGAGCTGAGGGTCGCGCGAGATCTCGTGGACGGCGGTCATCTTGGCTGCTGTGCTGTAGATGAGGATCAGCTAACTGGTCGCAGATGGGAATAAGAGGTAGAGACGCACCGCTGAGAGCAGCCTCGGGGCTAGGGTACTCGCTGCCTCCTCCGCAGAGCCCCTCGGCGAGGACGAGAGGGTCGGTAGGAGGGTCGTCGAGACTGGGGAGGAGGAAGCGCTAACGAAGTGGGCGGGGTCGGGAGATGACGAGCGGGGGCGGAGGGGAAAGAGCAAGCGCGACAGACGTCGGGGTGAGAAGGGAGTGTCGCGGTGGAGAAAGCCGAGGTGGGAGGAAGCGAGACGAAGGAGTCGAGGAAGGAGTGAGAGTGGCGGGCTGTGGGGATGCAGGTGGTCAGCTATGTCGCTCGAGGGCAGCTAAGACGAGCGAAGCGAGAAAGAGACCGAGCCGAGCGCACCGAATCAGCCCCCAACTCGCTCACCACGCCCTCAATTCCGCCTCTCGCGACCCTCTCCATCTCCTCCAATCTCTGCACCAACTCCTCCGCCTGCACCTCCCAGTCATCCACCCTATCCGTGAGTATATCCACCTCATTCTCCCATTCAGCGATCCTCTGTGCTTGTCGTTGTTCGAGGGTAAGACTTCGGCGAGGAGAGAAGGGCGCTTTGCTCTTCGACTTGGGCGAGGCGAGGGAGGTGAGGAGAGCGAGCCGGTGAGAGGGGTGGTGTAGGGTGGGGAGGGTAAGAGCGGGAGAGAGAGCCGAGAGAGAGAACGCGAGGGACCGAGAGGTGAGGAGGAAAAGTGCTGGCGAAAGGCGAATCGGCGGAGGTGGGAGGGAGGGGAAAGAAATAGACGGGTTGAGGGGGGGAAGCGGTGGTCTGTCGGAATGCAGGTGGTCAGCTCTGTCGTTCGTAGGCAGCTAAAGCGAGCAAACCGAGAAAGAGAACAAGCCGAGCGCACCGCATCGACATTCAAGTCGCCCAACACGCCCTCGAATTACCCGTCTAGCAGCCTTCTCCACCTCCGTGACCCTCCAAACAACACCCCAGTCGCCCCAACATGGCCTCTCCCTCCCTCCCCTCCGTCCTCACCTCCTCAACCCTCCCTCGACCACCTTCTCCGCCGCGCGTCCTACTCGAACGCCCTACTACACGACAACTACCCAACGCTTCAACTCGGCGGAGGGAGGGAGGGAGGGAGGGAAGGAGGGAGGGAGGGAGGGAGGGAGGGAGGGAGGGAGGGAGGGAAGGAGGGAAGGAGGGAAGGAGGGAAGGAGGGA